>JAGIQG010000007.1:106601509-106909009 GCA_024679065.1 Sphyrna mokarran
GGATAGGCATGAAACTGGGGGCAGTAGTTATAGCTGGGGGAAGGGTAATAATGAGGCCATCAGGAGAGAATTAGGGTGCATAGATTGGACTAGAAAACTACAGGGACTGGGAACATCTGGAATGTGGAGCTTATTCAAGGAGCAGCTGCTGCGAGTCCTTGATAAATATGTCCCTGTCAGGCGAGAAGGAAATGGTCGAGTAAGAGAACCTTGGTGTACAAAAAAAGTTGATTTGCTGGTTAAAGCGAAAAAGGCTTATGTCAGGATGAGGCTTGAAGGCTCAGTTAGTGCAATGGATAGCTATAGATTAGCCAGGAGGGAGCTAAAGAGTGAGTTGAGGAGAGCTAAAAGGGGACACGAGAAGACTTTGGCTGATTAGGATCAAGGAGAATCCTAAAGCTTTCTTTAGATATGTTAAGAATAGAAGATTGGTTAGGGCAAGATTAGGGACAGTCATAGACAGCAGTGGGAAGTTGTGCGTGGAGCCTGAAGAGATTGGAGAGGTACTGAATAAATATTTCTCTTCGGTATTCACACAGGGTGATGTAAATGTGGTTATGGAGAACACTGAGGTACAGGGTAGCAAGCTGGAAGGTATCGAAGTAGATAGGGAGGATGTGCTAGATATTCTCGAGGGTTTGAAGTTGGATAAGTCCCCTGGGCCGGACGGGATTTACCCTAGGAATCTCTGGGAGGCAAGAGAGGAGATTGCAGAGCCTCTGGCTCTGATCTTCAGGGCGTCGTTGGTTACGGGTGTGGTTCCGGAGGACTGGAGGATAGCGAATGTGGTCCCGTTGTTCAAGAAGGGGAAGAGAGACCTTCCAGGGAATTATAGGCCAGTGAGTCTTACTTCTGTTGTGGGCAAGGTATTGGAGAGAATTATTAGGGATAGGATTTATAGTTATTTAGAGAGAAATGAATTGATGGGGGATAGTCAGCATGGTTTTGTGAAGGGTAGGTCGTGCCTTACTAACCTCATTGAGTTTTTTGAAAAAGTGACTAAAGAGGTGATGGGGGTAAGGCGGTTGATGTGGTATATATGGACTTTAGTAAGGCGTTTGATAAGGTGGCCCATGGAAGACTTCTGCAGAAAATGCAGATGTATGGGATAGAGGGTGATTTAGCTAATTGGGTTAGGAATTGGCTAGCAGGTAGAAGACAGAGGGTGGTGGTTGATGGGAGATATTCATCTTGGAGTTCGGTGACCAGTGGTGTACCTCAGGGGTCTGTTTTGGGGCCCCTGCTGTTTGTAATTTTTTATAAATGATCTGGATGAGGATATTGAAGGATGGATTAGTAAATTTGCAGATGACACTAAAGTCGGTGGAGTGGTAGATAGTGAAGAGGGGGGTTATAGTTTGCAGAGGGACTTGGACAAGTTGCAGAGCTGGGCCGAGAGGTGGCAAATGGAGTTAAATGTGGAAAAGTGTGAGGTAATGCACTTTGGCAGGAACAATAAATGTGTAGAGTATAGGGCTAATGGTAGGGCTCTTAATAGTGTTGAGGAACAGAAGGATCTTGGTGTATGTGTCAATAGATCCCTGAAAGTAGGCAGTCAAGTGGATAAAGGTGTTAAGAAGGCATATGGAGTCTTAGCTTTTATTGGTAGGGGGATTGAATTTCGGAGCAGCAACGTCATGTTGCAACTGTACAAAACTCTAGTGCGGCCGCACTTGGAGTATTGTGTGCAGTTCTGGTCCCCACATTATAAGAAAGATGTGGAGGCATTGGAGAGGGTACAGAGGAGGTTTTACCAGGATGTTGCCTGGTATGGAGGGCAGGTCTTATGAGGAGAGGCTGAGGGATTTGAGGTTGTTTTCGTTAGAAAGGAGGAGGCTAAGAGGGGACCTAATCAAAACATATAAGATGATTAGAGGTTTAGATAGGGTGGACAGTGATAGCCTTTTTCCTAGGATGGAGAAAGTAGCACGAGGGGACACAGCTTTAAATTAAGGGGTATGAGTTATAGGACGGATATCAGAGGTAGGTTCTTTACTCAAAGAGTGATTAGGGAGTGGAATGCCCTGCCTGCAGCTGTTGTAGATGCGCCAAGTTTGGTGGCGTTAAAGAGGTTAGTTGATAAGTATATGGAAGAGAAGGGAATGGTTTAGTTTGGAGGGGCATTGCTTTTTATATTGGTCGGCGCAACATCGAAGGCCGAAGGGCCTGTTCTGTGCTGTAGTGTTCTATATATAGAACACTATATCCTCTGTATATCTTCAATGAACTCTATCTAACAAATGTATCAATTCTCTTTGATAAGACCATATTGACCCTGCCTGTACTATGATTCTCCAAATATCCTGCTATTGGTCCCTTAATAGTAAGTCCCAGCACTTTCCTGTTTCTGTCTTCCCACTTCTTTGTTTCCTATTGTTAACTCATCAGTCTCATCCTTTAAGGGACTAACATTTACTTTAGTTATTCCTAATCACTTTATATACTTACACAAAATCTTACTTTAATATTCCTTGCTGGTTAACGCTCATATCTTAATCCTGCCCTCCTTGTTAATTTTTTGTCATCCTTTTGCTGATTTCTAAATCTTTTCCATTCTTCAGACCTATTATTAATCTTTCTAAACCATCTTTTGCTCCCTTATTTACTATATGATGCAACTTCCTCATAAAGCCTTTCTTTCATGATTGGATGTTTTTTTGTTGTGAGTTATGAAATATCACCTTAAATATCTGCCACTGCTTCTCTACCATTTTAACCTATTTTCCAAGTTCTTTGTAGCAAACTCTGTCTTCGTACCTTCACAACGGTCTTCATTTAAAAGTTGAATGGACTAGTTTCAGACACAAATATCTCACCCTCAAACTGAACATGAATTTCTACCTTGTTATCGTCACTTTTATTGACAGCATCCTTTACTATGAGAGTGTTAAAGCTAAATTAAATAAGAAAGGAACCTGGCAAGGGTACAAAGAAACAGTCGGAGAGGAAACATTAACAACCAGTGAAATGGAGCAAGAAAAGGAAGTTTGATAGAAATAGGAGTCAGGGCGCAGGAGGAAGGTCTCATTCAGAAGATGAGCACCAATATCCTTGATATATTCCAAGCCTTTGACTACTTATAGAATCTAGATCTGAATGCACAGCCTTGTGGTTGTTATTGGAGAATGTTTTCTGAGATTGTATTTGCCTCCATTAGAGGTCAGCAGCATCAGACACGAGCCCACAGCCAATCTTTAACCAAGGCACAAATTAATGCTGAAGATTCACTAGTGCAGTACTTTGCATGTCCTCTTGCTGATTTTCATTGACAACCTGGTGAAAAGAATTGTGTTAAAGATCCATCTCTTTGCAAATGACAGCACTAAACATTGCACCATCTGTAACTTGTCGAGATTGTGAAGTGGCTGCTGTTTAAATAAATAAAAGATCTTCAGGCTGTGGCATATTAAGCAGACAGGTAATGTGTACCTCTTAATAGAGGTGAGACACAACTGCTTATCGTCAGCCACTTTGTGATTTGACCTCACAATCATCTCCTTACTTTCCAGGACACAGCTCAGAAAGATTATCAATGTCAAATTTGACAACCATATTCAACAGAAAGTTAATCTATTGCTCTGGCTAGCATGCAGAGCCTGTTACAAAAGAGAAAAATACAACAATCCTTTTAAATTACAATTTTTTTAAAATGGTAAAATGACAGTAAATCATGTCTGATAAGAGTTGTTCAAAGCCACATTGAAATGTGATAAGTAAAAACAGAAAATGTTGGAAATATTCAGCAGGTTTCTTAACTTCTGTGGAGAGAGAAACAAGGTGAAAGATGGAATTTTATCTTTGAAAAATGGACAGCAACAGAGATGGGGGAGTTGTAAATTGTAACAGGTCAGCTCCCAATGTCATTACACTGGAATAAGGTTGCAGTGGGGGCAAACGGAAAGCCAAGCTTGCAATCTCTAAATGAGAAATATAAGCCAATGAGATCATTGAAGAAGCAAATGACATTGATTTTATGAGACCCTCAGAATTTTGCAAGAGTATCCAGAAACAATGGGGTTGAGAGACTGGCAGCATTTATTGGACAAGGATGGGGAAGCAGCTGTTGATGTTTCCTGCGTTTGGTAGAAGTTTGCTGAGATTTTGTCATTTGATTGAATAGAAGGAGAAGAGAAACCTTTTTTTTGGCTTGCTCTCCCCTTGAGCACTTTATCCTCCTCACAGAGGATTCATCAGAGAGGATTTGTCACAGTGGAGCAGCATAGTAGCGCTGCTGCCACACAGTGCCAGGAAACTGGGTTTGATTCCTGGCTTGAGTCACTATCAGCATGTTCTCCCCATGTTTCCGTGAGTTTCCTCTGGCTGCTTTGGTTTTCTTTCCCAGTCCAAAGACGTGAGGTGCATTGACCATGTTAAATTTCTCCCTCAGTGTGCCAGAACAGGCACCAGAGTGTGGCGACTAGGGGATTTTCACTGTGACTTCATTGCAGTATTAATGTAAGCCTACTTGTGACTCTGATAAATAAACGTAAACTTTTACAAGGGAGTGGGACTGCGTGGCATTTGTGCAATCATGGGAAGGGTGATCCCAAAGTAATGGGAATCTCCAAATGGCATGATGGTGATGCATTCCAGAGGAAGTTACTCTAGTGAGGAGGGAGAACCTGTGAGGGAGCAAAACCAGACTAAATATCCTGTTTATATAGAACATAGAATATTACAGTACAGTACAGGCCCTTTGGTCCTTGATGTTGCACTGACCTGTGAAAACCAATCTAAAACCCATCTAACCTATACTGTTCTAATATCATCCATATCTTTATCCAATAACCATTTAAATTCCCTTAATTATTGGCGAGTCCACTACTGTTGAAGGCAGGGCATTCCATGCCCTTAGTATTCTGAGTAAAGAACCTACCTCTGACATCTGTCCTATATCTATACCCCTCGATTTAAAGCTATGTCCCCTCATGTTTGCCATCACCACCCGAGGAAAAAGGCCTTCATTGTCCACCCTATCTAATCCTCTGATCATCTTGTATGCTTCTATTAAGTTATCTCTTAACCTTCTCTCTAACGAAAACAGCCTCAAGTCCCTCTGCCTTTCCTTATAAAACCTTCCCACCAAACCAGGCAATATCCTGGTAAATCTCCTTTGCACCCTTTCCAATGATTCCACATCTTTCCTATAATGCGGGTGACCAGAACTGTATGCAGTACACCAAATGCAGCCGCACCAGAATTTTGTACAGCTACAACATGATCTCATGGCTCCGAAACACAATCCCTCTCCCAATAAAATGTAACACACTGTGTGCCGCCTTAACCCTATCAATCTGAATGCCACTTTGAGGGATCTATACACATGGACACCGGGATCTCTCTGCTCTTGGTATCTTACCATTAGCCCAGTACTTTGCACTCCTGTTACTCCTTCCAAAGTGAATCTTCATTAAACTCCATTTGCCACTTCTCAGCCCAGCTCTGCAGTTTATCTATGTCCTTCTGTAACCTGCAACATCCTTCTGCACTGTCCACAACTCCACTGACTTTAGTGTCATCTGCAAATTTACTAACCCATCCTTCTATGCCCTCATCCAGGTCATTTATAAAAATGACAAACAGCAGTGGCCCCAAAACAAATCCTCGCGATACACCGCCAGTAAGTGAACTCCAGGATGAACATTTCTCATCAACCACCACCCTCTTCTTCTTACAGCTGGCCAATTTCTGATCCAAACTGCTAAATTACCCTCAATCCCATGCCTCTCTATCTTCTGCAGTAGCTTACCGTGGGGAACTTTATCAAATGCTTTATTGAAATCCATATGCACCACATCAACTACTTTACTCTCATCCACCTTTTTGGTCATCTTCTCAAAGAACTCAGTATGTTTTGTGAGACACGACCTACTCTTCACAAAACCGTGTCGACTATCCCTAATCAAATTATTCTTTTTGAGATGATTATAAATCTTACCTCTTATAATCCTTTCCATTCCTGATATCCTTCATCAGGTGTCAGGTACAGTAGTATAATAGTTTTGTTTTTGATCTAGTAATCTAAAAATCCAAACGAATGGTGCAGAGAGATGAATTCAACTCCCAGCATGGCAGCCTGGGAATTTGAATTTGCTTAACAAAATAAACTTGGAATAAAAAAAAACTTGTATCATTTAGTGACCATAAAATGACTGGATGGTTGACAAAAGTCTTATTGTTACAGGAAAGGGAATCTGCAGTCCTCACGTGGTCTGGGCCTATGTCACTCGAACCCACAGCGATGTGGATGGCTTTTAACTGGGCTCCATGATGGCCTAGCAAGTTGCTACAGAAAACATATGAAGAGTAAAACCAGGCAGATGGCTTAGCTTGGATCTAGGCGTCAGACTGAAATACAGCAAAACACACCAAGCTTAGCTCATTGTGCTCATTATCCTCTTCACTGACAGCTCATAAAACCCCATGGTGTCAGATCAAATATGGGCAAGGGAATCTCCTGCTGATTACCACCCACCACCCTCACTCAGCAGTTAAATCAATATTCTCCATGCCGAGCATCACTTAGAAGATGCGCTGAGGATCACAAAAACACAGAACATAATGAGGGTGGAAACCTTCAATATGCATCGTAATGAATCATTTGTTACTTTCATGAATGACAAAGCTAGCGAAGCCTTGAAAGATACAACTGCCAGCCTAGATCTTTGGCAACTGGTAAGGGGAAAAACTGACTTGATTTCTTCTCATTAATCTATCTGTTACAAAGGCACACAGAAGGATGCCATTCAATCCATTGGGGGCACTTTTTCCAAAAACATTCTATGTCCTGGATGGGCATGAAAATGAGTGAGTTTCAGATCTGTTTTTTCTAACGAGGCCACAAGTCCAATCTTATGCCACTCTGTTCAAAAACTGATGCTAAATCTGTTTCCTATCAGTCGAGGGATGGGGTGGGGTCTAAGCTCACGGGAAAGCCAGCAGATGATAGTCAAGAGCACACGTGAGGATGGTCTTAATAGGGATCTTGGCTTCATGACACACTATCTGTAACCCCTGTAACTTGCCTGGGTTAGCAAAAAACCTCACTTACTGTGCTGTCTGGAGAAAATACACAATTCTCTAACCAATGCTCAGGATTCCTTTCACACACATTGTTAGCCACTTTAACACTTGAATAGCAGGTTAGATGTAAGGATTCACATTCTAATCAGCAATCTATGACTGTGCTGATGTGTGCTATTGCAGACCAGAACACTGCATTTGCCTGACGAAGACACGACAGAGTGTTGAAAGCTCGCAATTTTACTAACAAATAAATCGGTTGGATTTAAAATTGGTGTTGCTAAATTCTTACTGAGTTCATGCCTGACTCAGCCATGTGAAGCTGAAGGAACGAGGCGCACTAACAGCAAAGTGCAAAGGAATGGAGTGAAGGATGACATTTCATAGCATTAATTGCCATATCGCAGGAACAGACATCGGGTCAGAGGAGGGGGGAGGGTTGACAGTGGCAAAATGTTGAGGGGAGCTTGTCAGCTTTGCTGGGTGGGGGTTGTCAGATTGGGCGGATCAGAGGATTGGGTCGATGTAGCGTGTTGGACCATGTCAGGCACGCTATAATTCAGTTAGGTGAGGATAGGGAATATTGTCGGGGTTGGGTGCTTAGTTAGGGAGAGATATGGGTGTTCCTGTGATTTTGCAGGTGTGGGGTGTATATTGTGCAGGGCTGAGCTTGGATGATTAAAATTTTATTCTGAAGTTCAAAGAACTTTTTTTCTTTCTAACTCTTTCAGAGTAATTATGAGAATGAAACTGGGAGAACCATCTGAAATTGCCCTTCTGGACAATTGCTGGATAAACTCTTATGTGATAATTTCCAAGAGGGATTCTCCAGCCTATTTTTGGGATATAGCTAAATGCCACATTGGGAGCCAGGAGGTTATGGCTCCAAATGAAATAAGAGTTATCTTATTTACTGAAGCCCCTTTATTTTATAGAACATAGAACAATACAGCACAACAGGCCCTTCGGCCCACGAGTTGCACCGATCACATCTACCAATCCACAGACCTATCTATAACCCCCTATCCTATTCTTTTCCATATACTCAACCAGAAGTCTCTTAAAAGACCCCAGCGAGTTTGTCTCAACAACCTCCGACGGCAGTCGGTTCCATTCACTCACCACCCTCTGAGTGAAAAATCTACCCCTGACATCTCCTTTGTATTTGCTTCCCTGCACCTTAAATCTGTGTCCTCTCGTACTGACCATTTCAGCTCGGGGAAATAGTCTCAGAGTCCACCCTATCTATTCCTCTCAACATTTTATAAACCTCTATCAGGTCGCCTCTCAACCTACGTCTCTCCAGTGAGAAGAGTCCAAGCTCCCTCAACCTATCTTCATAAGGCCTGCCTCCCAATCCAGGCAGCATCCTTGTAAATCTCCTCTGAACTCTCTCAATAGCCTCTACATCCTTCCTATAATGAGGCGACCAACAGGGGTCTGACAAGAGTCTTATAGAGCTGCATTAATTTATTGGATGAATTGAACAAAAATTGTAAGAACACAAGATTTAAATGATTTCAGTGTGTTTGATGAATGCCTGAGGATAGTGAACTGGAAGATCTCACATTTAATCCATGGACTACACTGAGCGAGTTGGTTTCAATTGAAGCAATAATCATGGTACTATTATTGATCTCAGTTACCTGGGCAAAATGAATTTTTGTTACATTAGATAAGGATTGCACAAAACTAAGTTATAATTACCCCAAAGATCAAACAATTTATTGATACTCAATGTCAAAGCTCCCTTTTAAAACTTCCATGTCTGTACTTGCTCCAGTGCTCTTTCCTGACATCCAATGTGTGTGTGAAGTCTGCATGTCCTCTCTGTGTCTGCCTGGGTCTTCCCGGTGCTCCAGTTTGCTCCCACAGCCCAAAGATGTACAGGATAAGTGGATTGGCCATGTTAAACTGACCCTTAAGTGTCAGGCAGACTAGCAAAATAAATATGTGGGGTTACAGGCATGGGGCCTGGTTGGGATTGTAGTTGGTGCAGACTTGATGGGCTGAATGGCCTCTTTTGGCTTTGTTGAATTCTATGGTTCTATAATTCAATTTTCCAACCTCCATTATCTCTATCCTGCCCAAAATTCAGATTATATAGCTTGTTCTGACATAGCTAACTGCTACTAGCCTGGCCTTCACCAATATTAGATTCCCATCCATAATGCTTCAAGTTTAACTCCTTCCATGGTCTGACCATGATCCTGCTGTAGCCTTATCTAGCCTTAAATTATCCCACCCACTAAGTCTTTCACTGAGTTCTCTGCACTCACCTTTCACCAGCGGCACATCTTTCAATCACTAAGGCCTCACTCTCTGGAATTCCCCTCTCAAACCTCTCTGCCTATCTGTGGACTGCATTTATTGAGAATGGGGCTGGCTGACCATATGAAATGACTCAAAGCAGCAGACACCCAGCCATCAAGCATTAAACTGCAATGCCCAGGTGGAACAGACCTTTAAATGTAAGACTTTCTGCCAAGAGTTTCCTTAGCTCTTTCGAGGGCTTGTATCACAAGCATGAATATTATTTTTTTATGTCGCTTCGAGATGACAAACCTGTGTGTCTGTACACTTCAGGAGCATACCACACAGATTGCTGGAGTAAGTTATAAAGGAACGCTCAGAATGTTACATAGAGGTGTAATACCAAATGTCATGGAACAACTAAAGGGTACTCAGACTTGTAATAATCCCCAAATTGAATGGTGAGCTCAGGCTTGGCATAAACTTCACACAACTAAATAAAGCAATCTGGAGGGAAATCCACCCCATGTCCTCATAGTCCCATAACACTATTTAATTGGTTCCATGATAAATGATGTGACATCTCTACGTAACATGCTGTCAAGTTCCACTTTAACTTTCTCCAGCAATTTGAAAACACCAATGATTAAGAATAGCGATTGGAATTAGCGTTACAGAATTATAAAACAAGATCCTTAAGTAACCGCTTTTTACTGATTTGATAGGATTTATTATTGTCACATGTATTAGTGTACAGTGAAAAATATTGTTTCTTGCACACTAAACAGACAAAGCATATTGTTCATAGAGAAGGAAAGGAGAGACTGAAAAATGTATTGTTACAGTTATAGCTAGGGTATAGAGAAAGATCAACTTAATGCAAGGTAATTCATAACAATTATTTATGGGCTGGAGGTTTAAACAACACACACTATTGTTGACTGAATGCTATATCAGATGACCATTAGAAAGCAAGAAATATACCGAACAATCAAAGAGAAAAACTGAATAATTGGTATAACATAGAGTGACTTTAGTAACATTATTTCCAGGTCAGAAATATAGTTTGAACATGAAAGTCTGAAGGTACCATCTTTAAACAAACAGAACAATCAGTCATCTTCCTATCTTGTTCAAACCCTTTTTGGAATGTTTTGGAGAAACAGGCTTAATCGTATTAGAGAGTGCAGGAACAAATATGTTTGATTATCACAAGCTCTGAGATGATGACACAAAGACTTGATGACACTATCACTGTGCAGAACAGTGATCAAGTCAGTGATCCAGTTAAAGATCCACAATGGTGACAAGAAGAAGATCAGAGAGAGCTAAGAAGGTGCCACAACGGCATACTAATAAGAGTGTTCAGACTTTGGGAGGAGTTAGTAGTAATACTTAGTAGTATTGTAAATAAGTTATGTAATTAGTTTAAGGTTATTATTAAAAAATTTGAGATTATACTTGGGTTGGGAAGGGGTGAAATGTGTCAGGTGCAGGAGTAGATAGGAAAATGGATTAATAGTTATGGTTAATGAAATCATGATGTGCGCCATGATGTAACAGTGCAATCACGTGCATGGGACTGAGAAGATGTGATGAAGTAATCTGTACGAGAGAGAGAGAGACCTTGGCTTAATATGATTCATAGTTAAATGAGGGAGTTTTTGAAGAAACCAATTAGAATTAAGTCACTCATTCATAGAGGGAAACTTTCCCAATCCAGAACAGACCAGGCCACAAGAGAGATCCGACTACTATTCCAAATGAAACTCAAACCACCTTACTGAAAACACATCTGGTGTAGCCACAATTACCACTCCTTTAAAAAAACTTCAAGCCTGAACTCCAAAACTTAAAGTTTTGCTCACCTTTCCTAATCTCTAATTTCTTGACTTAGTATGTTTTTCACATGCCATTGGTGAAACTCCTTGGGACTTTTTTTAAATATTAAGGGAATCATACAAAATGTATTTTTTGTTGCTAACTAGTTGAAAAGGTTATTGAGCAATACCCAGCCTCCATGGAACCACATCTTAAGTTGGAGTCAATGTCATTAGGACAAACAAAAAGAGGAGAAAATGTGGTGAGAGCACTTTTTAAAAATAGCTTCAATTTGATTGACTTTTCAAGTTACAATTACCTTTAATTTTTAGATGCATTCAGCATTTTGTGTTGCGTTATGATTTGCATTTGATAATTTTGACAGCATGTTTTAGTGGGATGTTTATGACTGTTTGTTTCTTAATGTTGACAGATGGATGTTCCACAAAGGGTGATCCCTACCGTCCTGCAAAGGTGCTTGTCTTTTACCCTGGTGGCAAAACTTTCTCCCAATTGGAACAAAGTAGGGCACTTACTGATTCAGGGTAATTATCAGGGTATTAAATCATTCAGTGCATTTATTTAATGTTGAATTTATTAACTAAACATGACTTAAAGAACTAGCATGAATAAAAAAGTAGAAAGATCTTGGAAAATGCAGTTTCCTTTTGGTCAGTTTATGGAGGGAGCTATGATCTGTTACACTGATAAATGATTTCGTGAGCTAGATTTCAGAATTGAACTTATCTAATTAAAGGGTGCCACTTGGAATATTTTCTTCTCTTAAATTTTCTCAAATTGACTAAACTTCATTGATTCAATGATCTTGACGCTTTAGATTTCTCCTAAAGGTGAATATCAGTCTTTTAGTTATTATTAAAATAATATTAAGCTGCGTGATCCAAAGCATATTCAAAACAATACACAAAGTATAGACAGTTGAGTAATTTTAACGGTCAGTGAGTACAACATCCTGTTTCAATTTTCAGTGAATCTGGAGTTGTCATTGATATTGTAATTTACCAATTGTATTTAGAGTTTGTTTCCAGCTTGTACTTGCACATTGCTTAAACCTCTGTTTTATATCAGTGAAATGACGCAAGGAGAAAATATGGGGCGATTCTCCTATCCTCTGCACTCCCATCTGTGGGCCGAGAGATTCAAATATTGCCCTGTGTACTGGATCCGTGCTAGGCATCCTGTCCTAATAGTGATTTCTGGTGGCATCAACTCTGCGCCAGAAATTGGCAGGGAATTGCATAAATTATTCAAATGGTAATTTAAATATATTTGAAATCCTATTAGCAGGCCTGGGACTGGAATCCCTACGCCTGCTAGTATACCCCCCCCTCCCCACCTTTGCTACGAGAGGGCACAGGTTTCCGGTGCTGTGGAGTAGATACAGACGAGTTGTCAGGGGTAAGTTTTTCACTCAGAGAATGGTGGCTGAGTGGAATTGGCTGCCGTCGATGGTGGTGGAGGCAAATTCAATTGGATCTTTTAAGAGACTTCTGGATGAGTACATGGGACTTAATAGAATTGAGGGTTATAGGTAAGCCTAGTAGGTAGGGATATGATCGACACGTTTTGTGGGCCGAAGGGTCTGTTTGTGCTGTAGTTTTTTTATGTTCTATATTCTAAACTAGCAGTCTGAATCTGCTGGAGTGAAGGGAAAACAATCGAGGACATTCCAGAGAGTTGAACGCCAGGTGGGGAGGTGATCCCTGGTCCCCTGGTGCTGCCCAAGGAGCAAAATGCAATGCCCAAGGGCACAGGGCAGTGACAAGGGGACAGGGATAATGGAGGGTTGATGGAAGTGTGCGGTCCTGCTGCCAGTCTGCACTTTGGAATTAAACAAAAGCAAGGCCAGCGATCAGCGCTGGTCAAAAAGCTAGGGCTGGGATGTTTGGGATTGTCGAGGGTTGAGGGGGGAAATCGAGAGGTTGATCAGGGCTGGGGTGAAGGTGACCATGGATGTGTGGGGTGGGTAATGATACTGGTCCATGCATGCTTAGAGGACCAGTGATCAAGCCACAAGGCCCGGAGGGCTGGCATTGTGAGGGTCAGGGAGCTGGCCAGCAATGGAGCTGGCCAGCAGTTGGGAGGGTGGTAGACAGGGGCCACTGCGCCTGCATTAATCCCGGCATTGACAGATGGCCCGCTCTGTTAGGCTGCCAGCGTCTCCGGTGGGAATAGGCCCAGCCCACTGATTTTTCACATGATTTATGCTACTGCACTTTGTAGTGCACAGAGTGTGGAATTCTTCTCCGAATTCCCACTGAAAAAACAGCGTGACTTACTCCAGTTTTCATGTGAACTCGATACTTCGAATTACGTTTTGTGTTGTTTGTTGCATTAATTAAACTTATCTTAGAGTCTGTCACTGTCAGACGGAGCAGGCCAGTAAATCTAACAGAACCAAATGACATGATATGTCCATTTTGGTCAGTCTTTTATCTGGAAAAATGATTTTAGGACATATGGTGATTAAAAATAAATACACATTGCATGTGTAATGTTATTGATTCATCAGTAAAATAGAGACAAGAGAATATACTTTGCAGAATATAGCGTCATTCCTTCAGTGCAATAATTGTTTTCTTTTCTAAATAAGGGAAAGACTTTTTGGGGAACACAGCAAAACAGAATGCAATTGGTGAGTTATCAGTTGATGCTGAAATTTATGATTATGCAAAAATTAATTGTAAATTAATCTCAGATTGGATGGTAGTGACCGTTGCATTGAATGCAAATCTTGTGTGCTTGAAGAGCTTGCAAAACCAAATCATCGAACCTATAAACCTAAATAAATTAGACCCACAATTCTATGGGATTGTTTGCTGTGATATTGCACCAGTAAGCCGGAATTTCTATCCACCAATCATGTTGGAACTGATGCGACATTCCTACATTAAGCCATGTGGTCAACTCATTTATGGCTTATTAGAACATTGTAATGAGCACAGCAGATATCAATTGCTGAGCAAACCAAATTCCAGAGGGAAAACTGGCTCATGGGCCATAACTTTTTTTTGTCTGCTGAAATGAAAAGTAAAAGGTTGTGTAGTATCATGATCACTGTTCTGAAGGCTGGGTAGTTTGCTGCAGACAACGGTCTGTTTGAAGTTGTGCAGTTGTTTGAAAGCAAGAAGTGGGGGTGTGGGGATGACCTTGGCAAGATGTTCATCTTCATCAATGATATGTTCAAGGCTCCAGAGAAGATGTTGTAGCTACCCCGCTCCAGGGAAGTATTAGACAAGGAAGGGTCTGTCTGCTGTGCCCTTTATTCGTCTCCTGAGGAGGTCAGTGTGGTTCTCTATTGTGGCACTTCAGAACTGTTGATCGATGAGTCAAGTGTCATATCCTATTCTTCTGAGAGCACCTTTCACTGTCTGGAGGTGTCTGTTGCAATCCTTCTCATCTGAGTAGATCCTGTGTATATGGAAGGCTTGTTCATAGGGAATAGCTTCGTTAATGTATTTAGAGTGGAAGCTGGAGAGTGGAGCATTGTGAGGTTATCCATGGGCTTGCAGTACAGTGAAGGGCTGAGGTGACTGCACTTAATGGAGATGCATGTCCAAAAATGCAATTGATTCTGGAGAGTAGTCCATGATGAGTCTGAGACAGAGTAGAACTTGTTGATGTCAACATATAGTTATTTTAGTGAATGTTCACCATAAGTCCAAAGGAAGAAAATGACATCGATGTATCTCGTGTATAGCATCGGTTGAAAAGGTCTTGTTTGAACCTGTGCATGAGGATGTTGGCATATTGACGTGTGAATTTGATCCCCATAACTTTTCTGTGTGCCTGGGTGAAGAACTGGTTGTTGAAGGTGAAGACATTGTTGTCCAGGATAAAGTGGATGAGTTGTAAAATTGTACCTGGAGATTGGCAGCTGTCAGCATTGAGTACTGAGGCAGTCACAACAATGCCGTCGTTGTGGGGGATGCTGGTGTAGAGTGCCAAGACATTCACTGTGATGAGGAGTGCTCCTGGTTCATTGCTCCATGTGTGCTGAGTTTCTGTAGAAAGTCCGTAATGCCACGACAAAAGCTGGATGTTCTTTGTACAACGGGTTTCAGGATGCCCTCAGCATAACTGGAGAGGTTCTCACACAGGATTGGAATGAGGCACTCACTGAGTGTTAAAATGGGCGGTGCGGGCTTGTGGGGCCAAAGAGCTGTTTCCTGTGCTGTGTTGTTCTTTGTTCTTTGTACAGGGTGCCATTGTCTGATATGATGTGACGGCCCAGTGTGTTGGCCTTGTGCCAACACTTTGGGACGCAGTAGAGATCTCCAACGCGGGGAGTACGTGTGATGAGAGCATGGAGAATGCTCTAAAGGATCTTGAAGATGTAGTCTGTGAATTCCAAATTGGGACTAAGTGTACATGTCAGCTGGAAAATCAGAGGGTAGGATTTTCCAGTCACACTCTCCCCACAAACCGAAAAATCCCATCCGAGGTCAAAAGACCTTTGCATGATCTTTCCATCACCTGCTACGATTCCTGTGATAGGCAAGACGGGAAAATTCCAGTTACAATGTATCATCCATGAAGTATGTCTTCATAAATACTCACAAAGGACTGTATGAGTGGACTTATTTGCCCTATGGGGTGATTTCAGCTTGTGACATTTTTCAAAGGGTGATGGAGAACATCCCTCAAGGGGTGTCCAGAATAGCAATCTATCCAGATGACATTTTAAGCTTAGAAACAATTGCAAAAGGACAGTTTGAAGGGTGACCTGTTTTTCCCTCTGGGTTTGAAATATGACTAATATCTTGTAAAATGCGTCCTTGTAATATGTTGCCTTACTTTCATTTCCTCTGTCTTGTCCGTCATCAAAATGACAAACAATTGAATTCCTATTCAGAGTCTCCCTGGCACCAAGAACCTGTTAATGAGATTGGGGGAAAAATGTTTCAGATGTCTTCAGGGTGTCTGTGTCAGGTCAAGTTATATCCCAGTGGAATGTAAAAGAAAATGGCTTTAAAAGTTCTGTGATTCCAGCAATCTTAAAGTTTTTTTGGCCTGCAGGCTCTAAAGTAAGATTGATTTCTTATGTTGTGGAACATTTCTGGAAAATGGTTGTAAAATTTCTATGATTCTATGATTTGGCTTTTAACCTCGTGTAAGCTTTTAATCCCACTCAGGCACTCCCTGTGTCGAGTGGGTATAAATGAGTCCTGAGGTCAGCTTGCAGTGAGAAGTTTTCAGATTCTCAGAAGTTTGTAAATTTTTGACTCGAAGTCAAAATTTATGAATGTCTTTTGTATTTTCATTAAAACTTGACAATTTGAAGTGTGACACACTCCAAACTTTTACGGAGGTAGACTGTTCTTTGATATTGAATTACTCAATTTTGTCAGTGATGAAGTTACTAAATTATGGATTTGTAACAACAGTAACTCTATTTGTAAAGTGTGATTATGTTATTTAAAAAAAGTCACCATCATCACATGTTAAAACATGGCAAATCTTTTCAAGAGTTAATTGCTTAAATAGTTATAACACTAATTTAATCAGTAATATGATGTACTTTTTAATTACAGTTATGGAGTTGAATGTCTCAGAGACACAACTGTGTATTAGTGTGGAAGCTTCAACTATTCGACTTTCTCTTCCAAAGGTATTACCTGCTTTTTTCCTACAAAATTTTACATTTATTTTAAAAATAATGTAATGGATTTTTATCCCTAATTTGGGTATTTGTACATGTCGGTTTTTCTGTAAATATTTGGGTGGATAACCTAATTTCGGTCAAACTCAAAATGAAATTATGGCTACCAACTTTTCTCAGCACAGTAAGAAATAAAACATTCAATTTGGTTATTTAAAGGTTAAAGGTTACATCATGGTCAACGTAGAGTTGAGTGGACAAACAATGGAGTTGTCCTCTCCATGTAGTCTGTGGTAATCGAGCTCTATTTGGTAAATCATGGTTGGAGAAAATAAAATTTAACTAAAGTGCTGTCAACAGACTAACTAATGCCAAAACAGACCTACAGCACCGTCTGGATGAATACGAGAGTATTCGAAGAGATACTTGGCTCAATGAAGAAAATTCAAATGAAACTCAAGAAAAAGTCTAATAGTCAACTAAAATGCCTCAGAGGAAAAGTGGTGCCATATGCAATTAGCCTCAAGGTCGAAGAATAATTAATATAATTTGTTAACATTATTGTGTTAGAGCTGGTTATAATAAATGATTGGTCTACCCCCATCATACCTGTCATGAAAATGTTGACTCAGTTTGTATTTGTGCTGATTTTAAAACAGTCATAAATCTAGTGTTGTTTGCTGATCAATATCCACTTCCTTTAATTGAAAATTTGTTTGCTGGGTTATCAGGTGGACAAAATTCAGCAGCAATGAAATTTCACAGGCATATTTACATATGCATGTAACTGCTGAATTGCAACCATTGCCTATCATCATTACTCATAAAGGCCTTTTTCATTTAAAAGATTTTTAACATCCACACCAGCCCTAATCCAAAGATTGATGGATCAGATTTTAGTGATCTCTCTGGTGTACAGTCTTACCTGAGTGATATTCTAGTACAAAGTCCAGCGAACAAGAGCCCTTTAATAATTTAGAAACAACATTGGAACGTCTTCGAGCACAATGCACAATGGCCAATGTATGAGAAAAAAAATTGTGACTTTTTCCAGAAGTCAATCTAATAATTGAATTACTTTATTGATAGTAAAGTCCTATACAAAGCACCCAAAAGAATGAAAGTTATCTTAGAAGCACTACACCTGACAGATATGACACAACTAAGATTCTTTCTAGGATTTACAAATTATTATGGGAAATTTTGTTCTTAACTTCATTGCGTAATTGAAGCCATTGCATAATTTCTTATCCATGTCATGGGACTGACAACAGAATGTGAAAAAGCATGCAGTGATGTCAAAGATGCTTTGCAGAAGTCTGAGGTATTGGTTCATTTTAATCCAAAGCTAGGTTTACCAGGATGTTGCCTGGTATGGAGGGCAGGTCCTATGAAGAGAGGTTGAAGGATTTGAGGTTGTTTTCGTTAGAAAGGAGGCGGCTAAGAGGGGATCTTATTGAAGCATATAAGATGATTAGAGGTTTAGATAGGGTGGACAGTGATAGCCTTTTTCCTAGGATGGAGAAAGCTAGCACGAGGGGACACAGCTTTAAATTAAGGGGTATGAGTTATAGGACGGATATCAGAGGTAGGTTCTTTACTCAAAGAGTGATTAGGGAGTGGAATGCCCTGCCTGCAGCTGTTGTAGATGCGCCAAGTTTGGTGGCGTTTAAGAGGTTAATTGATAAGTATATGGAAGAGAAGGGAATGGTTTAGTTTGGAGGGGCATTGCTCTTTATTTTGGTCGGCACAACATCGAAGGCCGAAGGTCCTGTTCTGTGCTGTAATGTTCTACGTTCTATGTTCTATTATTGTTTGCTTGCGACACTTCACTTTTTGGAGCAGGGACAGTAGTTTACACATTATACTATCACAGAATAATTAGTTGAATTTGAGTTGCCTGATCATTGTTCCAATACTTCTACACTGCATGAGAATGATACAGAATTAGTTTTAAGAGAAGAAGCATCTACTGAAGTTCCAAATCATACTTCTAGAGTCAAGGACAATAACTAAAGAGGAATAGACATTCTCCTGATTAAAGTTTTTGCTGACTGTGTATAATGATTAATGATGCATAGTACTGTGTCTGGAATATTATTGATCCTATGTGTAACATTGTAGTAATTTGTTGACATAATTATAGAAGTAAAGGGAGAGGGATGTCATAATTTAAAAGGGTTACAGTTTGCTTTAAGAGCTGTTCACATTGTTGGTCATGTCATTCAAGTCTTGCAGATGTTTCAATTTTATTTTCAAAGAACAAAGAACAACACAGCACAGGAAACAGGTCCTTCGGCCCTACAAGCCTGCGCTCTTCCAGTGAAACCTGTTATTTGTTAGCTTGAATCTATGTGTGTAAACCATGTCTCTTCCTTTTGTACAAAAACCCATATTCCTAACATAATTAGAACATTACAAGGTCTGGATACTTTGCCTGCTTAGCATTATGGTAGTTACAGGTTAGAAAGACAATTGAGTTTTTTGACCAATCTTGCATTCAATTTCTATCATTTAGTCAACAACAGACCCAGACTATGGGCATGATTTTACATTCTTGTAATCCCAATTGAGGTCAATGGACTTTCCCATTGTCTGCCTCTCACCCGTTCCAGTTCCTGTGGTGAGTGGGGCAGTAGAATTCCGGAAATGATGTGAGAAAAACTTCAGTGCATTTGGAGTTATAGATCCAAAATCACTTGCCCATTTGGAGCATGATACTTCTGCCGTATCATATCAAAATGTTAATTTTGTTGGTGTAGCAACGAGTTTCAAATTAAAACATGTATATTGAAATATATAGTTATGATTCCCATGAAGAAAATGTGAATCAATATAACCAAATTCACATTTTATAACTTCTACTTTAACATGAATCATAACCAACATTGATTAAACATGAATTAGCTGTCAAATTCTGGTTGACATGAACTATAAGTTAGATATGGAATAGCAAATATAGCAAAGAGTATTTCACAAAGTTATAAGTAACCGCATCACTCCTTGCACATATGCAGCACCATATAGAGTCTCACAGTCTTTACAACTCTGCTTCTAATATAGAAACTCTTAATTTTCCCACAACTAACTTGACTCGCAAGTTGCTTTTATGGCAGCCTTATTTCATCTCTGGGAAGAACATTGTTGGAAGTGAAAGAATGGTTTAACGTTGTCTGAGGAGGAGAAAGACTGAGCATTGTCAGAAGAGATGGAGGAGGTGAACATCGTTGGTGAGGGAGGTTGTAGAGTGATAGCACTATTTAAAATGGTACAAGCCAATGAACTGAAGACAGATCTTAAGGGGTGTATCTTTAGTTCACAATGAGACATCGGGTCATGTCTTCTTGAAATTACATTTGCCACTTGGCCTCCCAACTTTTGTTTTTCACTGAATTCAAACTAGAGCCAGGACCAGAAACAAAGGCTCCAGCGTAAAATAATAAGTGGGCAATTTAATTGCAGTCAGTACCGAGTACAACTGCTGTGCCACTGAATGCAACATCTAGGCCATTTTTCCAGAAAAGAATCCAAAAGCCAAAATCCAAACTCATCTTTCAGGCTACCTTTGCCAATTTGATTTGTCCAATCTATGTGAAAATCAAAGTCTCCGCAATTATTGCATTTCCTTTGTTAGAAAGCTTTAGTTACTGCATTTTGCACTGTCCAATGGTATAACTAATGTTACTTTAAACTACTCTGAATCTTGTTCCTAAACTCATCCCAATGCGTTCTCACTGATATCATCCTGTATGATTAGGGTTACTCTTTCTGCTTTTCCATTCTGCCCATCTTTCACAATTTTGTCAACCATGGAATATTTATTTCCAAACCTTGATCACCTTGCAACCAAGTCTTTGTAATGACAATTATATGAAACATATTTGTCTCTACTTGCTACACTGGTTTTATCTAACTTACTGAGTGCTTTGTATATTCATCTAAAGAGCTTTCAATTTTTTTTGTCAGTATTGTTTGCATGAAACCTATTTCCTGCTGTGCGCTGCTTATTTTTGCAAAGCAGTTGCACTGCTCTAATGCGCCTACCTTTCTCTTTAAATTTCTAAATCTTCCTTCACTTGACCCCTCTGACCTTTAGTCTAAAGCCTTCATTATATGTTTCATCAGAACATTGCTGCCTATTCCAATGGAATAGCTCCTTCTTTCCTCTGTACTGGTGCCTGTGATTGATAAATCAAAATCCTTCCCACATCATTCTTTGAGTTACTCAATCAATTCTGTAATCTGCTTGATTTTATGCCAATTGTCATGTGGCTAGGGTAATAATCCAGAGAAACCCTTTGATGTTATGCATTTTAATTTGAACAGTTAATTCTCTTTCACAGAACTTCATTTCTAGTTTTCTCTAAGTTGTTGGTTTCTATGTAGTCCATGACAACTGGATCCTCCCCTTCCCATTCTGAGTTTGTCTCTTAGAGGTCCCTAACCCTGGAGTCCATCAGACACCACAATCATCAGAGAACATCCCCACTTATAACCCTTTCATGGAAGAAAAGACAGGGTAGATGAAGATAGATGGGCTGTATCGAGAAGCTCCTGAAGCGATATCATAGGACTGGTGACCTGCAATAACGACAGCCATTTTCCTTTTTGTTCTGTTTCATGCTAGCCAATCAGGAGTTTTACCCAATCCATATCAATTTCAGTTTCATTTGAACTCTGTAACACTCACCCTTGTTTAAATGCTGCTTTGACATGCAGGACGATGTAGACAAGCTGGTCAGATAAGCAGAACAGTGGCAAATGGAACTTAATATTGAAAAGTGTGAGATGATGCATTTTGGGAGGGCTAACAAGGCAATAAAATAGATAATGAACAGAAGACCAGAGAGGGATCTTGGGTGTATGTCCCTGAAGGCAACAGCACAGATAGATAAGATGGTTAAGAAGGCACATAGGATACTTGTCTTTATTAACCAAGGCATAGAACATAAGAATAGGGTAAGGAAGGTTATGTTGGAGCTGATAAAACACTTGTTAATTCACAACTGGAGTGTTTTTTTGATTCATTCATGGGACATGGGGGTTGCTAGCTGGCTAGCATTTATTGCCCATCCCTGGTTGCCCTTGAGAAGGTGCTGTTGAGCTGCCTTCTTGAATTGTTGGTGGAGAAGAGATTGAATGTTTGTAGATGTGGTGCCAATCAAGCAGGCTGCTTTGATCTGGATGGTGTCAAGGTTCTTGGGTGTTGTTGGAGCTGCATCCATTCAGTTAAGAGGGGAGTATCCCATCACACCCCTGACTTGTATCTTGTAGGTAGTGGATAGGCTTTGGGGAGTCAGGAGATGATTTACTCACCGAAGTATTCCTAGCTTCTGACCTGCTCTTGTAGCCATTGTGTTTATGTGGTGAGTCCAGTTGAGTTTCTGGTCAATGGTAACCCCAAGGATGTTGACAGTGAGGGATTCGGTGATGGGTACCCCATTGAATGTCAAAGGATGGTCGTTAGAGGTGATGGTCATTCCCTGGCATTTATGTGGCATGAATGTTATTTGCACTTGTCAGTCCAAGCCTGGACGTTGTCCAGATCTTGTTGCATTCGAACATGGACTGCTTCAGAATCTGAGGAGTCATGAATGGTGCTGGTCACCTGGGCTGGAGTGCTTTCGCTCTGAAGAAAAACTGGCTAGGCTAAGATTGTTTTCCTTGAAGCAGAGAAGGCTGAGCAGGGAGATGATCGAGGTGTACAAAATTATGAGAAACATAGAGTAGATAGGAAGGACCTTTTTCCCTTAGTAGCATGATCAATAACCAGGGTGTTAAGGCAAGGGACAGAAATTTTAGAGGGGATTTGAGGGAATGCTTTTTCCCAGAAGGTAGTGGAAATCTGCCAATCAGAACCTGAATTTTTTTTCTAAATTCATTTGTGGGAATGGGCATCACTGGTTAGACACCATTTATTGCCCATTCCTAGTTTCCTGAGAGTCAACCACATTGCTGTCGGTTTGGAGTCACATGTAGGCCAGACCAGGTCAGAATGGCAGATTTCCTTCCTTGAAGGACAATTGACACTGGTTTCTTGGTCATCAGCAGATTCTTAATTCCAGACTTTTTTTATTGAATTCAAATTCCGGCACTAGCCATGATGGGAACCACACCCAGGTGTCCAGAACATTAACTGAGCTTCTGGAATAATAGTCTAGTGATAATACCACTAGGCCATCGCCCCTGATACAGATAAAAGCATTGAGATGAGCATTTGAAACACCATAGCATATAAATGTGAGAAAATGGGATTTGAAAATATTGGTGTTTGATGGCTAGGACAGACATAGTGGGCTGAAAGGTTTATTTTTGTGCTGTAAAACTCTATGGAAGAAATCTTATAAACAAAATTCTAAGCCCAGGACAAGTATAAAAACAGAATTTCAGATCAATTTTTTGGGCAAGTTCAAATTTGCTGCTCTATACTTAGAGTAAAAAACACCCCAAAATCTGCTGTTCACTTATAAGGGAGGCTTAACTCACCCAAATAATGGCTGAGGGTAGCAGAGGGCATCATCCTGCATGTACAGGTCTCTCTGCTGTGAGAGCATAGAGACCTGTCATTCAGCCTCTGCCTCTCTCAGTCACCCTCTGTGGCCTGAAGCAGATATTCACCTTAGTTACTAGGGCCTATCACAACACCCTGCCCACCCACTCAGACCAATTCCCCCGATTCTCCCTTACTGATCTCTAATACAGAGTGACAACGGGTCCCCTCCCACCCACCACAGATTGCATTGCACAGTGTGCAGTGCACTCCTCCTCCCCGCTCCCATCGCTAGCCCCAAGTTTGGCCTGCCTCCCAGTAGGCCCCTTAGGCTCCACGCTTTGTTGACAGAGTATCTAAGGGGTACCTTCTCTCTTGCCCCTCACTTTCTGGGGGAATTTCAATGGCCTGTAGTTCTACAGGCGAGGCCATCACGTCTGATCCCTTTGCTGAGGGCCAGAAAGAATCTCTGCTGGTGAAGCCAAGATGCAAGTGAGCCAGGATGACAGCATCCCAAGCTCGCTAATCACATGGAAATTACATATAAGTGAGATCTACATTCTTCATTCATCCTAGCGTTGGAAGTGGGCGTGAGGCTGACTTCGCCAGATATGTGGTGCTGGTAAGATTACGAGAGGCAAGAAATCGGGCACGAAGCTGATTTCTCACAGTTGTGTAATTTTACTAGCTCATCCCGCCCATCAGGTTGCAGGGTGTGATTGGACGTTTGCTCCCTATGATGCTATGATAGTCATCTCACCTGTGCAATTCAGTCCTTTCCATATTTTGACCAAGGCCATAGTGAGACTTTGAACTGAGTGGTCCTAGTGGAGCTCAAACTAATAGCAGAGAGCAGGATATTTATGAATAAGTGCTACTTGATAGCATTGTTGACAAGAATAGGCTGATATGGTGATAGTTACACAGCATTGATTTGTCTTTTTTATGGATTTGCTTAGGTGAATTTACATATTTTTGCCTAGGTATCAAAGTTGTAATTGTACATTTGTCTGGAGGCAAGACTGGTTCTGGAGTACAAGTCTTCAGCACAACAGCTTGAATAATGTCAGGACCACCCCCCCTTCCCCTAGACAGGACAGAAAAATTCTGGTCATAGACTTTGCTATGTCAACAAACTCTGCTGTTTCCTTGCCGTGTGGAATGAATTTAATTGACTAAAGAATGGCATATTTGATGACAGACTTCAATAGAATGTCAAGAAGTAACAGGACCAAATTATTACCTTTGTCTTTTGTGGTTCAGCCACCTTGGTCAGTGGTAGTACTATGCAGCTTCTCTTGGCAATATGCATTGAAGTCCTGAATTTAGAGCATATTATTTGCTCTTGCTATTCTCAGTGCTTCTTTCAAGTGGTCAGTGAGGAGAAATGCTGATTCATCAAGTGAGGGAGAAAGAAGGCAATCAGCAGGAGATTTCCTTGTCCATGATTAAACTAAAGCCATAAGATTTTATGTGGTTTAGAATCAATTTGAGGACTTCCAGAGTCATTTCCATCCAAAGGTTTATCACTATCTTTTTCCATCTGTTGTGGGATTTCCCTGCTATTTGGGCCCAGTCAATTAAAATTAATCTGATAGGTAATATTCTGTAAGCATGACTGTCAGGCGGTTGCTTGACTAGCCTGTGGAGCAGCTCTTTCAACTTTGGCAACAACCCCTGTAAGAAGGTGAAGGAACTTTTAAACACGTTTATCACAGAAACTTGATCAATTTAACAGCGTGTATTGAAAATTGTAGACAGTACTCAGGGGACAAATGCTTCATTTCTAGTCTGCTGAAAAATAAACCTGTTGAATTTGTTGAACTGTGAAACTAAATACATGATTTTGGGAAGGAACAAAAATAGTACAGGTGACACTGACATTTGGGTTTCTGAGAAATAAATATTGGAGACTGTACAAATAAGATAGGGTCTAATGATGTGATGGCCACTTTTGCAAGCATCCTTACTTGGAAGGATGATTACAAGGTCTTTGTGTGGTGGAAAGTTACTGAAATATAGACGACTTGTGGTTGGGTTCAAACCTTACAGTTTAAACATAAAACTCAATGTATTATTGGATATTGTATCATAGAAATGCTTTAGAGGACAGTGTGGCCCTGTCATCATGATAACAAAGGTCTACGTCCTGATAAGATTGAAGACACCAGAGGTCATTACTGCAGTCAATAGGAAGGATCCAGTCACAGGAGGAATCCATTCAACAGGAGGGACCCTGGCAAGTGCTCGAAGAGGATCTCCCATCAACAGCCAACTCTATGATTCTGGCCATTTTACAAAAAAAGTCATAGTCATTTACAGTACAGGTGAAGGCCATTTGGCCCCTTGAGTCTATGCTGGCTCTCTGAAGAGCAGTCCAATAAACACATTCACCAGCTCTTTTCTCACAAAGCCCGGTAAATTTACTACCTTCAAATGATAATTCAATTTATTTTACATATCATTGATCAACTCTGCTTCCACCAGCCAGTAGTGAGTATAAGGTCATTGCCACTCACTGCTTTGTAAGAGTAATACCTATTATTGATATATTTTCTCCAAAGTCTTATTTCCTTGTCATATTTTGTCATTTTTTTAATGCCAAAGTTCCTGATGTAGCTTCCTTTGTACACATTTATTATGGGAAGGATCTGTGTAAACTTACCATACAGTGATGACAGTGTTTTACCAATGGTGAGATCTCAGTTTTATAACTCCCAGCTCCCCAGCCCATATTGTGGCAAAACTCCTAAATTTTATGTGCATCTTGCTTTAGTTCTCATTTTTTAACCAACTTCACCTGAAAATTATGCCTAATTTTGACTGCTTGTGTACTATATTATGGGTGATCAACAATATATTAAATATATTTTTTAAATTAATAGGTTGAAGACTTTGATATATCAATAGGAGTACTGAAGAGTTTCTATAACAAGAAAGTTGCTGTAATTCCAAAACATTTTATTGCAAGTAAATGGTGTTACGTATTGCCCAGGTAATTTTTGCAAGATTCCACAAACAAGCAATATTACACCACAGTAATACTATTTACATTTATTTTGTTCAGCTGAGAGTGAACGTTTGCTCATATACAAGTATTCGTAATCAAAATGCTTCATTATGGCATTTAATACTGAAGAAGAATAAAAGGGATTATGGTTATGATTCACAGGTGGGAAAAAAGACAAAGTACTGCCCCCAGTTCAGTGTTTCTGGCTGGCATTAACAGTAACTACCAGATCAGGTTCACCCACTTTTAGCATGTAGAAATGCGTGAAATGGGAGACACACTGACCAGCCTGCCTTCACTGAGGTCAGAATGCAATTATTAAATGCTTTGCATGCAGAGTGAGGCCCCCTTCCCCATTTCTTCAGAAATAAACAAAGAACACGGGAAACAGGTCCTTTGGCCCATTGAGCCCGAACCGCCATTTTAACAATATGAGTTCCCTCTTCCACCCATGACCCTTGTCTATGCTTATGGAAATCCACACTGGAAACCTGATTGAGGGGAGACAATTTAGGGACAATTTGTTACACCAATCAGCCTAAGAGCACATTTTTGGTGTTGTGGGAGGAAACCGGAGCACCCGGAGAAAACCCACACAATCACAGGGAGAATGCGCAAACTCCCACAGATACTGGCCCAAATCCATGTATCTGCACAGCAAACAATGATAGTCACTGAGCTGTCGTGTTGCCCAGCAACTGGTCCAGTTTAAGCGTACACTAATGATGTGAAGCACTGGGCTACTCTCAAAACATCCAAGAGCAACCCTTGCATGACCCATCGCGTGTATTTCCCTTGTTGGACAACAAGGTGGACCGAAGCACCTGTGAATTAAAAGAGAAAAATATCAATAAAATGCACATCTTATGCAAACATTCAAGGGAATCCCCAGAAGCTCAAAATTAAAAACACATGAGCCAGGAAAATGTGTTGGAAGGACCATAGAAATCAGTTGATTCCTAAGAACATCCCAAACCTCTTTATCCCCTATTTAAAACAGTCCCTATATAGAATAGCATCTCTATTCCGCTCATGTGCCTATCTAAATAACTCCAGCGTGCCTGCCTCCACCACCTTACTTGGCAGTGCATTCCATACCTCCACAACCCTCTGTGTGAAAAGCCATCCCACAACCCACACCCCCCGCCAAACAGAACATCACCAATCCCTCAGAAAGATAATAGTCAACCCTCCACCCCATCCCACTTGCCTTTATCTATCTTTGCTGCTTCCAGGCTGCAGAAGAAGGATCTCTCAAGGATCCTGGGGGTTGGGTGGGCTGGGACTTGGGGCAAAATGTCTACTTCATCACCCTCCTCCAGGACAGGGGAGCTGTGGCTGAATTGTCTCTTCCAACCATAGCAGACCTGAAGATCATCCCTGGCATGATGATTTTAGTAAAGAAGTCTCACAACACCAGGTTAAAGTCCAACAGGTTTCTTTGGTAGCACAAGCCACAAACTTTCCGAGTGCTGCTCCTTCATCAGATGACTGGGAGTTCTGTTCACAAATAGGGCATACAAAGACTCAAAATCAATTTACAAAATAATGGTTCGAATGCGAGTTTTTACAGGTAATCAAGTTTTAAAGGTACAGATAATGTGAGTGGAGAGAGGGTTACATACAAGTTAAAGAGATGTGTATTGTCTCCAGCCAGGATAATTAGTGAGATTTTGCAAGCCCAGGCAAGTCGTGGGAGTTGCAGATAGTGTGAGATGAACCCAAAATCCCAGTTGCAGCCATCCTCATGTGTGCGGAACTTGGTTATCAGTCTGCTCAGCGACTCTGCATTGTCGTGTGTGAAGGCCACCTCGGAAAACGCGTACCCAAAGATCAGAGGCCGAATGTCCATGAATACTGAAGTGTTCCCCAATAGGAAGAGAACACTCTTGCCTGGTGATTGTCGAGCAGTATTCATTCATCCATTGTCGCAGCATCTGCATGGTCTCCCCAATGTACCATACCTCGGTACATCCTTTCCTGCAGCGTATCAGGTAGACAATGTTTGGTGAGTTGCAAGTGTATGTACCATGTGTCTGGTGGATGATGTTCTCATGTGACATGATGGCATCCGTGTTGATGATCTGGCACATCTTGCAGATGTTGCTGTGGCAGTGTTATGTGGTGTCGTGATCATTGTTCTCCTTTGTCGTTGCACTCTCTAACTCTCCTCGACCACCTCAGACACCTCAACACTCTACAGTAAATGCCGCATTCTGGAAACCAAGATATAGTCCATATTTTCAACTTGTGCTAATGATGCAGACCAGCTGCAAAACTCTGCCAAGCAGACAAGACAAAGGAATTATGCCACCTACATGCATCCAAAGAACAGGAAGGTTGAGAAACTCGGCAACCAAGTGTCCCCAGTACCATAGTACAAGAAACAAGAAAGGAGAGGTCACACTGTTGGGAGTTTTTTATCGGCCTCCAAAAAGTTCCAGAGAAGTAGAGGAAAGGATTGCAAAGTTGATCCTGGATAGGTGTGAAAGTAACAGGGTAGTTGTAATGGGGGACTTTAACTTTTCTAATATCGATTGGAAAAGCTATAGTTCAAGTACGTTAGAGGGGTCAGTTTTTGTTCAATGTGTGCAGGAAGGTTTCATGACTCAGTATATAGATAGGGCAACAAGAGGCGAGGCTATATTGGATTCGGTACTGGGCAATGAACCAGACCAGGTGTTAGACTTACAGGTGGGTGTGCACTTTGGTGATAGTGACCATAATTCGGTTACGTTTACCTTAGTGATGGAAAGGGATGGGCATGTACCGAATAACAGTAGTTATAGCTGGGGGAAAGGTAATTATGAGGCTATTAGGAGAGATTTAGGATGCATAGGGTGGAGCGGGAAATTGCAGGGGCTGGGGACATCTGAAATGTGGAGCATATTTAAGGAACAGCTTCTGCATGTCCTTAATGAATATGTACCTGCCAGGCAGGGAGGAAGTGGTCGAGTGAGTGAACCATGGTGTACTAGGGAAGTTGAATCTCTGGTGAAGAGGAAGAAGGAGGCTTATATAATGATGAGACGTGAAGGCTCAGTTAGGGCAATAGAGAGCTATAAATCAGCCAGGAAGGAGCTAAAGAGGGAATTGAGAAGAGCTAGAAGAGGACACAAGAAGACTTTGGCGGATAGGATTAAGGAGAATCCTAAAGCTTTTTACAGGTATATAAATAATAACAGATTGGTTAGGGCAAGATTAGGGCCAGTCAGAGATAGCAGTGGGAAGTTGTGCGTGGAGCCTGAGGAGATAGGAGAGACACTGAATGAGTATTTTTCGTCAGTATTCATGCAGGAGAAAGACAGTGTTTTCGGGGAGAATACTGCAATACCAGGTTGTAGACTGGGTAGGATTGAGGTTCATAAGGAGGAGGTGTTAGCGAATCTTGAGGGTATGAAAATTGATAAGTCCCCTGGGCCAGATGAGATTTACCCCAGGATTCTCTGGGAGGCTAGAGAAGAGATTGCAGAGCCTTTGGCTTTGATCTTCATGTTGTCGTTAGCTACAGGTATAGTGCCGGAAGACTGGAGGATGGCAAATGTTGTCCCTTTGTTCAAAAAAGGGAGTAGGGACCATCCTGGAAATTATAGACTGGTGAGCCTGACTTCTGTTGTGGGCAAGGTCTTGGAAAGAATTATAAGGGATAGGATTTATAAGCATCTAGAGAGAAATAAATTGATTAGGGATAGTCAGCACGGTTTTGTGAAGGGTAGGGCGTGCCTCACAAACCTTATTGAGTTTTTTGAGGAGGTGACCAAAGAGGTAGATAAGGGTAAGGCAGTTGATGTAGTGTATATGGATTTTAGCAAAGCGTTTGATAAGGTTCCCATGGTAGGCTACTGCAGAAAGTGCAGATGCATGGGATTGAAGGTGATTTAACAGTTTGGATTAGGAATTGGCTAGCTGATAGAAGACAGAGGGTGGTGGTTGATGGGAAATATTCAACCTGGAGTGCAGTTACAAGTGGTGTATCTCAAGGATCTGTTTTAGGGCCACTGCTGTTTGTCATTTTTATAAATGGCCTAGATGAGGGTGTAGAGGGTTAGATGAGTAAATTTGCTGACAATACCAAAGTGGGGGGAGTTGTAGATAGCGAGGATGGATGTTACAGTTTGCAGAGGGACATAGATATGTTGCAGAGCTGGGCCGTGAGGTGGCAAATGGAATTCAATACGGATAAGTGTGAGGTGATTCACTTTGGTAGGAATAACAGGCATATGAAATATAGGGTTAATGGAAGGACCCTTAATAGCGTTGTTGAGCAGAGGAATCTTGGGGTACAAGTACATAGCTCTTTGAAAGTTGGCGCCCAGCTTGATAAAGTTGTTAAAAAGGCGTACGGTGTGTTAGCTTTTATTAGTAGAGGGATTGAATTTAGGAGCCATGAGGTTATGTTACAACTGTACAAAACTCTGGTGCGACCGCACTTGGAGTATTGCGTACAGTTCTGGTCGCCGCATTATAAGAAAGGTGTGGAAGCATTGGAAAGGGTGCAGAGGAGGTTTACCAGGATGTTGCCTGGTATGGTGGGAAGGCCTTATGAGGAAAGGCTGAGGGACCTGAGGTTATTTTCATTAGAGAGAAGAAGGTTACGTGGTGACCTAATTGAGGCGTATAAGATGATCAAGGGATTGGATGGGGTGGATAGTGAGAGCCTTTTTCCTTGGATGGTGATGACCAACACGAGGGGACATAACTTTAAATTAGGAGGTGGTAGTTATAGGACGGATGTCAGAGGCAGGTTCTTTACACAGAGGGTGGTGAGAGCGTGGAATGCCCTGCCTGCAGCAGGTGTGGACTCGCCTACTTTGGGGGCATTCAAATGTTCGGTGGATAGGCATATGGATGATATTGGAATAGTTTAGGTTAGAGGGTCCACTGGTCGGCGCAACATCGAGGGCCGAAGGGCCTGTACTGCGCTGTAATGTTCTATGTTCTATAGTAGAAAACAATACCACTGCAGGGAAATCATTGTCAACTTGTTGGACTACACACTTCAACCAGATGAAATCGAAGTTGTCAGCCAAGGATTCAGTTTCTGCCCTACCACCAAAATAGACTGCATCACTCTCGCAGCTGACACAGAGGAATTCATCAGGTGAATGAGGCTGTGGGAGTTCTTCCACAAACGCCAACAGGCCAACAATGACACAATGAGACAGCCAATAAACAGGAAAAGCAGCTGAGAAATCTGTGATGCAGCAACCGAAGAGGAAAGTGTCGAATTGGACTCCTCCGAAAGGCTGCTGCCTTCGACATGATATGTATGTCCAAGCCATTAAGAGGTCAATGCCAGATTCATCAGCCGCACTTAGAATACAGCCCCAAACATCACATAATCACAATGCAATGCCATCCACACTCACAAGACCAACCGCAATATTTTCATCAAACCAGCAGACAAAGGAGAGCCATCGTCATGCTGAACAGAATGGATTACTGCAAAGAAGTGTACCAACAGCTGAACAACAAGAAACACTACAGTTAGCCGCAGATCCGACCAAAGAGCACACCCATCAACTCAACAGATTGATCAAGACCTTTGATTCGGATCTTCTGAGCATCCTCCATGCTCTCATCCCATGTACTCCCAGCTTTGAAGATTTCTACTGCATCACAAAGATACGCAAGGCTAACACATACAGCCATCCCATCATATCAGGCAATGGGATCTTGTGCGAGAATCTCTTCAGTTACATCGAGGGCATCCTGAAACCCTTTGTACAAAGAACGCTTAGCTTTTGTTGCGACACTACAGACTTCCTACAGAAACTCATGCACAGTTTTAACAAGACCTCTTCACTGCACATATGGAGCAGTTGACCCAGGAGCACTCCTCATCACAATGGATGTCTTGGCACCTCTATACCAGCATCTGCCAGGATAACATTGCTGCAACTGCCTCAGTATTCAATGCCGACAGCTGCCAATCTCCAGATGCAATTTTACAACTCATCCTCATCATCCTGGACCACAATTTCTTCACCTTCAACAACTAGTTCTTCATCCAGACACACGGAACAGCCATGTGGACCAAATTCGCACCTCAACATCTTCATGCACAGGTTTAACAAGACCTCATTACTGCACAGGACCTTCAACTAATGTTATATACTAGATACATTCATGACATTTTTTTCCCTTAGAACTCATGGTAAACAATCATTGAAATAACTATATGATGACATCAACAAATTCCATCCAACCATCAGATTCACTATGGTCTACTCTCCAGAATCAGTTGCATTCTTTGGACACATGCATCTCCATAAAGGACAATCATCTCAGCACTTCACTGTACTGCAAGCCCATGGATAACCATACGATGCTCCACTTCTCCAACTTCCACCATAAACATGTTAAAGAAGCCATCCCTGCGGACAAGCCCTCCATATACACAGGATCTGGTCAGATGAGGAGATTATAACAGATACCTCCAGACAATGAAACACGCCCTCATTAGAACAGTATATGGTGCTCGATTAATCGATCAACAGTTTCGACATGCCACAGCGAAAAACTGCACCAACCTCCTCAGGAGACAAACGGGACATGTTGTCCAGTACTTTCCTGGAGCAGAGGAGCTATGACATCTTCTCCAGAGCCTTCAACATGTCATTGATGAAGACGAACATCTTGTCAAGGCCATCCCCACATCCCCATTTCTAGTCTTTAAATAACCATTGTCCACAGCAAACTACCCAGTGACTACAATACCACACAACCCTGCCACAACAACCTCTGCAAGATGTGCTATATTATCGACACGGATGCCATCATCTCATGTGAGAATATCATCCATCCGGTACATGGTACATACACTTGCAACTTGACGAATGTTGCCTACCTGATATGCTACAGAAGAGGATGTCCTGAGGCATGGTACACTGGGGAGACCATGCAGATGCTAATACAACAAATGAATGAACACCGCTTGGCAATCACAGGCAAGACTGTTCTCTTCCTGTTGGGGATCACTTCAGCAGTAACAGGCATTCGGCCTCTGATCTTCAGTTAAGAATTCCCCATGGCGGCCTTCATGACACACAACACAGAGTCTCTGAGCAGAGACTTATAGCCAAATTCCACACACATGAGGACAGCCTTAACCAGGACCTGGGTTCATGTCACACCCACGACTTGCCTGGGCTTGTAAAATCTCACAATACACATCTCTTTAACCTGTACTTAACACTTTCTCTATTCACATTGTCTGTACCTTTAAGACTTAATTACCTGTAAAGACTCACATTCTAACCATTGTTTTGTAAATTGAGTTTATGTCTTTTTATGCCTTGTTTGTGAACAGAACTCCCACTCACCTGATGAAGGAGCAGTGCTCTGAAAGCTTCTGGCTTGCGTTATCAAATAAACTTGTTGGACTTTTACCTTGTTAGACTTCTTACTGTGCTTACCCCCGTCCAATGCCGGCACCTCCACATCATGGTGATTTTATGCAGCCCTGTAATCAACATCTGCATCCCTGCCTATTAGTCATGCAAATTCTGCAGTGGCCAAGTCGCTTTAACCTCCATGCCACCTGATCACATGGCATCATTGCAGCACTCCAAAGTAATAAAATTGTCATGGAAGTTCAAATGTTTGTTTTTTTTTAAATGCAGTATGAAGAAGGGACAGATTGTCAGCATCAGTCATGAGATACCACCACACTGTCCATTTCAGTCCTACAGAGATTTTCAGAAACACTGGAAAAATATGGTGAGATAATAAGACTTTTATTTCTGAAAAATAATATTTCATTTAGTTCAATTCTGTCTTGTGCAAAACAAAGATTATTAATTTAATTTAAAGTAGTTTTGAGTAGGGCTGTTCACACAACTTATATAGTGACAAACAAATTTCATACAACCATATGAAGCATATTGCATGGCCCTAAAGCTTCAAAGAGACTAATTTTGATTGATCTTGTATAAAATCACAATTACTACTTGTTAATGTATATGATTAACATCATGCCTGGTATGTTTTTCTTATTTAAAAGGAAATCAAACACATAAATTAAACTACTTCATGGATGATGATCAGCCTAATTCCTTGGATTTGTAGCTAACTTAGTGCACCTGTTATATTGAATGGCCAGACTTCCTGTTTTCATCTCTAAGTTAATAACAGCTCATAGGATTGATATTTCCCTGAAGCATATGTTTTGCATTACCAGAAGTTGTTCTGTTATTCTATGATCAGTAAGAAGTCTCACAACAGCAGGTTAAAGTCCAACAGGTTTATTTGGTTGCATGAGCTTTTAGAATGCTGCCTCTTCATCATTACATAGAACATTACATAGAACATTACAGCGCAGATCAGGCCCTTCGGCCTTCGATGTTGCGCCGACCAATTAGGAAAAAAGCAATGACCCTCTAACCTAAACCATTCCCTTTTCGTCCATAAACTTATCTACTAACCTCTTAAACGCCACCAACTTGGCGCATCTACAACTGCAACAGGCAGGGCATTCCATACCCTTACCACCCTCTGGGTAAAGAACCTACCTCTGACATCCGTCCTATAACTACCACCCCTTAATTTAAAGCTATGTCCCCTCGTGCTCGCTTTCTCCATCCTAGGAAAAAGGCTATCACTGTCCACCCTATCTAAACCTCTAATCATCTTATATGTTTCAATAAAGTCTCCTCTTAGTCGCCTTCTTTCCAATGAAAACAACCTCACATCCCTCAGCCTCTCTTCATAAGACCTGCCCTCCATACCAGGCAACATCCTGGTAAACCTCCTCTGTACCCTCTCCAATGCCTCCACATCTTTCTTATAATGAGGGGACCAGAACTGTACACAATACTCCAAGTGCGGCCGCACTAGAGTTTTGTACAGTTGCAACATGACGTTGCGGCTCCGAAATTCAATCCCCCTACCATAAAAGCTAAGACTCCGTATGCCTTCTTAACAACCTTATCGACTTGATTGCCAACTTTCAGGGATCTATTAACATATACACCAAAATCCCTCTGTTCTTCAACACTATTAAGATCCTACCATTAGCCCTATACTGTACACATTTGTTATTCCTGCCAAAGTGAATTACCTCACACTTTTCCACATTAAACTCCATTTGCCACCTCTCGGCCCAGCTCTGCAACATTTCCAAGTCTCTCTGCAAACTAGAACACCCCTCTTCACTACCTACCACTCCTCCGACTTTGGTATCATCCGCAAATTTACTAATTCATCCTTCAATACCCTCATCCAGATCGTTTATAAAAATTACAAACAGCAGGGGCCCCAAAACAGATCCCTGAGGTACACCACTTGTAACCTAACTCCACGATGAATATCTCCCATCAACCACCACCCTCTGTCTTCTATCTGCTAGCCAATTCCTAATCCAATTAACTAAATCACCCTCAATCCCATACATCTGCATTTTCTGCAGAAGTCTTCCATGGGCCACCTTATCGAACCACATCAGTTGAGTGGAGGGGTGGGTTCACAAACAGGCCACATATAGACACAGACTCAATATACAAGAATGGTTAGAATGCGGTGTTGTGAGATTTCTTACCGTGCTTACCCCAGTCTAACACCAGTATCTCCACATCATGGCTACCATTGTGATGGCTGAACAAATGCTGGGAAAATGGTCTAACTTTAAAAGTAAACACCAGGGTAGATTTTCAGCTTGTGGTTTGGGTAAAGCCCATGGTATGGGATGGCTGCGCATTATAATAATTGCCAAGATTTCATTTTTATTAAAATCTATTTGCCAACTTTTCATCCTGTTGAGAAATTGAAATTATTTCCCTATCATTTCCACAGTCAGATAATGAGGTGGTTGATTTAAACTCACTTAGAATTTATGTATCAAGTTAAAATTCTTTTCCTGTTCAATTTGTACTTCTATTGCGACATTGAGCACAAAACTAAAATGTTTAATTGCACATGTTCTGACTTTGTTCTCTTTTTAAAGTCTTTTGTGAAAGGTTATGGCTGGGATTCTCCCAAAAAAATTCATAGTGTTGAATTTGTGTGAAAACTGGAGTAAATCATGCTATTTTTTCAGTGGGAATTCAGAGAAGAATTTTCTTCCACAATCTGTGCATTGCTGAGCACACTAGCGTGAATCATGTAAGAAATCTGTGGACGGGGTCTATTCCTGCTAGGGAGGCTGGCAGCGTAACACTTAGCGAGCCATTGCGCATGCCCCGATCTGTCAGCACTAAGAGATGGGCCCATACACAGTGGCCTCTGTCTGCTGGTCCCCCGAATGCTGACCACCCCCCACAATCCCTGCAATACCACCTCTCCAACCTCCCACAGCCTGAATGCTGGCTCCCCAGCACAGTTTTGATCCTACCTCTTGCAGCCCTACCTCAACCCCTGTTTCTCGTCCTCTGTTTCTCCCCCTCTGTTTCTCCCCCCACCCCCACACCAGCAGTCCCAACCCGACATCCCCTCCCAGCTGCCTCCACCACCCAGCAAACTGATCCCACAACCTGGATATCTTGCCCCGATAACTGGCTTCCCTTTGTCTGCTCATGATCTATCTGTAGAGTGGCAGCGGGACCCTCCCCAAACCCCCACCAACTTCAATCCAGGGCTAATGATAGGCAAATGATAATTTAGATATTAAATATTTAAATTGGCGTGGAATTGATTATTCTAAAAATCTTGGAACGGAGACGCGTGGAGGCCATGGCACCCTGTGGGGAGCCCACTAAACTCTGCTGATGCCTCCCAACCCATTGCATTCATCACTAATGGTTTCCAGCCAATAACCAGGGACACGCATTGTACCTTGCTTCCATCACTCCTGTGCTCACTTCCTGAGTTCTACATTCATAAATTGAAACTTATTTAAACTTGACCATTTATATTCTATCCTATATTAAGTCCTACCAGCTTTATGTTTAGAAATCTCCACGGTCCCCATGTCTAGCTTGTTGAATTCAAAGACATGCTTTGGTGTACAGTCTTCCCATTGCATTGTATTTTTCTACCTTCACATCCCCCTGCAGCGTAAGGAAGGATTTTCTGACCAGTGGCAGATCAAACTCAACGCATATTAGTATGTTTCTCAGCAGTTTAGCGAGTGAACCACATAAATGCCCATAGTGTCCTAGTGCCAGACAATGGTTCATTGCATCTAGCATGGGAAAACCTGCAATGTGGGCCCAGAAAACCCTGGATAAGTGTCCACAAGTGTCCATCTTACAAATCTGATCCCCTATACATTTTTTCTTCATTATACCTTTGGACATGGAGATCACTGTAAGATTCTTCTCCTAACCGCTTCCTTTATGTTATATCTCTTCTCCCCCAAACCCTTGCTGACTGTTCATCCAGTTACCTTCCTGTTTCTTTTCTCACATCACTGCACTGTGTTGTCACTATAAAACCATTTAGGAGATCGTTTGGATTACTTTCTCGTAATTCAAACTGAGATAACGTGTGCTGTTGAAGGGAGCATATAAATTAAGGTGGATTCTCTGATCAGGAGAGCCTCTAGCAAGGAGAGGCAATTATAGGAACATTGGTCAGGAAATAGGTGCACCTATTGGGGTGAATTTCTCCATCCTGCCTGTCATGGGAATCATAAAGGGCGAGGACAGACCATACAAAGATCCATTGACCTTGGGTGGGGCTTTCCAGTCCTAGGCAAGTGTGGCTAGACAATCCCGCCAATAGCTTCTGATTTTTCATTTATTAATTTGAATGGAAAAAAAAGCACTGGATACAGGATTTCTTGGCCAGGCTTCCTATGAGCTCACTCTGTATGGCTTGATTGGGGAAGGAGCTATCTTGAATTTTTGCTATGAGGACTGTTATCTTGAATATGTACTCCATTAATGTCAACAATGGATAGGAGTTACTTCTCCTATGTTTGAGGGAGTTACAACTCCAGATTCACCAAAACAGGAGAGCATTCTTTCACCTAAGTATACAGCTGTAGAAGTTTGATTTATTTGTTTCAAAATTATATTTTTAGCTATTATAGTTATTTATAGTTATTATATTTCAACTAAAGGTTCCTTCTTTTCCTAATTGCCATAGAGGAGCAAAAAACTTGTTCGATCAACAATAACTGAAGATTATGTAATGAGAGATTGTCTTTTAGAATTGGACAATACACTTGAAAGAAGCTGTTGTCTCTTATTTTCCCAATTCTAAAATTTGGAATAAGATCATTTCTTCACAAATTTAATTATTATATTAAAGTTGAACAAAATACTATTATTGTTAATTCTAAACAATTTATTTAATGGAAAATTAATGAAGCCCAGATAGCATTACTAATTGTTTTTATTTGTTATAGTATGGTTATAATCTTCCAGAGATCAGTGATGATGCAACACTTTATTATACTGTGTACTTCAAATTGGTTGGAGAGAAGCTATTCACGTATCCTTGATGTAGGAAGGATCCATGATATAACAGTGTTCTCCTTTCTTTGTATACTGCTAATCAACATTATGTTGAGTAAGTTCTTATTTAAAATGAAGAAAAGCATGTAAAATGAACATTTTCAGGGGAAGTAACCAAAATAATGTGGTTCACTAGTTCTTTAAGATGCTTTTGATTCATAGGACCATCTCGTAGTGTTCTCTGAAATGCCTCAATGTCTCTTGACAAATTTATTTGAGAAAATAGCAAACATTCAAATAGCAACAGGAAGACAACACAGGTTGTGCCATTAGGTTAACATCTGGAAAAGGGAAAATATTGGAAACTATTATTAGAGACATTATAGCTGGACACTTGAAAAATTCAAAATAATCAGGCAGTCAACATGGTTGTGTGTGAAGGAAATCAGGTTTAAACAATTTATTAGAGTTCTTTGAAAAAATAACATTAGCTATGGATAAAGTGGAACCGGTGGATGTACTGTACTTCGATTTCCAGAAGGTATTTGATTAGGTGTGAGCAACATCAAAGGATATTTCTGAAAATAAAATCTCATTGCATAGAAGTAGCGTATTGACATAGATGGAAAATTGTCTAGCTGACAGAAAACAGAGAGTTAGCAAATAAACTTTCCAACCTTTTTCTGGTTGGAAAGGTATAATGGGCATAGTTCTCCCATTTTGATTCTAGGTGCTCTTGCCAGCAGGAAAACAGGAGTATTTCCTGCTGGCATTAGCAGTACCTGTCAAGTGGGATTCTCCTACTTTACCCTATTATTCTAATATTCTAACCCTAATATTCAAAACGTTAAGCATGTCAACCAGCTCAAGCCCCTCAGTAAAGAAACATTCCCCACCCCCACCCATCACTAAAAGTACATTTTTAAACATTGGGATTGGAAAAGAGGAAGTAAAATCTTATAAATGATTCAATATGTCAGTCAAAGGCAGAATATTTATTAACATTGCAGCTAGGAACAAAGGCAGCACTCCAGATGTGTTCAACCATGTAGGGAAAGAAAAATAAACAAAGCTCTTTTCTACTGGGTAAGTGATCCAATTGTACATTAAACCATTTCAAATGCTAACCTTTCAATGTTAAAAGGGAACTTCCCAGTGAAACTGATCATTAAAGCATTTCAAAACGGTTTCAGAGCAAGGGGATCTCCTGGTAAAGCTGAAAGGTCCCATTCAATAAGAGCACTTTAAAGAAGTCTTTTAACATCCCTAATGTGTAATGGAGAGCTGCAGTGATTTTGAAGTTTTCCAGGTATCCATGAGGCACGGATGTAAAAGTGACCAAGGTACTCAAATGTTTTAAAGGACAGAACAGTAATGAAAATCTTTCCCTGAATGCTGTCTGAAATCATCATCTTGAATGTCTACACCACTTTTTCCAGGGCAACAAGGACAAGTGCAGTCACGAGACCCTTATTCCAGGAGAAGTCCCGAGATCAACCCTTCCTCTCTGGCCTGAACTCATGCAATGCCCAGGGCCCTCGGAGATCTTCCTTCTGCAATCTGACAATGGCAGACCAGCATTTGTGCATAGTATTTGCCTCCCTGCCCTCTAAGTTTGTCAGGACTTGCACTAAAGCCCATCTGATGGACTTTCCACTAGGGGAGGGAGGGGGAAGACTGGGTACACCATGGGAGGGCAATGAATCGGGCTTCCAGCTCACTTAATTAAATGCAGATGAGGATTGCTGCATATGATCAGATTCCCACCTCTCTCTATGGAAACCTAATTTGGGCTGGTGGGACGTGCTGGAAGTATCATGACAGATTTGCCACCCAGCAGGAATACTGTTTAGGCCCAGCGCCTGAATCAACAGGCCATTGGAATTCCCACCAGGGGTAGTAGGCCTGGTGAATCCAGACTAATGAGTGGTGTGCCACAGGGACCATACCAGTGCTGGGGCCTCAATTTATAATTTATATAAATGACTTGGATAAAGGGACCAAAGATATTGTTGCCAGATTTGCTGATGACACAAAGATAGGTTAGGGGAATAAGTTGTAAAGAAGACACGAAGAGGCCACAAAGACAAAATGGATTGGTTAAGCAAAGACCTGGCAAATGGAGTATAATTTGGGAAAATGTGAAATTATCAATTTTAGCAGGAAGAAAAAGAAAAAAATAATCTAAATTGTGAGAGATTGCAGAGTTCTAAGAAGTAGAAGGATTTGGGTATCCTTGTGCATGAATTGCAAAAGGTTAATATGCAGTTACAGCAAATAATTAGGAAAGTTAATAGCATGTTATTCTTCATTATAAGGGGAGTTAAATACAAAAGTAGGGAGGTTGTCCTTCAGTTATACAGGGCATTGGTGAGACCACATCTGGGGTGCTGTGTTTCGTACTGGTCTTTTTATTTAAGGAAGAATATAAATGTGTAGATAGCAGTTCAGAGAAGATTTATGAGACTAATGCTGGGATGGCAGGATGTCTTAAGAGAATAAGTTCATAAAGCTAGGCTTGTTTTCATTGGAGTTTAAAAAATAAGAAGCTATTTGACCTTGAGGGATAGTGACAGAGTTCATATGGAAAGGACATTTTGTCTTTTGAAAAAATTTCATATCCTTATGAAAAATTTCATAGGACAACATGGTGGTACGGTAGTTCACACTGCTGCCTCAGCGCCAGTGATCCAGATTCTATTCCAGGCTTGAGTCACTGTCTGTGTTGAGTTTGCATGTTTCCCTGTGTCTGCATGGGTTTCCTCTGGGTGCTCTGGTTTCCTCCCACAACTTGAAAGACATACTGGTTGGGTGCATTGACCCCAACAGGCAACGTACTGTGGCGACTAGGGGAATTTCACAGTAATTTCATTGCAGTGTAATGTAAGCCTTACTTCTGACCAATAAATAAAAGTTTAACTTTAACTTTAAAATATTTAGAATGAGAGGGAGAGGTCACTATTTAAAAATCAACTGTCACCCTTTTTCTCAGCCGACTGTAAGCCTTTAGTTCTGTCTTCCTCAAAAGATAGTGGAAGGCAAATCTTTGAATAGGGTATTGATAAGCAAAGGTGTGAAAAGTTAGTGGAGATAGACAGGAATGTGAAGATAAGGTTACATTATTGAATGCTGGAACAGGTTCGAGTGGTCTAATCTCCTAATTTGCATGTCCATCTGGTATAAAGGAGCAGCCTGTTGGAAGATATAACAATGAAAACATTTTTTTGTGATCATTCTTGTATATTCTGTAATCGCTCCTGTTAGATATGATCAAGTCATTTAGACGGTCCAGGATGAATTGTCTGATCACCACAACTTTGGTATGTTAATCAGTATATATTGAGACATATGCTCGTATCATGCAGAGAACTTAATTGTTAACCTTCCATTTGGGATGAAAGTCTCTTTCTTTATTAAGTATGAAGTTATTTAGCTTGAATGGGCAGTTTCACTTGCAGAGACTGGAGGATGGTGGTTTGCAAAATGTAAGTGCCATATCAATGGATTGAAGGTCAACTTTTTAAGGTAGGAATTAAGAAATTTTGTCACATTCCAAATCTGATTTGTAAACATTTCCTAAACATTATTGTCACAGAGAATGGTTAGTTCCTTAATAAAGCAATTCAGTTACCCTTTTTGTTGTATTAGAAGTGAACCTGTTCAGTTTTTCCCCAGAGTGGATTTGGAAACAGTACTGACATCATTCTTCTCTGACCTAAAAGTAAAGCTGCCTAATCTCTGTGGATTACCAATAAAAATGACCAACAAGTCTTACTATGCTACCAATGAACTCAACATTTCTCAGGTAAAAATAAAAACATTTAGCTGTGATATGAAGGAACATTGGGATAATAATTAGAACTAGATCCAAAGATATTTAAAATGTGAATGGAGTTAATTCGTAGATGCTCCACAACAGAAATAACTTGGTCAGTTCACTGATTTGTGCTCTGCTACCAATTAGAAGTAGAATGTAAAGACTGGGATTCCTTGTTCCACCTCACATATCTTCCTGCCCATGGAATCCACCATGGGGTGATCTTTGGCAGGACCGGAAGATCCCGGCAGCAGGAAGGGCCAGAAAATCTCGGCTAAAGAAATTTCATTACTTTTTTCACTACTCACATATGCTTTAATTGACACATTCCAAAGATGATATAGGTCTGCCATTTGGGGTCACTCTTGCATCTTGATTGTGCACTGCATTTTCTAAACAGTTAGCTAACATATCAATATATTTCCTCAGCAAAGATTTTTTTTTTCCCTGCTGATAAAAGTTGGAAGAAAGAGAAAATAAAATACTGCAGATGCTGGAAGTCTGAAATAAAAAGAAATGTTGAAAATACTCAGCAGGTCTGGAAGCATCTGTGGAGAGAGAAAGTGGTGGCAGGGAGAGCAGATGTTATGCAGCTCACAAGGGCAAAAAATATGATGTGCTGGTAACTAAATTAGACGAGATGCGTCTTAACCTAGAGATGCAGAGATCAAGTCCAAGCTTCTTTGCGGAATGTTAGTCCTCATGCCTGCCTATGGTGGGTGCATACTTGTAATATGTTTGCATGCATGAACACTCAGTTATGTGAAATAGCTTTTAATAAAGTTCCTATCCTCAGCATAAAGTGAGTGGCACATGAGAATTTTGTGGTATGTGGTTCATGGTCATTCAGAGGAGGCATGCAGCAATTAGCATTTTGCAGTTGTGTCTCTGCGCTGGGTTAAAATTAGTTCTCTGTTGAATGCTGGCACAAGCAAAGTGTGTGGAAAGGTAGGCCTTTAAATGCCTTAAGGTGCAGAGAGGACAGAGAGTAGTGTTTGGCGGTGCAATGAATGGGAGGTTCTAGCATCCCGGGTGTGGCGGCCCTGTAAGGGGAGTCATGGGAAAGCATTGAGGAGAGTAATGAAAGGAGACAGGGTCAGAGTGGGCATTTGGGTGGGGACATTGGAGAGAGACGAGTTGTCAAGGGAAATGGTGTTAGGGCCCAGGATAATGAAGGGAAGGCAAAATGTTATATTTGATGGGTTCAGTCTTGAAGGTGATAGCATGAGGATGGAAGGAACAGGTTTAGAAGCTTACTTGCACAATACTGAGGATTTAATGAAAAATACTGTAGGTAATGTAGATTGAAGTGCAAGGAGGACTGTTTTGGGTGGGTGGAGTTGTGAGTGTGCACAACTGGCTGATTAAAAGAACTTTCTAATCATTAGTATAGTGCATGAGAATCATCATAGAAGAATCATAGAATACCTACAGTGCAAAAGGAAGCCATTCAGCCCATCGAGCCATCAGACAACAATCCCATCCATGCCCTATCCTCTTGCCGCCATGTATTTACCTTGCTAGTCTCTCTAACACAAATGGGCAATTTAGTATGGCTAATCAATCTAATCTGCACATATTTTGGAATGTGAGAGGAAACCAACACAGACAAAGGGAGAATGTGCAAACACCATTCAGTTGCCTGAGGCTGAAATTGAACCCAGGTCCCTGATTTTGTGAGGCAGCAGTGCTAACCACTGTACTATAATGCTGTCCTAAATGGGTGGCACGCTTATAACATGCTCTCATATCTACATCTGCCGTTGTTTTGCAGTGTGATTACTATAATAACCATGGATTTCATTCATCCAATATTCCTGCAACATTGGGAGCACAAGGGAAGAATGTAAAGGAAAGCTCTTGCTGTGCTGGTCTGAAAGTAGATGTCCAATGAAGGCATCAGCAAACACTGACACATCAATGCACCCAGAAGAACAGAAACTACCTTGAGATGTCTAGGAGGTTCTGCCAGACAGACCTGAGAATGCCCCTGGAAATGGTCACTGAGAAATATTGGATTATTCATTATGACATACAACCACATGGATGTGATGACAACTCCATACCCAGTGGTTCTCAAGATTACAACAACGCTCAATTTCTATATCAGTGGTGGCTTCCAAAGTGTGATGGGAAATGTATGTGGCAATTTACAGGCTGCCACACATATTTGTAATAAGGGGGTGACTTATGCCCTGTTTGGCCAGATCCCACTTAGGTGGCAAAGTCAGCTACATTTGTGCCATCAGTCCATTTCCTTGAATGCAAGGCGTCATTGACTCACTTGGCCATTATAGCTCCCTAGGAACAGTAGCTGCCTTTGTGAATCATAAAGGTTTTCACTCATTAAACATACAACTAGTGTGTGACCCAGAAGAAGAATCATGCAGATCTGTTCTGTCTTAATTTTATTAACTTTCTAGGGAGTTGTTACGACACATATATTTCAAACAACTCACGGCTTCTCGAACTCTTTGAAACCACAGCCCAGGTCGACAGATGGATTCCTAATAGCAAGGAGTATGGTTGGTAATTCCCAGAATGATGCAGAGGACTCTGCATTATAATCAAACTCATATCCACCAGAACTGTCATTGATCACTTCATTGGGCACTTCCACTGCCTTGACTGGCCTGGTATAGGGCTCTGCAACATACATAGGGTGTCATGAATAGTAGTGGTCTACTGTGCACTGTACCACTGTCTCTGCAATGTGGGCATATGTTGTAATGGGAAGGGTACAAGGAACATCAGTCCTCTCAGATGACAAATATTTGTCCGAGAGGATGATTCATAAATACAAACAAGTCTTTCAATACCAGGCATGGAGAAACATAAAATGGACACCAAGGACAATCTGATCTGAACAAGATGTGCACAACAAAAAGGCATCTGCATGACTTTGTTTGATAGCCAGACCTCTATTGCCGCCTTATGGTGCAGACCTAGCCCTGCCTTACTGAGTGAACTATAAATCAGAAAGATCTATTAGTAGAGTTTTTATCACCCACAGACAGTTGCTACTGGGTGCTAGTACCAAGGACATCTCTGGGGCACAAGGACACACATATACCAAGCTATTCTGAACCAGCACCTTCTTTAAAATCATTAATTGCATTAATTAATTAATATTTCAATTATACTCATTAAGAGTAATCTGGTCCAATATCTCTGGAGTGTAAAGAAGGGGGAAGCAGTTGTGCCTGCCTTTTAAGCTATGTTCCTCAATATTATCATCACAGATGTTCACTTCACCTGAATATTCAGCAATGCACAAAGACACATCTCATTCCGGACTAATGTCTATATTCCTGTCTCGACTCTAGACATCAAACTGTGACAGACATGGTGCGTGCCATGACCTTTTGATCTGATGCTATAGCAGGTTCCTACACTGATATGATTATAGAAATCATAAGTGCTATGCCTAGATGCAACCCCAGTGTCAGCATCAGAAGTAGAGGCAGCCTGCTCAGTGTGATGCCTTGATACCTTGGACGCCAGTAGTAGTTGTCCTCTGTGGGTATGGGAACTTGAGGGCTCCAGCCTATTGGGGGTCTCCTGCACTTCTGCAGGGACATCCACCATTGTCTTGCCTGCTGGCGCTGTGGCGTCAATAGCAGAAGAGAGGATGAGAGGTGAAAACTGTGAGAAGAAGTTCCCAGGGCAAGTGATAAATACCCCTCCTTCATCTGGGTGCATCCTTCCTCCATCCTGAAGGAGGAGTATCCCTGGGAGAAGGTCAAATGCCTTGTCCCCCCTTGCCCAGCCACTGTGGCATTGAGCCCAGTGTTAGAGCAATGGCTTGCAAGCCTGAGTACATATGTATCGAATGCTTGATCTGTCTCTCCATGATGGTTGTCATTCTGTCCATGGATGAAGATATGTACTCAAATGCCTAACACATGGCAGAACTCATAACTAGCATGGACCCCTCCATAATACCTTATAAAGCTTCATAAGACTCCTTGCATCTTAGCCATAATTTCCCCTAACCTTTGCTGCATATCCAGGATGATTTTTATGGCTGCAACCAGAGGCCAGAGTATGAGTTTCAGCAGAGGTTTAGCCTCCAGCAGTCCTTCAATTGTCTAGTGTCCTGGCTGTTAGAGCCTCCCTCTAGTGTTGGGATATATCTTTGTTTTGTTCAACAGATTGTCCTGATTCTAAATGCAAATCCTTGTGGGTATAATGGCGCAGAAATTGCTTTTGAGGCAGATAACTTTGCATCAGTAGTGGGAATTGGCACCTTTGTCCCCAGAGCTGAAGCCTTTGGACTCCTGTTGTGGCTGTGGCCAGGTCCTTGGATGAAGTTGGTCTGTACAGTTTGAATAAGTCACATTTCATTGCATGCCTCTTGTGAGCCAGCATGGTTGCCCCTTCTTCCTTATGTCTGGCTGCTCCAGTCTTGACACCTGTGACAGATCATTCCCCCTTCTCACCAATGATCTCCATTGCCTCCTCCTCATTGGTTGTCAGGAGCCTCCTCTACATTGCATGTGCATTGTCAGCCTGTTTCTTCATGATAAAGTGCAAAGTTAGTGGGTTGTCAAGTGACACCCAACCCCTTTGCATCTGTATCAGACGTACAAGTCTATCCATCACACGCATCCAAGTGCACACAAAAGCTAATTACAAATATTTTAGCCTGAAATGCCATTTGACACTATGGCATGATCAGCTCTTCACTCTTCTGGTGTAGTTTGATATAATTATTAGTAACCCCCTGAGACACTCCTGTTGAAGATGCAACTTTACACTTACCCTTGTGGATTGGAGCAGATCATTAACCATTTCCTGTGTTAAATCCAGATTTCATTGTGGATTGCATGGTTACTCACCTCTACTGCAACTTCCACCCAGGTCATCTTGGTGAGGATATTCTGATGCCATTGGTAGGAAAGAGAACCTACTGCCTTTCCCTGATTACCTGGATGAGAACCTGTAAAGAAGCAACATTAAACTGTTGGGCAGCTCTCTGCTGACACTTTTCATAAAGAATTTGTGAAAAAAACTGCTGTGCTCATGTTGAACAGAAGACTCTTTAATAGGCCACCCCTGTTGTTACTGCACTGCCACTAACATGGTTTCCCCAATGAGAAACTTTCCCCATCGCTAATTTGCACATCTTTCTTGTGAAAGCCAGAGGTTTTTTAAATTTTAATTGTAATTGTGTTCAAAATGATAAAGTGTGAAGGAATGGAAGTGATACATATTTCCAATTATGTCATCAAGAATGACATACCATTGACAAAATTCTGCCCTTAAAGTCACAACCTGAAACACTAACTCTGAGTTTCTCCCTATACAGATGTTGCCAGACCTGCAGAGTATTTCTAGCATTTTTTGATTTTTTTATAGGGAAAATAAAGAGACATTTGATTACTAACTATAGGGCTGATTTGGCACTCAGGAGGGCCGCCATCTGAACATAAGGCTAGAACACTGGCCTAATCTTTCCAGCTTAACTTCCCTTTGCTGAATGAGAAAGATTGCAGAATCACCTTAATGCAGAAAGGTATTTTATGTTATGTATCTATGAACTCTGATAGTAATATTGTATTGTCATTATGTGTTTATAAATTAGACAGTTCGGACAAGACCACCAAACTTGACTATCAAACCTGTCTTCAGGACTGCACTAACACAGGTTCCCACAGCCACGTGTGTAATCGACAAAAATTCTTCAGTTTGTCCAATTGATGGAAATCAAAAGACCAGAGTCTCAGACAATGAGCAGAAAATTGATGCAAAATCAATATTGGAATCCAGTTCAGCAAACACTGCAATACAATGTGGAAACATATTCAGATCAACAGATAAGACAGGCATGGTTTTCCAGAGCTTTTCACAAAGCAAAATATCACAAACTACTACATTTGTTGCACCTCAACAGATAGAAGTACGTTCTACCTCATACAACTATAGTTCCAGTACTTACAAGATTGTACCTATATTTAAAAGCAAATTATTGCGACAAGATAAGCAGTTCATAAGTACAAAGGTATTTGAAAATAAAACTAAGCAGGATGTCAAACTTAACTCGAGGAAACTTCTAACATTAAATTCATCAACTGCAAACTCAGAAATAAAAACAAACAATATGCATGAAAAGGAATCCATAGAAATGATTCTGCTAGACATTGCACAAAAACAAAAATCAATTCCAAATATTAGAATGGAAAAACCATGTGCTAAAATAATCCAAAGTGCCAGTTCAGATTCTGAGGTAAGCATAAATGATATTCTGCTTCACAAATCAAAAATAAGTACAGAAACTATGAAACCTGGAGGACCACTTCAGACATTCGGAAAAAATCAAGATCAGAGCACCACAAATATCCAGATGGGATGTAAAACTGTAACTGGTGTTGCAATTTCTGAAGGAACAAGCACAAAACGGAATGACAACCTGACAGGAAATCATCAATGCAAACAAGTGAGATAAAATCTTGGATTTTAAGTAATTTCTGTTAATTTTATGTTGTAACCTGCATTATTTTATCTTGCTGTTTCTGTATAAGAGTAAATACTGACTAACTATCTCTTCAACAATTCATTTCTGACATACAAGATTGCTAAAATAATTACGTATTTTATAAGCAAATGTTTGAACCTGTCCTTCTATACGATTTATTTTAATATATGAAAAAGTACATCACATTAATAAAGCAACCTTAAAATGTTAATTCTGAACTGCAGCTACTCTAAAATTGACGGATGTATTCTAATTTGCAAAGTAATCAAACTCTTGAATAGCCTTATGTTTACTGTAACAGTTAAATTTTCTGTCATTGATGGCAAATTAACAACTCTACCTTAGTACCAGAATACTACATTGAATATTATTTGATATAATAATACTCCTGATATTAAACAATGAATAATTTAGTGTGAGGAGCAGCATTGGGATTCAATAATAACATACAAATCACAAATTGAGAGAAGACATTCCCTATCTGTCACTCACTTTCTCTGTCAAACTTTGGGTATCACACTGTTGGAATTAGGGGTATAGAATCAATTAACTCTATTTCTTTTTTCCAAACTCTAAATGATTTAAAGTGAGGATTCTTTATCCTTTTTTAAAAGAGATGGATTTCTTAAAGGATCAATGAAAAGGGCCGAAGGACAAGATGTCATTTTTTAATACTTGTACTGTAACAAGCAAATTACATTCAACTTGGATCAAACATAAATTAACAGGCAACAGTACATTGAACTAAAGATAAAGATAAATTTTGCACTTATCAACTAACATAATTTAAATATGTCTTATGCAGCATTTTACTCAACATCACACCTTTGGCATATATGTAGCATTAAAGCAACCTTTCCAAAATCATCTTTCCCTGCCCCCACAGTCTAAAACGTCTGTGTCTTTTGACAGTTATTTCAGTCCACTTCTGAGCCTTTTCAGATATCATTACCACAGTAAAGAACACCTTAATGAATCCCCTTTTCTCTCATGACAGTCCTGATGGTCCAGAATTGATTTGATTTGGTTTGATTTATTATTATCACATGTATTAATATACATTGAAAAAATATACATTGAAAAGTATCACGTATTAATATAGATTGAAAAGTATTTTGCACACTATACGGACAAGGCAGAGATAGAACATAGAACACTACAGCACAAACAGGCCCTTTGGCCCACAATTTGTGCCGAACACATCAAAACCTGCCCAGCCATAGACCTATCTATAACCCCCAATCCCATTGGATCCCATATACTCATCCAGAAGTCTTTTAAAAGACCCCAGCGAGTTCGCCTCGACCACCACCGACGGCAGCCGATTCCATTCACTCACCACCCTCTGAGTGAAAAACTTTCCCCTAGCATCCCCTCTGTACTTGCTTCCCTGCACCTTAAATCTGTGCCCTCTCGTCGCGACCATTTCAGCCCTGGGAAATAGTCTCTGAGAGTCCACCCTATCTATTCCTCTCAACATCTTGTAAACCTCTATCAGGTCGCCTCTCAACCTTCGTCTCTCCAGGGAGAACAGTCCCAGCTCCCTCAACCTGTCTTCATAAGGCATGCCTCCCAATCCAGGCAACATCCTTGTAAATCTCCTCTGCACCCTTTCAATAGCTTCCACGTCCTTCCTATAGTGAGGCGACCAGAACTGCGCACAGTACTCCAAGTGTGGTCTGACAAGGGTCCTATAAAGCTGCAGCATTACCTCCTGACTCCTGAACTCAATCCCTCGATGAATGAAGGCCAGTACACCGTAAGCTTTCTTAACCACATCCTCCACCTGGGAGGCCGATTTGAGAGTCTTATGGACCCGGACCCCAAGATCCCTCTGCTCTTCCACAAAGCTAAGACTCCTACCTTTGATAGTGTACTCATTCATCCCGTTGGATCTGCCAAAATGGACCACAACACATTTATCCGCGTTGAAGTCCATCTGCCACTTCTCCGCCCAGTCTTGCATCCTGTCGATGTCATGCTGCAACTTCTGACATCCCTCCAGACCATCCACAACACCACCGACCTTCGTGTCATCGGCGAACTTACTCACCCATCCCTCCACTTCCTCATCCAGGTCATTTATGAAAATGACAAACAGCAAGGGTCCTAGAACAGATCCCTGGGGCACTCCACTGGTGACCGACCTCCATGCAGAAAAAGAGCCATCCACAACCACCCTCTGCCTTCTGCAGGCAAGCCAGTTCTGGATCCACAAGGCCAAAGCCCCTTGTATCCCATGCCCTCTCACCTTCTCAAGAAGTCTTGCATGTGGGACCTTGTCAAATGCCTTGCTGAAGTCCATGTTATTCGGTTCTGTTGAAACTTTTTTCTGAGAGAATTATTTTCTGCTCCCCACCATTGTTTTCAAAGCAACAAAGAACAGTTCTGGAACAGTTCCAATTATCCTGTCTACATGTCTGCAAAAGCTGTTCCTTGTTTTGTGAAATTCTGTGAAAGATTTAAAAAACTGTAACTTGACACCTTAGTAAGTTTGTACTTGAGTTTCTCTTGACACAGCAAACAGAGCATATGGGCATTTCCCCAAATTGAAGTGTTTATCAGGAATTCACCATTTTTCAAAATATTCTGTTTTACTTTAAATTAATGGCACATTGAAAAACAATCAGTTTCTACTTTAGTGTTCATGACAGGTGACAGTGTTTGTATTTTGTTTAGTATAAATGAGACTTCACATACTAATGTTTGAAAGTGATTGTTATAACCCCCACGAGATCCATGGGAACCACTGATTAATCTCTGTGTGGGGTTTGTTTAGTACGAGTTCTCCTGGTAACAGGCAATGGCTTGCGCAGTTGGAACACATTACCCAAACATTTTATAAAGGACATCTAGGACTGTGTCTACACCTTCTGATCAGACTTACCTTGTCCAGAATTATTCCTCATACTCTTTTTACAAATGAAGGTGAAACCCTGATTTCACACAATTATCATGGGTGTGATTTTCCCGCCCTGCTGCACTCCTCGAGTAATGCAGCAGGCCAGGAAATGTCAGCTACTGGAGATGGGGTGGGGGAGGAAGCTTTAGCACTGTTCTTGTTCGCAACTTTCCTGACTATTTTTTTATGGCATAATCAGTCTTGCATGAAGAAACAGCATGAGGCTGATTACAAAATTTAAATTCAAATTTCAGTATCATTAGCGAATCAGGACAGTATCGTCTGGACTTGCTAATGCCTTTCATCCCATTGGGAGAGGTTCTCACGAGTGGGTGTTAAAGCTGGTCCCTATCAATGGAGACCAGACATGATGGCCTTACTGGGCAGAAGTCATTAAGGCACCCCCTGGAGATCAGGGGCAGAGATGGGTGCCCCTTCATCAGTACCAGCCTGGCACCCTGGCATAGCCCACTGAGCAACACTATGCACTCTGCACAGCGATCGATGGGGAATGGAGGGGGGCAGTGGTGATCAGGGCTGGCCATGGGGTGGGAGGCAATCTAAATTGCCCACTGGAATGGTGGGCAATTGCAGTGGGGAGATCAGAGAAGCCATAGGGAATTCAGCTATAAAGGGGGGGGCCAATGACCGAGGGTGGGGAAGGGAAGTGGGACACGTACTTGGAGACTAGCACATGTGAAGTGGCCGGCTCAGCACTCCGATGCTGGCTCAGGTGGGATTAGGCCTTGTCTCTCCTATTACTGGTGTGAATTTCCTGGCGGACTCTGTGATGTACAGAGTGCCAGATATTCAACAGACTAAGTGTACCCAAAAAATGAAGTGGAAAATCTCTTTTTTTCCTGCCTATTGAGCACTTTGTTCTTTTTTGGGAAAATTGCCCCCCCCCCATATAGCTGGGATTTGAATGGATCAATTATCAAAGCTATCAAGCATCATCAGTCTTAAATTGAGCCTTCCTTTGATTTCTCCCACTTCAGTATCTATAACTTATATTCATGGAATAGCACCAGGCCATATGCTATCCTTAGTGTTAAATTATTTTGTCTAAGTTGACATTTCTGTGCCTTGGAGACAATTTTTATTTCACCATTTCTACAGCAAGTTGTTTGTTTTCCCACTTTGCTACATTGTTGCTGATGTCTGGTCTTCATCCATTTGGCCCTCTCAAACTTTTCAGACCAAGAAAACGTCTGATAAATGAAAGCCCAAACCATATTTTCCCATCTCGTCACCTGTTAACCACCTTTATTCAAAATAGTCACAACAGAAGCAAATGAAGAGGATATTCATTAGGGCAAATTCCTCTACCAAGCTACGTTAACTCAATGTTATTACAATTATGCAGCTTTTCCTTGAAGCTTTATTTTGCATGGTTGATGTTCTGTAAGTAGTACTTTTATTCAGTGCTTCCATCTCACTGAGGATGCTTCCAACAGCGTGCTCTGAACACTCTTCTCAACTTTTGACAGCTGTGGCAAAATTGCAGCACAGCAGCTGAGACAAAATTCCACCACAACAGCTAAGACAATCAACAGCATCCAGCATCCTAAATAAAACAACTCTAACACTTGAAAAGAAAACCAATTTACCCTATCTTCCAATATTCATGGATCCTTTTAAGAAAAAGTCCCAGGATCCGGAACAATATTGCCCCCAAAAATGAGTCAGTTCTTCCTCTGGTTATACCCTATCGATGTGCCAGATTTTGTTTAAATTGATCCATTAGTTTTTGAGTTAGGTCGGAATTTTCCCATCAAGCCCACCGTGGCAACCGTAATAGGCAAGATATAGACCATGCAAAGGTTGCTGACCTCAGTGGGATTTTCCAGTCTTGAGGTGAGTGCAGCCAGAAAATCCTGTTCATATTATTTACAAACAAAATAGACTAACAGGGAAAAAAAAAATCTGCCCATCTTCAGAGCGGAGGTAATAAAAACAAGTATAACAACATTTTTAAACGTATATAATGATAAATTTAATTTAATGTTTGCTAATTAGCAAGTAAATCCAGATCTTTCAGGATTCTTACAACATCTCATTGTCACTTGCTGATTGTTATAAATTTATTAATATAGGAACTAGGAGCAGGAGTAGGTCATCTAGCTCCTTGAGCCTGCTCCGCCGTTCAATAAGCTCATGGCTGATCTTTCCACCGATTCAGCTCCACTTACCCACCTGTTCATCATAGCCCTTAATTTCTTTATTGTTCAAAAATGTATCTATCCTTGTCTTAAAAACATTCAATGAGGCAGCCTCAATTGTTTCACTGGTCAGGGAATTCCACAGATTCACAATCCTTTGTGTGAAGAAGTTTCTCCTCAACAATCCTAAATCTGCTCCCCCTTATTTTGAGGCCATGCCCAGTTCTAGTCTGATCTGCCAGTGGAAACAACTTCTCTGCTGTTATCTATTCCCTTCATAATCTTATATGTTTCTATAAAATCTCCCCTCATTCTTCTGAATTCCAGTGAGTCCCAATATACTCAGTCTCTCTTCATAAGCCAACCCTCAACTCTGGAATCAACCTAGTGAATCTCCTCTGTACCCACACCATCTTTTCACAAGTAAGGAGACCAAAACTACATAGTACTCTTGGTGTTGCCTCACCAGCACCTTATGCATCTGCAACATAACCTTGCTGTTTTTAAACTCTACCCCTCTAACAAGGAAGGACAAAATTACATTTGCCTTTTTAATTACCTGCTCCATTTGTAAACCAATTTTTTGTGATTCATGTATAAGAATACCCAGGTTCCTCTGCACAGCAGCATACTACAATTTTTTATCATTTAAATAAAAGTCCATTTTGCTGTTATGACCTCACATTTACCAATATTGTACTCCATCTGCCAGACCTTTGCCCACTCACTTAGACTATCTATATCCCTTCGCAGATTTTCAGTGTCCTCTGCATACTTTGCTCTGCCACTCAACTCACTGCAAATTTTGACACACTACACTTGGTCCCCAACTCCAAATCAAGTATGTAAATTATAAACAATTGTGGTTCCAACCCTAATCCCTGAGACACACGACTAGTCACTGATTGCCAACCAGAAAAACACTCATTAACCCTCACTCTTTGCTTTCTATTAGTTAACCAATCTTTTGTCCATGCTAATACATTACCTGTAACATCCTGCACCATTATTTTATACAGTAGCTTTTGGTGTGGCACCTTGTCAAATGCCTTCTGGAAATACAGATACACCACATCCACAGGTTCCCCATTGACCCCTGCACATGTAATGTTCTCAAAGAATTCCACAAATTAATCAAACATGACCCGTCCTTCATGAATCCATGCTGCGTTTTTCCACTGGGACAATTTATATCTGGACGTCTTGCTATTTCTTCCTTGATGTTAGATTAAAGCATTTTTTTTTACTACAGAAGTTAAGCTAACAGACCTATATTAATCCACCTTTTGTCTGCCTCCTTTTTTGAACAGTGGTGTCACATTTGCTGTTTTCCAATCTGCGGGAAACATCCCAGAGTCCAGGAAATTTTGATAAATTACCACCAGTGCGTTTGCTATTTGTCCCTCCATCTCTTTTAGTAGCCTGGGATGCATTCTATCAGGGCTAGGAGACTTGTCTACCTTTAGCTCATTAGTTTGCCTAACACTATCTCTTTCATCATAATGATAGTTTCTAGGTCTTTACTGGCTATAGCCTAGTTGTTGTCAATTTTTGGTATGTTATCCATTGTGAATGCCGACACAAAATACCTGTTCAATGCCTCAGCCATTTCCTCATTTTAGTTATTACATCCCCCTTCTCATTCTCTAAAGGACCAATTTTTATTTTAGCCACTTTTTTTTGTTTTATATTTGTAAAAATTTTTGCTATTTGTTTTTATATTCTGAACTAGTTTATGCTCATAATTCATCTTACTTTACAGCTTTTTTGTGGCTTTCTATTGACCTTTAAAGATTTTCCAATCCTATAGTTTGCCACTAATCTTTGCCACTTTGCATGCATTTTCTTTCAATTTGGTACCCTTCTTTATTTCCTCCGATATCCATGGCTGATTATCTTTTTTTCTACATTCCTTCCTTATCACTGGTATATACTTTTGCTGAGCACTGTGAAAAATCATTTTGAAAATCCTCCACTGTTACTCAATTGTCTCACCATAAAGGTTTTGCTCCCAGTCTACCTTAGCCAACTCTTTCCTCATCCCATTGTAGTCTCTTTTGCTTAAGCACAAGGCACTGACATTGGATTTTAACTTCTCACACTCCATTTTTATTTTAAATTCAATGATAGTATGATCACTTCTTCCAAGAGGATCCCTAACTGTAAGATCATTAATTATTTCTGTCTCATTACACAGGACCAGATCTAGAATAGATTGCTCCCCCAAAGATTCCATTACATATTATTCAAGAAAGCTATCTTCTCAAGGCTGAATTGACTGACATGATTTGACCAATTGATACGTAGGTTAAAATCCTCATGATAATTGCTGCATCAGTTTTACATGCATCAGTTACTTCTTTGTTTATTTCTTGCCTCACTGTGATGTTATTTGGTGGCCTCTAGATTACACCTATCAGTGACTTTTTCTCCTTACTATTTCTAATTTCCACCCAAATGAATTCAACGTGTTTTTTTCCATGGAATCTATATCATCTCTCACTACTGCCCTGATGTTATCCTTAAATATCAGAGCTACACCACCTCCCTTACCTTCCTGTCTGTCCCTCTGAACAGTCTGATATTCCTGGATATTTAACTCACAGTCGTGACCATTCTGCAACCATGTCTCTCTAATGGCCACCAAATCATACTCATTCATGATGATTTGTGCCATTAACTCATTTACTTTGTTTCAAATGTTATGAACATTCAGATAATGTACCCTTACGCTAGTTTTTGAACCTTCTTTTTGAATTCTAACACTTCCATTAACATCTCCTGAGTTCTCCTCCCTTTTAACTTATTTCTTGATTTTTGATGTAGTTGGAATCTTCTCCCCACATTTTGTTTTTGCTCCCTCCTTCTCTGACTCCTTTCATAGGTTTCCATCTTCCTGGCATATTAGTTTAAACTCTCCCCCACCGCTCTAGCAAACAATCCTCCTCGGATATCAGTCCCAGTCCTGCCCAGGTGTAACCGTCCAATTTGTACAGGTTCCATTTCCCCCAGAACCACTCCCAAAGTGATTTCAAAGTGATTAAACATCAATAAACGGGAACAGGGGAATATATGAATCAAATATATAAAGAATTAATGAATCAACAAAAGCAGCAAAATATACATGCATCAAAAAACAAAGCCCAAGCGTAACTGATCAAATCACTCCAAAAATGTGTGAATGTGATTTGAGCTGAAATCATAAATTTTAAATTGGTGGATAAAATTAACATTTTAATCTAACCAGTAAAATTTATAGAATTGACGTGTAATCGTAGAATTGCCTGTGCTGGATAAGTCTCTAAAAACACATTTTCTCAGAGGTTTTCACCTGAAATGTAATCCTGAAGTTCCCCATTACTATTAGATTTGTTGGAGATTCATCATGGGAAATTTCACAGACTCAGCTAATTCATATAATTCCTTGAACTAAAAGTATGGCTGTCTATCTTATGATATTATCTGTTTGTGTTTTGACTTTCAGTTACTATATACGTTTGATATAAAGGAGCCGCATAAGCAACAAAAACAAATGTCTACTCAACTTCTGAACCAAAAATCATTGACAGAAAGACATTTTCCTGATACAGTAGGACCTGAAAAAAGGAAATATGAAGTAAGAATTAATCTTTGAAATATTATCTGTTTGACTTTTTTTTTACATTGGATCAGATTTTCCAATCTAGATGTTCAGGCTGTGATACTTATGTGCTAGGAGAATTGTGTTCCCTCAATTTAGGAATGAGACATCCTACCAGATCTTTGGGTTGAGCTTTCATTTCATGTATGTGGCAAACGTCAGATAGCTTGTCAAAGACAGGGAGTGAAATATCTGCTGTATTAACAGTTTTTAAAGAGCTGCTTAAAGGCAAGTGGATGCATGGTGGCCCAAAATATGTAGCCACCATTCCAATGGCTCAAATGAAGCACTGTGACCTTTACTTATTTCTTCCTTCAGCCTCTGCACTTTGATTCAACATCTTTCTTGACTCACCACTGTCTTCCTAATCTTCCTTAATCTCTCCCTCCCATAAAAGCTCTTACATACTCCAATTGAGCCAGTTAGAGATAAAGCTATCTCTGAGCACTTTGTTGTATCCTTCTGCAGTCACATCTCCCTTACCTTTCCAATCCCACTTCATTCTGTGTCCACCTTTGGAAAAAAGTTCTCTTCAGTCACTTGAAGTAGTAATTTGCAAATTCCCAGCTGTGAAGCCGTTGGCTGTCCATTTTCCACATTTCTTTGCAGTTACCATTTCTCTTCGTTAGATCATCACAATTTGATGTCCTTGTATCCATTCAAACCATTTCTCTGGCACACCCTAAATGTTTCCCCTGGTATGGTCCGCAGCTCTGCACCTGAAATCCAAGGGATATATATTTGAACATCAGTGCTGGACAACTGGTTTAGCAATTCATTGCTAAGTCTGGATAGATCACTAAAGCATTATTGTTCCTGGTCTTGTCTGCTAAAACTGGTTATTGTTGGGAATCATCCTAGGTATCTTTGGTTATCTCTGCCCTCCTACAATTCAAGCCTCTTGCACATTCCTGATTTTGTTCGATCCACTATTGGTGACAACCCTTCAGCTAAATTTCTTCTCTAAACCTCTCTGCTTCTCTAGCACCCTCTCATCCTTTAAGATGCTACTTAAAATTGACCTTTCAACCAAGGTTTTGACGATCTTTCCTGTTCAGGAATGATTCTTCTGCCTGTGAATCTAGGTATGGTACTTGCTTGGATAGACTCTAATTGTATTCTGGTACCTGCTTAACAATTCTTTATTCGTGCTGCATCTAAACAAGTTATAGAGTAGCTATAACAAAAACAGAAAATGCTGAAAAATTTCAGCCTGTCTGGCCGCATCTCTGGAGAGAAAATAGAGCCAATGGTTCGAGTTTGGATGACCCTTCATCAGAGCCCAACTTTTGTATAGAGTAGCTATGTTGTTCCTAGGCATGGTGTTCCAACTATTCTTTCTCTCAGAGAGAAAGTCTATAACATGACTGACTGTCAGTGATACATCATCATTCATATTATACATTAATATAAATCATCTGTTATCCGGTTATACTAGACTTCTCACCAAGTACACTGTCTAATTTTCAACAATATGAAGCTGTACTTTTGTCTATGTACATTGTATATCTGTAACTTTTTTTTTGAAACTACAGATTCTACCCAATTCCTATTCTTCTCCTCCCCAAGTCACAGTTCCGAGGGATCCAATTTCCCACAATATTCTCGACCCTTAGGTAAAATGTCTTGGAGAAACGAGGGCTTTCATCTGCATCTGATAAGATATCCTCATCTGCAGAACAGTACAACACCCTCAGCAGCATTGCAGTCAGCATGGCCGGGAAGCAGAGAGTAGACTAAGGATGAACTACAGGGGCAATGAGGACTTTTGAATGAAAATTTCCTGCCTGAGAAGAAAGTTGTCAGCTACAACATATAGAAAGGAACTGACTTGATGCTTTTATTGTTTAGACTGAAGGCCTGATAAAAGGGTTATAGCTCTTTTGCTACTTGTCCAGAAGGTTTCGGCTGTTGTAGGCTGGAACATATCTGATTGATCAATGACAGAGGAAAGAGTTCAATACTAGAGAATGACTTCTCCATAGTTTGCACGGATAGCCTCTCTGTGGGCTCTCAAGTCAGTCAACTGGGCAGGATAGGGACAAGGATTGCTCACTCAGGTACAAACATTGTGGTCTATCTCCAGTGTGCTTCTTCTTTTGTTTGATTTGTTATGAGCTGCTGTCATGTTGTTCTGCACTCTGTGGTTCCTTTGTCAGTACTGATGTGTTTTTTACATCAATATCTCACTGCTGTCACCCTGTTCTGTGATGGTCCTTCTAACAATAGAATCAACGCAAGATATGTGGTTAGTAGAGAGACCATCTTTGCACTCTGGTATTTGTTTAATACTTGTTATCTAAACAGGCTACAAGAGTAGATGTGGTGCTTCTCGGAATAGTGATCCAACCTTTCTCTCTCTAAAACATTCTCTTGGAACATTGTATTATGTTAAAGACAGAAGGCTGTTAAGATGCAACTATATAACAGTACAAAATACTAGGTGAATGGACTTTGTTTGCATGCTTCAAAGTGTTACCTGTCAATCTGCTATACATATCTGCTACCCCCATAAGCAGCTGTCCACATTTTCTCCACTCTCAAAAGCTGATACACTCATCCTTTTTCTAGCAGCTGCTGGCTTTTAGCAAAATGAAGCTATGATTAAGATCTAGTCACTGTTAAGGCCAGAAACCTGCATAGAACCTAGTAGAAAAATAGGTGAATAGTAGGTGAGTCCTTGGGGATTTAACTTCCTTCATTCAATTTCCGACTATTCCAGTTGGGAAGCAGTGGAAAATTATGAGGTATAAAGGGGATTGCAGGAATGATTGCCTGGCAGCTCTAAGGCAACCTGCATTCAAAGAAAGGAGGGAGATGTGGATGACATTACAACAGGGGAATACAAAGTTTCCTTGTGGGCCCTAAAGGAGCATCTGTGAAGAGTGATTTTAAAAATGTTTAATTTATTACTTTGTTAGGTCTATTCTGGTCTTGACTATCCTTCATATTGGGTTGGGGTTTGATAGGAAACCGCCTGCCGCTTCCCACACAGACAAAATGTGCACATAGGTGCTAATGAGGGCACAATAACGAGATTGTCTTGTCCTCTTTAAAAAAGTCCAATAAAAGGTCACAGTTGGTAACTATAAAAACATCAACCAAAGATAATGTCGATGGATTGTTTTCATACCAAACATGGCTGCAAATCTTTCTCAATCTGAGAATGTATTCACTTTGCATCCAGAAGAATCCTGAAGGTATACACAGTGGCCTTTTCCATCCTCTCTTTCCACTGATATGACAGCACCGCCCAACCCTGTATGGGAAAGCATTGCAAGTCGTATGATCTTTCTTAGGATCAAAATGGGCCAGTAGGTTAGATGGCAGCACTTTAAAAAGGACTCTGCTTGTGGAGCTTCCCAGGATCATCTCTGGTATTTTTACATCAGGCCTGCAAGAACTCTGCCAACTTTGGGCTGTATTTTTCCCCAGGGTTGGTTTAGCAGGAAAGAGGACTGTAAAACTGGGCACCATGCTATAGCCATCGTATCTGCTATAACTACCCACCTACCCCTATCCTACCCTCCTACCTCTATCGTAACTGTGATTTTATTCACAGTGGGGAGACATTGGAAAGCCTGTCTGTCCATGGAACAATTGATGCCTTTATGTGGTGAATTAATGTTGACTTAAAGACTCATCCTGCCAGTGGACAGAGGGCATGGTTAAGCTTGAAGCTGCTATTTCAACTCCTCCAAATGCCCTCCCCTCATTTACCTTTAACTTTGGCTCCAGGGCTTCACTGTTAGGGTCTGGTTGCAGTCTCAGCAGTTACCATCACCCCCAGTAGTCCTGCTGGAACCAGAGAGTTGCCAGCATTTTGTTGCTAGAAACTCTTGGAGATGAGATTTCCATCATAGTTGGGTGCATAGTCACTTCTTAAACCAATTAACGGTCAGACAATGGATATGAGCTTGATCTTGATTTCTTTATCTGGGTTTGGAGCCTCCAGTGCATTATTAACTCCAGCTCCTTGTATGGGGTCTAGCTGCTTGCATGGTGGAACAGAACAAGTTTGCACATAGTCAACTCCGCCAGCTTCAAGTAAGTGATCCTTATTTTAATTGTAAAGTTACCTGGTAGAATTTAGGAAAGAAAGATTAAATTATCAACATTGAATTTTCTTTTTTAGTATCCTGAGTGAGCAAATGGAATGCTTGGCACAAACCCACATTAATCAGATATAAAATCATGAGATTGCTCTTGTGAATGAATGTTATCAGCCAAAAGATCTTAGATAATTGCTTGTACTTAGCAGAATGGATCATCACTCAATTGCCTAACTCTCATAGCATAAGCAAGAAAAAATCAGCTCAGGAGAAAGACTATTTTTATGTAATATAAACTGTGTTATAGATGAGAAGAGAAATGTAATAACTTTTCTCTCTTCCCATCTGTAACACAGTTTATATAACATTATGGTATCCCATGCCCTGAATCAAAGATATGCTAAGCTAGTGGGCAGCAAGGCGTTCTCCATGTCTGATATGATCCACAGCTATCTTCAGTTTGAATTGGATGAGTCCTCCTAGAAATATGTGACTATTAACACACAAGGGATTTTGTGAGTAAACCTATTTGCCCTTTGGGGTTTTGTCAGTGTGTGCCATTTTCCAAAAAGTTATGGACAACGTCCTTCAAGGGTTATCTGAGATAGCAGTGTACTTAAATGATGTTTTGGTCATGGGGGCCTTCGGAACAGGAACGCCTTGTGAACTTAGAAGCAATCTTGCAGAGATTTTATAGAGCGTGAGTTAGCTTGAAACAGTGAAATGCATCTTCCAGATCTGGGAGTCAAACTGGCGAACCCTGCAGCCCAGACTTCTGCAGGGCCTGGTCCACATTAAATTTGATGTACTGCCCAGCCTGGGCAAACAGGGCTCCTGTGATCTGCTTGACATGGATGTGCACAGCCGACTGGGAAATGCCATATACATCTCCCCTCAGGGTCTGGAAGGAGCCAGTTGCATCAACTTTCACAGCAGCCTTCAATTTAATAGCCACCGAGAGTAGGTGCCCTTCCTATCTCTTGGTGTCAGGTCCTGCAATAGGTGGCACAGATGTTGCACTGTCTCCTTTCAGAGGCAGAGACATCAGTACACATGGTGTCTGACATCTGTTCAAATGAGACTCGTGCATGGAACTGCCAGGGTCTCTGCTCCTTCCTTCTCCTACAGCCCTGCTCTGGGCAAGTGGTGGCCACCTCTCTCTACTCCTACAAGTGATAAGGCCTTTGCCTCCAGTGCCTGCAGTTCTTCCTCCAGCTCTTCTTCCTCAGCTCGAATAACAACCAAAAGAGCAGCAAGATCAGTCAGTTGCATCGCAAAAGCCACCTCGTAATTCTGATGATGGGATGAGAAGAGGTGTTGGAGATGGAGAGGAGCACATGTAGAGGTTAGGGAATGATGTTGCCCTAGCCCCTTGAACAGTTACTGTCCATACTGCCCATTCCACCATTCACATGCTCCCCAAAATCACAGCCCCCCGCCCATTTCCCCAGCCACATTCTCCCCAAAATCACAGCTCCTTGAAAAGTTGAGCGGCTGCAGCAGTGCAATTTGCAAGGGCTTTGTACATATGTACAAGAGTGCTGACTGCGCTAGCATTCAGCAGGACCGTAAAACCCAAGGTCATTGCTGAGATGTAGGACATTGGAGACCCTGATGAGCAACAATTCCCCACCTCTCCCACACATTCACATAGCCCCACCGACCCAAGAAAGAAAATGACTGCAACGAATGTACACCCATGAACAGCAGAGAGTCATTGGATGCTGTGTGCTTACCTCCTCACTAACCCTCACAATGGAGTGCCCAAATCAGACTTTTGTGGAGCATGTCTGTTTCGCGCCAATTCCAGATTTGTGAATGCAGGGGTAAAGGGTGAAGTGCTGGTAAAGTTGGGCATGCAACCCATTAAGTCAATTTAAAGCATCATTTAATTGCATGGGCCCGAATTGCCTCACGCCCGATTTTAGTAAGTTTTTCGCCCAAAACAGACGTAACTTAATGGTAAAATTGAGCCCATTATATTCAGTCAGTCTTAGTCACATGATCAAAATCAATAATTTTATTGTCTACCCAAAATGATTTAAAGTTGGAAGCTGTTCCTCTACAGTGGAGAATATGTGGTGACCATTCGCACCTATTCATCGCACCTAGCTCTCATTGTTAAGTTTCAAACTTAGGAAATGTAAGTCTAGGAATTTAGAGATTTTGGATTTGGCACAAACTCACAAACAGAAAGTGTGAATTCCACAGATGATCTTCATCTTGGTATGTCCGTTCAGTAGGACAGTCTTCTCATGGTCAATCAATTAGGAACTCTGTTGGATCTTGAGGAAGCTTCTGCAGAATTTGCAAAAAAATACCTGATGCCCAGCAGCCACCTCAGAAGCCTTTTTAATGTCTAGATTTAAAAGAAAAGGCAGTTCTAGAAAATCCTGTACTGAATACAGTCCGTGTTTAAAGCAACAAATATGATATGCCTTTACTGGACATGACAACAGGAGTTCATAGAATTCCGTCAGTGCTCCTGAGAATTCAAAAATTAAAAATATAAATTTGAATATAGTGAGAAACTCGGTCAAAGGACCTAGACTTCCTTGGAATGGTCATCAGAATCGGATTGCCACTCCGTGCCCAGTTAATTATGGGACTTTTTATTACAGCCCGTCTCGCCTGACTTTTCAACTCAGGCTGAGCGAGTTCCAGGCAGCACAGCATGTCCCTGAGGCCCAATGTCAAAGTGCAAGAGAGTTGGAGGGAATAGACCCCTTTTTTTATGGCACTAGCTGCTGTAAAGCAACTAAGTTTAAAGGTCCAGAGAAGTTGACGGGCCAGGAAGAAGGTAAGTGAATAGGATTTGAGGGTTATGAGCAAGGATCAGAGGTCAAGGGCATTGGAGGTCAGGTGGCAATCAGATCAATAAGGAGCGGGATCGATTTGAGGGGTGAGAGGGAGATCAAAAGTTGAGAAAAGGGAATCGGAGGTTGAGAAGGGGGTGTTCAAGTCGAGGACGGGAGGAAATCAGAGATGAAGAGCAGGGGTCAGAGGTTGAACAGGGAGAAATTGGTGTGGTGGAGGGAGACCTGAGGCTAAGGAGAGGGAATCCAAGGTCAGAGGTTAACAAAGGGGGATTGAAGGTTGGTGGGAAACTTGGAGATCATGATGGGGGAGAATGAGGTCCAGGGACACTCAGACGTTTTTAGTATGCAATATAAACTATACAGTGTAAAGTATACAGTAAATAGTAGAGGCCCTTCAAAATATTAGCATGCAGAGGGATCTAGTTGTGCAGATCCACGGTTCCCTGACGGTGATATCTCAGGTTGAAAAGGTGGTCAAGAAGGCTTATGGCATGGTGGTCTTCATCGGTTGAGGTGTTGAGCATAGGATTTGGAAAATCATGTTGCAGCTGTATAAGACTTTGGTTAGGCCGCATTTGGAGTATTGTGTACAATTCTGGTCACCATACTGCTGGAAGGATGTTGCTGCATCGGAAAGGTGCAGAAGAGACTTACCATGTCGTTTCTTGGTTTGAAGGATATGGACTATGAAGAAAGGTTGAACAAACTTGGATTGTTTTCAATGGAGAGTAGGAAGATGAGGTTGACAAGATTATGATAAGCTTGAATAAAGTGGATAGTAGGAGTCTTTTTCCCGGGTCAAAGGGTCAGGGGAAATTTGAGGTTAGGAGTGGTCAGAGGCCATGGGAATGATGGTGGTAATGAGTCCCATATGCGATGGGAGAGGCGGGGGGTGGGGTGGGGGGGGGTGGTTTACATCTGGAATTTATAATAGTTATCCAGAAATTTGAAGAGGTTTTAATTCTTTTTACTATTGGTGTAACATAGTTGGAATCATTCGTTGTTTGCTATTTAAATCACTCAATGTAGTGCAATTGCCCAGAGGAAATTTGCATTTCTGGGCAATTGTCATGCAAACCCTTACCTGTAAAGTTCTGAGAGGAGTTCCCCAGTACATTTTTGGGCTAACCTCCCAATCCGATGCTCATAATAGTTAACATTAACATTTTATTTCAATACAGCTTTCAGGAAATGCCTTGTATTGTCATACAATCCCAATGCAATTTATTATTTTCAGATTTTATTGATAACATAAATAACACGTAATGTTTTCTTGAGTTCACAATTCCTCTGAAGATAAATAAAGTAATGCCTAAGAAGTTATTTTTACACTTGTTCTGCCCCAATTCTACATTGTGCTCATGCTACTGATCTTCAGCTTCGAACCTGGTTAGGTGGAGCTAAGGATTGCTCTGCCATAATTGTCAAATTGTACATCACACAAAACACTATTAGAAATCTTGAAAACTGTTCAGATGAGTACAGTTTCTCAAGAGCAAGTCAGCTTTCAGAAGTGTTCCTGAGGAAAATGATGCACCATAATCTTCCTTGTGACAGCATGGTTCTCAATGTAGGCCTGCTGTGCACATTGCTTGGGTTTCTGAATGAATCATGATCCATGGGACAAAGTTATAATACTTGTCGGCCAATATCTAGCTTTTAAACTGGATAGTTGAAATACAGATTGAATGTACAGAAGATAGCCATGAAACGAAAGTTTCATAACCACTGCCCGTTTAATGCACATCTGCGCAATATGTGTTTGTAATCATGTACCAGATTCATACTAGGAGAGTGAAACTGCTCCCATTTCAGGAAAATACAGAATTCACATGAGGGCATGCAAGATAGTGTACATGCAGTCAGTGGCCTCTTGTACCATGGGGAAGCTGACAATTCATACAAAAAAAAATATGCTCTCAGTCCCTCTTTATCTCTGGCAAGTGGGAATGATGAATGTGTTTCTCTTTGCATGGGAATCTTTAGTGTCCTCCCTTACACAGATATGTACTGAAAGTTGCAAATTATTGCTAATATCATGAGCAGTAGCCTGAAAGAAGCCAAGCACATGAAAATTAAGAGCCACATTCATCTTGATAGATGGGGTTGCAATAATACCTGTAGCTGTTGGTAGGTTGCACTTACAACTTATTTTCAGAACTGAATTTGTCTCTTCCTGGTCATCACTGAAGTTGAAAGAATTGCTTCCTAAAGACCTTGTGGAGCTATGACCTCGAGATGAGTACCCTTCTTTTCCCTCCTCCTAATCTTAATTTCAGCAGCTTATCCTGATTTGAATGACCTCCTTCATTACCTCAGTCATGTTCAACTCCTAAAGAAATCCCTACCAGATCACCAGTGTCTGGAAACAACTTTTCTCAGCATAGTATTCAAATATAGAATAAAGTACTTAAACACCAGCCAAACTATTTCCTGGAGTGTAGTCAAACTTTAGCCAAGCATAGGGAAATTCTAAAAAGGTGTAAAATTGCACTAGAAGCCAAAATAAATAATCCATCAAATAATTTCTTCCCAACGCCTCTAAAGATTGATGATGAGGGGATATCTATTTCATTTCACTCCAAGTTCAGTTGTATGAGGTTAAGACTGCTTAGAATGTCTCATTCAAAAATGGAACAATGGCTTTAAATCAGTTGCACATTGACTCATGTAATCATCTTGTGATCTGGATTGGTGTTTGTTAGATGCATGTGCAAACACCTTTGCCAAAATGGCATTTTGCATGCTTCCCATCAGAAATCCTGAATCCAATTTTCAAAATCTATAGGCAGGAATTTCCACCCTCACTTGCCCCAAAACTGTGAAATCTCACCTGATATCAACAGACCTTTTCATGGTCCAATTCCTGAGGCGGGTAAGGCGATAAAATTCGGCCAACATGTCTGCACACTGCCTAAGAGAAAGGATCTTACATAGTCCAATTGAACCCTCATTAGTTCCTTTGTCTTTCCTTCTCATCTCTATTATTGTATTTTTGCTCTTGTTTACTCCCTTCTCTTCCTCTGTCACTTAATTTATACTTTCCCTTTTTTTCTTACTCCATTTCCTTAGGTTCAATTATAACCCTACTTCCAAGCACATTTGGCTTGACATACCATCCTGCTCTCATATCCACATGTTGTTTGGCCTGTTGCAATGTTCCAGTGAAGTCCAATGCAAATTGGAGGAACAGCACCTGATCTCCAGTTATGCACTATACAGCTTTCTGCACTGAACATTGAGTTCAACAACTTCAGAGGATGGATTCTATTCTCTACTTCCATTCCATTTCCATTTATTTTATTTCATTTTATCTTACTTACTTTTATTATTTTATCTATTACATTTCTTAAAAAAAATTCATTTCTTCCATCCTTTTTTAAAATCTTGCTTTCCATCTTGTTTTCACCCCCTCATTCCAAGCCCTCATGTCTCAAGTTGTCCTTTGCTGAACTTTATTCTGCTAGTTATACATTCTGATCTCTTAATAGGCCTCTATCAACACTATTCTTAGTCACAATCAACAACATTTACATTTCCTTCATCTTTTTGTCTGTGACATCTTTGTGAATTACAACATCCCCTCACACAGTATTATTTTTGTCCTATTTTCTTCGAGTTCACCTCTGATGAAGGGTTCTCCAGATTCAAAACAGTGGCTCTTCTCTCTCCCCAGATGCTGTTAGACCTGCCGTGATTATCCATCATTCTGTTTTTGTTTCAGAATTCAGCATTTGCAGTAATTTGCTTTTATCAAATAGCCATGATTTTGACTGTCAAAGCAGGCTCGCGGGGCTGAATGGTATATTCCTTTTACTATTTCTTACGATAGTATCTTATTTGACCAGAGCACCTACTACTGGGTAATCTAATTGTTTTACTTTGTTCTTGATTTAAAATGTAATTTGGTGTCTAATGAAAGTCGTAAGCACAATTTTTGTTTGGATATCAGCAGTAATTGTTGACATCTTATTGAGCAACTATCCAAATACAAGGTATTCTGAAGCCCTGAAGCTGTAAAATTCTAAACTGTATTTTGTGCTCTCTCAGTCACAGGAAAAAGGATTAGATTCAAATCCAAAGAAACCAAGGTCTAAACCAGTTATCCAGGATGTTGATGTGGCAAAGCATGCAAAAAATAATCAGGTATTAGAGAAATATAAAATTTATCCTCAAATTTGAATCAAACATGATAATTTTCTTTTATAGATGAGAGATTTGATGATGGAACGTTCACAAGCTCAACAATAATTCACCAACATTGAGGGAGCAATTTTCAGCCAGCATTTGCTGTCAGAGAAAAGCAACATGGGCTAAAAATCTGGAGAGAACCTGTAAACATATTATGTTTTCAAATATTACATACAAAGTCACTGTTGGAGGAATGGGTTAAGGCACAGTTGCAGCTACTGATTTGTCCTATAGCGGCCTGTTATTCTCAATTGTTGAGATTTCTCAATGACAGATTTCTGTCTGGGTCTGTCTTTGTCCCAGGTAGTGGGGTCCAACTTACAGGCTTTGAGTATAGCTTTCAATATATTTTTGTATCCGAGCTTAAGGCATCCTCTAGTGCAGGTTTCCATGCTCAGTTAGCAATAATATAAGTATGCAGGAATCCTCTGTGTGAACCAAATGGCTGACACAGCGGAGCTGAACTCTGATGACCGTGCCCTCAAAACCGGGCATGCAACACTTTGAATGAACTCTGGTGTTTGGGATTTTATCTTGGCCTTTAAGCCAGTGAAGGTGGAATGCATCCAGTTGCTCTATGAAATGCCTCACATTCCATAGAAAAGCGATGAGAGAGCCATTACCTGGAAAACTTAATAAGAAGTTTCACAACACTAGTTAAAGTCCAACAGGTTTACTTGGAATCACAAGCTTTCAGACTGCTGCTCCTTCATCAGGAGCACTCCCAAAGCTTGTGATTTCAAATAAACCTGTTGGACTTTAATCTGGTGTTGTAAGACTTCTTATTGTGCCCACCTCAGTCCAACACCAGCATGTCTACATCCTGGTAGACTTTGATCTTAGGGTCAAACTGCTCTTTCCAAAGCATAAGGGTAAACTGCCAGTTGCTGAACTTCATCATCCAACAAGAAATTGTTGTAGAGAATACTCCAAGGATAATGGAATTTCTGAATTGAACTGTGATTCCTGAAATTTGTGGTCAGGGATGGGTTGATACAAATTTGTCTTGTTTGGATTTATTACAAAGTGAAAGTATTCTGAGACTTGGGAAAAGTGGTCAACAGGCAGTTCCTCCACAATGTGTGCATTGTGAGCACAATTGTCAGCAAACAAGTTCTTTTGGTAGCTGTTGTGTGATCTTTGTATGGCACTTTGTATTTGCAGATTGTTGCCATCTGTCTCGAACTAAATGTGTTGAGTTTCTTTGAGTGCTTATAAAAGCATGGCCAAAAAATAGATGGCAAAAGGAACTGAAAGGCTGTGGGGAAATGGCACAGAAAAGGAACAGAGGCTAGTATAGACCAGTCATGATTGTGTTGAGGGCCAGGTGCCCAACATTACTTCTATTCCTTGTGTTTGTGTATGCTCTTTATATAACAGATGTAATGCAGAGAAACATCAAATATACTTCACAGAGGTATATAGATATATGGTGAAGAATGGAATTGAAGTTTCTAAGAATAACTTGGAAAAAAAGATGATTGCATGCTGGTTGGAATATAATGATTTCTGAGTCATTGGGTCATTAAAAATTGCATGCTAAAGGATGCAATTGTTGAAGAATGTGTAGCTAAGGACTTATGGTTAAATTGATAAATTTGATGTGAATTTTCCCGTTCATCTGCCATGGGAAGCATAGCAGGCAAGGGGTGGACCACGGAGAGGTCTGTTGACCTTGGGCAGGATTTTCTGATCTCAAGGCGACTGCAGCTGGAAAATCCACTGGATATATCTCAGAAGGGGAAGATATAAGAAATATTTCCTTCCAGAATTTTGTACATCGCCTTTACAGAAACTGCTTTTCAGGGACAATTTCTCTTTATTTCCTTGCATTATACTAAAAACTGTGAAAAATTAGAAGGATAAATTGATGGCTTTTTCTGTAATTACATGCTGTGAAATATTACTTTAGAAGCATGTTGCACTATACCAAATTAATAGCTAAATTAATATTTGTGCTTCTTTAGATTGACTTACCTGTCCATCTCTTTCTGTGTTTTTATTTGCGTGGAGAAATTTCCTATTTGCCCTATCTATAATACAACCTTAAACACTTCATGATTTTTAGATTAGACTAGATTTATAGATTTTGGTAGCACAAAGGAGGCCATTCAGCCCATCATGCCCACACTGGTCAATGAAGGTCTAATTACACCTGGCCCGTAGTCCTTGAGGTTATAGAAAAGCAAGTGAATTTGTAAATATTTCTTAATTGTAACTAGAGTTTCTAATTCAACCACCCACTCATGTAGTGAGTTCCAGACTCCCACCATCCTCTGGGTAAAATTGTTTCTCCTTAACTCCATTTTTAGTCCTCTGTCTCTTACCTTAAGTTTATGATATTGTAACCCCAAGAGGTAAAATCTTTGCAGAATAGGTGGCGTAAGAAATTACAGTTTAAATGACTCAAGCCAACTTAACTTTCCTAGTTCTTAATTTAAATTGGCTCATTACATCATGTGAGAAAGCTTGATGTTAAATTTCTAGAGTACAGCACAGAACTTCCATTGCAACTTTGATGAAAGGTAGATGGAAACTTTGGTTTTTACCTTATTTCCTTGGGTTTCTGGCTAGGTTAGTTATTGATTAGAGAATTTTTGTTGAAATTGTTGTCACTAACATATAGACAAGGGTCAATAGTGATCGGTTCAGATATATCAGAGCAGTAGAATGAGTGTTTAACCCAAGCTATCTTATGGTTTGTCAGCAAAGCATATATGGAAGGGAAGGAGTTATTATAGATTATCATAGAATCCCTATAGTACAGAAGGAGACTATTCAACATGCGCCAACAACAATCCCACCCAGATCATATCCCCATAATCCCATGTATTTAACTTGCTAATTCCCCTGACACTAAAGCACAATTTAACATGGCCAATCAACCTAATCTGCAGACCTGTGTGAGGAAACCAGAGCACCCGGAGGAAACCCATGCAGACGTAAGAAAAATGTGCAAACTCACAGAGATAATCACCCAAGGCTGAAATTGAACCTGGGTTCCTGGAGCTGTGAGGCAGCTATGCTAACCACTGTACCACCCTGTTGGTGGTGTAGAATGGAGGAAGAAAGTTGTCATTTATTTGCCTTATGTTTTTACTTGATGAAAACAAATTCAATTTAGAACCTGGGTTGATAATTCTAAAATCTATTTTCTTTCTCTGCAGTTGTCCAAACTAAATAGCGTTACTCTTCAGTCCTGGCTGAAAAGTCGTGGTGTATCTGTAAAAACAAGGGACAAGAAAGAGCATTTAGTTTCCAAAATCATGGAATTCATCAAAGGTCCTACTGAATGAATCTGAGAATATTCTAGATGAATTTCTACATAGAGAAGAAAAGTGATCTTTCAAGTATTTAAATGCAAGTTGCATATTCTTTGTGCATCTCCTACTGTGTGAAATATGCATTTAGCATATACATTGTGTGTCTTGATTCTCATTTTTCATTTTTACTTGTCTCCTAATGCCATCTAACTTATTCAGAATCAAATATATTGAGTAACACAGAATTGATTCACATGATCCAGCAGCGATGATGACAGTAATTTCTCTCAAAAAATTATTCAATGGCATTACCACATTTAGTTTGAATTAGCTAAAGTAACTATTGTGTGAGTCACAAAGCATCTTTGTTTAATTTACTTCCTGTGCCATTGAATTTTGGAAACGTGAAAGTTGCTAAGCCAAAGAAAATGTTTGTATGTTATATTTTTTAATGGAAGGACACATTGACCAGAATTTTGCCATCCCGCCTCCCATGGGAATCAGAGTTGGCGAGGGGCAGCAGACCATGGAAAGGGCCGTTGACCTCCGGTGGGATTTTTATGGTTTCGGATGAGCAAGGCCATAAAATCCCACCAATTAATTTATAATGATATTAACAGTTAAGATATAAATAGTCCAGTTCATTCTATTAAAACAGTTTAAAATATATTGAATAATTATATAACTAACTAGCCATTTACTGCCCAATGAGATTAATATTTCAGGTAACAGGAAAAAAATACATTGGTAAAATTATAATTACAATGGAATGGTCAGTTTTAATTGTCTTTGCTAATGAAAAGCAGCCAGCAACAGGCTGTTCAGTTATTTTACATTCAATTTGATTTTCCTTTCCTTTGTGTCAGTGGCTGACTTTTTTTGTGCAAACAGTTGAAAATCAATCCAATAGTCTGAATAGGTTCCTGACTGAAGTTATCTACTGAGTAGCTAAGCCCAACAGCTATGAAGGTTCAAAGTTCTATATACAAGCTGTGTTGAGTTAGCTAATCACAATTAAGGCAATGGTTAGCCTGAGCACCTCCTGATATAGAGAATACAAAGTCATCGCTCCTGAATGCTATCTAAATGCTCTTGCAGATAGTGAGCACCTTGAATGTTAGGTTTTATACCTTTAAAGGACAAGAAATTTACCAATAGCAAACACACACATGAACAATGATACAAAAATAGTCCAGCACTATTAATTAACATTTAAAATCAAGCTTTTATTTCACATACCATTGCTCACTTCTTTTAGTGGCTTCACTAGTAAATAGGTTGTGGAGCAGAAACTGATAGTCGTTGGCATTCCAAAGCGCTGTCTACAAGTAGCCATTTATAAAATAAAATTCAGTCAGAGGTGATAAATCTGATATTTGCTATCATTTTGGAGAAAGTATTGCCCCTTGGGTTATTGATTTTACTTAGAGACTACAGCTATAAGCGTACCGGTGCAAAAGTGTAAACTGAGTGATAACGAATTGGCAGCCCATTCTACAACACTCACAATCTTCATTTCCATTTAAATAATAGGAAAGCATACTTGATAAAGTTGTAAGCTGGGCTGCCAATTCATTGAAACTCATTGTGCACTGCAGCACAAAGTCAACATCCACCACCTGGGAATCATTTTACAATACTAGTTAATTTTACTGATCTTTCATTGCACCAGGAAGATTTTCTATAGACTATTTGTATTCGGTACTGTATATGATGCCATTAAATGATCTCACGAAGAGTGCAATCACAACTTTTCTGCATGTTGGCATAAAAAAGATCTCGCTCACATAGAAAATAAATTAGATGTGCCACCAATTTCCATTCATAATTTCATGGAAATCAGAGAAAAGGTGTAAACAGATGAAAATGGTAGTTCATACAATTTCCCTGTCATTTCCATTGAAGTTATAATGAGACACCAGTGGTAGCCTCAATCTAAATTGTATCAATCTGAATTGAATCTAAACAATTCTGACTTTCGTGTTCTTGTTATCTTTGGAATTAGTTAAAATGTAATGTTTTTAAAAAAGATAGAATTTCAAATAATGCAATTAGAATTATATTTTTGTAGCACAAGTCTAAATTAAGTGCTAAATTGGTTACCAATTAATTGAATATTTACTTAAATATCTTGGGGACATTTTTGATGTTTTTGAAGGTTTGCCGCAAAATTTTCAGTTTTGCAGCAAGTCTGTTGTACTTAACACAGCCATTCAAACATGTTGCGTGTTCAATATTAAAATCAGATTGTTTATTCACAGTTGTTAACATGTGCATTTATGATATGTATTGGCAAAACCCAGATTCATTATAAATAAATTATTGCCTGCTTTATCGTACTTTCCTCTTTTTTTTCCAATTTCTCTTTATTATGCCTCTAAGCTCATCTTATCCATAAGAATTACTTACTGTTCCATCGACCATATTCCAACTAAACAGTAAACCACTCAATTTCCCTCCTGGTCCCCATCTTAACTGTTTTGGTTGACAATTTTTTCACTTCTATCTCCTCTAAATTTGTCTTGTCATTCCCTCTTCAAAAAATAATTTTCAACCCCATTGCTCTTGTAAATTGCTGCCCCATTTCTAACCTCCCTTTCCTCTCCAAAGTACTCATAAATCCATGTCCATCTTTTATCAGAATTCCCATATTTTAGTCCCTATGATCAGGATTTCATCTCAGCACTTAAAGTCACAACTGACTGTTTTTGACTGTGACAAAAGTGCACTATCCCTCCTTATCCTTCTCAACCTGTCTGCTGCCTTTGACAAGGGTGACAACACCTCGCCTAGTTCTATTTTTATCTATCTAATCTTGCCAGAGTATCACTCGCAATGGCTTCTCTTTTCTTCTTCCTTGTTACTCTGGTGTCCCCAAGGATCTATTCCATGGCCACCTCATGTATTTCTCATCTACACGCTGTTCCTTGGCAACATCGTTTTGAAAGCAGTGAGATTTCATTCTACACTGATGACACCCAGCTTTACCTCACTATCGCCTTTCTAAAATCCTCCACTGCTTCTAAATTGGCAGATTGCTAATCTGACATCCAGTACTGGATGAAAGAAATTTTCTTCAATTAAATATTGGGAAGACTAAAGTCATTGTTTTCCATCTCTGCTCCAAATGTTGTTCCTTAGCTACCAATTCCAGCCCTCTCCCTGCCAGTTGTCTGAGATTTAACCAGCATGTTTGCAAACTTGGTGCCATGATGACCCCAAGATGAGCTACCAACCATATGTCTGTGCCCTAACTAGGACAGGTTATTTCGCTTCTGTAACATTGTCTAACTTCATTCTTCCTTCAGCTAATCTGTGCATGTTATTCATAAAGACTTCAATTTGATGAAGTCTCTCATAAGAGACTTAGCTTACGTAGTAGGTCATGGAATGAAGGCAAATTATGACCCTGGTTGGCTGAGTGGCAGGAAACAGAGGAAGGGATAATGGAGAGGATACTCTGATTGGCAGTGGATGACTAATGGTATTTCACAAGGGTTTGTGCTAGACCTCAATTATTTGAGGTCTGATGGCATTTATCCCAGACTGCTTAGGGAGGTGCGAGGTGAAATTGCTGGGCCTCTGACGCAAATCTTTGTCTCTTCCTTGGACACAGGTAAGGTCCCAGAGGACTGGAGAATAGCTAATGTTGTACCGTTGTTTAAAAAGGGTAGTAAGGATAACCCTGGAAATTATAGGCCGGTGAGTTTGACGTCAGTGGTAGGGAAGCTGTTGGAGGGTATTCTTAGAGATAGGATGTATAGGCACTTAGAGCATTGCGATCTGATTAGGGATACGCAGCATGGATTTGTTAAGGGGAGGTCGTGCCTTACAAATCTGGTAGAATTTTTTGAGGAGGTGATGAAATCAGTGGACGAAGGGCGAGCCGTTGATGTTGTCTATTTGGATTTTAGTAAGGCGTTTGACAAAGTCCCTCATGGGAGGTTAGTCGGGAAGGTCAAGGCAAATGGGATAGAAGGACAGGTAGCTAGATGGATAAGTAACTGGCTTGGGTAATAGGAGACAGAGAGTAATAGTGGAAGGGTGTTTCTCTAACTGGAGGTCGGTCACTAGTGGTGTGCCACAGGGCTCGGTACTGGGACCTCTTCTATTTGTAATATATATAAATGACTTGGAAGAGGGAGTAAATGGAGTGATCAGCAAGTTTGCAGACGATACAAAGATGGCTGGACTTGCGGATAGTGAGGAGCATTGTCAGGCGATGCAGCAGGACATAGATAGGCTGGTAGCTTGGGCAGATAGATGGCAGATGGAATTCAATCCTGATAAATGTGAGGTGATGCATTTCGGGAGAAAGAATGTAGGGGGTAGGTATATGATAAAGGGTAGACCTATTAAGAGTATAGAAACGCAGAGGGACCTGGGGGTGCAGGTGAACAAGTCTCTGAAGGTGGCAGAGCAAGTGGAGAAGGTTGTGAAGAAAGCATATAGTATGCTAGCCTTTATAGGAAGGTGTATAGAGTACAAGAGCTGGCCTTTAATGTTACAGTTGTATAAAACGCTGGTTAGACCTCATTTGGAATACTGCGTCCAGTTCTGGTCGCCTTACTACCGGAAGGACGTGGAGACTCTGGAGAGAGTGTAGAGGAGGTTTACCAGGATGCTGCCTGGTATGGAAGGTCTGAGTTATGAGGAGAGGTTAGGCAAATTGGAACTGTTTTCCTTAGAAAGACGTAGACTTAGAGGAGATCTAATAGAGGTGTACAAGATTATGAGGGGTACAGATAGAGTAAACAGGGTTAAGCTTTTTCCTAGGATGGACTCAAATAGCACGAGGGGTGACGGGCTTAGGGTGAGGGGGGTAAGGTATAACTTGGATGGTAGAGGGAGTTTTTTCACACTGAGGGTGGTGGGGGTATGGAATGCGCTGCCAAGTAAAGTGGTGGAGGCAGGTAGTCTGGAGTTATTTAAGAAATACTTAGATGGGCACATGAACAGAATGGGAATGGAGGGGTATAAAAACTGATTTAAAATAGGGATCATGAGCCTTGGGAGTCCCTGGGAAGTGTGTAAATAGATGATGATATTGATGTACTTGTTTTTATCCTACAGGTGCTTTGGTTCACCTTGTTGTCTAACAAGGGGCATACACGCAATGGGTCGTGAGAGGGCTGCTCTTGGATTTTTTTTCGAGAGTATCCTAGTGCTTCACGTCATTAGTGTACGCTTGACCTGGACCATTTGATGGGCAACACAACAGCTCAGTGACTATCGCTGTGCTGTACAGATACATGGATTTGGGCCTGTGTCTGTGGGAGTTTGCGCATTCTCCCTGTGCTTGCGTGGGTTTTCTCCGGGAGCTCTGGTTTCCTCCCACATCTCAAAGATGTGCTCTTTGGCTAATTGGTAAAACAAATTCTCCCTAAATTGTCTCAAATTTGGTTTTTATTCCATAGATCTATAAACATGGACAGGGATCGCGGGTAGAGGTGGGAACATCGGGGTGGCGACATGGGCTCATTGGGCCGAAGGGCCTGTTTCCCGTGCTGTTTTGTTCTTTATTTACTGTAGTCATTAAATTACTTTTATTTTGAATTAGAAAGTCGTATATTCAAGTTTGCTGATGATACAAAGACAGGAGGCATTGTATGCAACACTGATGGAAGCATACAATTACAAAAGTATGTAGATAGATTAATTGATTGGGCTACATTGTGGCAAATGTAAGTAAATGTGAGGTCATCATATTAGACCTAAGGAATTCAAACAGGATTTCTTTGAAATTCTAAAAAGCTAGAAATAGTAGAAGTCTATGGAGTGAAGGACTTTGTTAATCCGACAATGATGTTAATGATGCTGTAAGCATGACATCGAGGCTCAGATGCCCAAGAGGGTGCAAGACAGCATGGCACAGAATAGTCTGTTCCAGGGAACAATGTACCTACCATGAGGTCTTTATGTAGATAATTATAAATAATGGGTTTCAAGGAAAATTAAATACAGAGTATCTCCAAGTTGCTCATAAAATAAGTGAAATCTCATCCAAACATGATGGTGTTGCTGGAGGTCATAGTTTAAAAAACTGAAACCACAAATTGGTAACCCATGTGTAAAGACCTTGGAACAGCTCAACTTTGCAATCGAAAAGGATTAAAATAAAACGTACCTTGGAAGATGACAGTGAGCCATTGAAGAGCTAGTACTTCCATAGCCCTTCCAACACATTGAGCATGTGCAGCAATGGCAAAAATGGAAACTGTGAACTTGAAATGTACCAAATAGTTTTGTGTGAAGAAAATGCACAAAAATACAAGGTCAGTATTATTTAATATACATTTAGGTCCACAGCTGACGATATTCTGTCATGATGAGTCAAGGCGAACTTTGGTCCTACAAGGAGATTTTGAGGGTCTTCGATAATTACTTCAGTCCTAAGAAGAATCTGGTCATTGAACAGATGACAGCAAACCAAAGGAACCAAAGTCCAGGTGAATCAGTTAATTCTATTATTAATGAATTATATCAACTAGCCAGGAATAGCAGCTACAGAACAGTAAATTATGAATTAATTCACAACCGGATCATAATCAGTGCACTGGATGTCATGCTGTCAGATTTATTTGCCAAACAAGAAGGATTTAATATTAGAGAAGATCCAAGAATTTACAAGACAGGAGGAGCAGTGATAGCAGAATCAGGGTGTATTTCAAGAAGACGTCAAGGCTCAGGAAGGGTCAATCCACTATGTTTGCCCAAAGTTGGGAGCTTAGCCCATTACAAAGCCCGTCAAAAACACTGGAGAGACAGGAAGGATCTTTCCACATATTTTTAAATATTCCAGAGTGGGTATCAAAAAGCAACATCATTCAAAGTCTGTCCAGCAGGGGGAGCAGATGTCTTCTTTGTGGCATTTTAAATAATTCTGTAAATCTAAAAGGTCAATTTAGAGAGAGAAGTCTGAAACAGGCTTCCAACCATTTGAAGGCCAGGAAATTGGAAATATGGTATTTCAACCTGATGATTTTCTAGGAGAATTAAAAAATCCGGTAAGCAGTTTTGGTCTGTTGAGTTGGAAGTGCAGGGAAATAGAACAAAATTTAAACTGGACACCGGAACCAGGATATAGACTCATCAGACAAATTAGATAGGCTTCAAGATTGGCTTAAGAAAGTAGAAATCCAACCAACTAAAATGAAGCCAAAGGGATCCTGTACATAAAGGGATCTATGCATACACACCCTATATATAAAGCCATATACAACCCTCAAAGTGAAGGGTCAGTTCACCGTATGTCCTCATCATGGAGATAAAGAAATTAACTTTTTTTGTGTATCTTAAAAACATGAAAATTCCTTTTCTTAGCAGGGACTTTGTTTTCTATAAAAGACTGATGAGGTGTCTGCACAGGAAAGCGGAGCAACATGCAGATAAATTTCCAAAGTTGTTCCACGGACTGGGAAAATTCAAAGCTGCAGCAGGTATTGAAGTTGATTCATTATTCAGCGAGCCAGTCTGTATTGTAAAAACACCATCTATTAACCCATAGGATGAGATTGCAGGATTCTCACTTCTCTTTAGAAGCAGGCTTGAAGAGCGAAAATAGAATGCCCTAACTAAGCTGAAGACTATTTACATTAGAAGAACTTCTAAACCTTGGCCGGCTTTTTTTCTGGGACGGAGTTCATAGAATCTTAGAAACCCTACATTTCAGAAAGAGGCCATTTGGCCCATTGAGTCTGTACTGACCACAATCCCACCCAGGCCTTAACACCCTATCTCTAGATATTTACCCACTAATCCCTGTAACCTATGCATCTCAGGACACTAAGGGGCAATTTTAGCATGACCAATCAACCTAACCTGCATATCGTTGGATGGTGGGGGGAAACCAGGGCACCCAGGGGAAACCCACGCAGACAGGAAGAGAATCTGCAAACTCCACACAGACAGTGACCTAAGCTGGGAATTGAACCCAGGTCCCTGGAGCTGTGAAGCAGCAGTGCTAACCACTGTGCTACTGTGCTGCCCACTCTCTCTTTCTCTCTTGAATTAGTTTTTGATCGATTGGTTTTCACTGCTTTGCTTTCATTCAGGTCATCCTTAAAGACATAACCTAGAAGCCAGCAGTCACAAGGAGCTGCTATCCCACTCCACCAATGTTTTTGACTTCCAAGAAGGAGACAACAGAGCATACGTGTCCTACACATCCCCCAAAAGAGTTCAAGCAAATGAAGCCATCACAGAAACAGATGAACCGTTGGAAGAATAGATCACAGATCTTCCTATACTCTTCGACTCCACTGCTAATGATTGTGAATTCTTTATTATCTCTGTTGAGGAGAATGATTCTTTCTTTGAAGAAGGTAATAAAGAGGTGCCTTTGTCTACTTATTCCATTGCACCTATTGGTAACATGCAATGACAATTACAAGCAGCCAGCAAAGAGCTTTTCAAAGAGGAAGAATGAGGCCCTTAACTTCAATTTGGAGCAAACCAATAGTGGAAGTTCAGAGGTTATTAATTGGTATGAATATAAGCTGCATTTCAAACTTAGACCTCACGGGCAAATCAACACTCAAATCTTCTTTTCAGCAAAGAAGCAGAGACCCAAACTAAAGAACATTTACAGCTGAAGAGTATGACACAGAAACTTCATATAGACCAAAGTCTGGAGATTTATTCCATTGTTGTTTATGGTGTAATCGTACTTTATCCTGTTGGCCCTGCAATTCCATCGTCTGCAGCGAAGGAACTTCATGATGAAAGAAATGTGGAAATAATACCTCTACCTACAGAAAGTGAAATTTATGCTTAAGAATAAGAGAAGTCTTCCTTTTCTCACATCGTGCAGTGTCCTCAAGATGTTCCTCATTATACTTTAGGTCTACCAAATTTGTTTGAGTCTCATGTAAGTAAATGTTTCCCTTGTTATTTGCAACAATATAGCTGCAAAGTTCTTCATAAGAGCTGAAGGTGTTTCTTTTCATCAAGCTGGTGCATTCATCTTGCCCCAGTGTGCAACAGAGAAAAAGATTAAAGAGAGGATTTCAGTTAATTATCTTCCTTTTCAAGGGATTGTGAGCCCTTGAATCCTAAAGGTTTCTCTCTTGAACAGAACGTACGTGTCTTACACATCCCTCAAATGAGTCAAACATACTTGCTTTTGGCAACAGTAGCTTGATGGGGGCAATGGTAGCTGGGGATAGTGGAGGTGGGGGGGTTGACTGTACAAAGAAAACTGTACACAGTACATAAGGTTAATAGATGGTAGGAATGAAATGTAAAAAGTTTAACAAAATAATGTGATCATTTTGACATTATATGATGGGAGATGTAGAGCAAAGGGTTAATGATTATGTTAATCTGACAATGATGTTATTGATAATGTAAGCATCAGGAGTCAGATGACCAAGAGGCTCCAAGTGAGCAGAATTATAGCAAGCAGGACATAAAATTTGGCAAACCATGCAAAGATCGGGCAGAATTTTCGATATTGAAGTGAGTGCAGCCTCTGTCTAGAGAACAATATTCTTACCATTAGATCATGAATGCAAATAGTTCTAATTAAGTAATTTCAAGAAAAACTGAATACTGAGAATCTCCAAGTCAATCGTTGAGTCGGTAAAACCTCACCAAAACAAGAATCAAAGAGACTTGGACATCCATTGGGAGAAAATAGAACAAAAAACAAAGAACAACACAGCACGGCAAACAGGCCCTTCGACCCAACGAACCCGCTCTGCCACCTTAACATTATGAGTGCCCTCCTCTACCTATGACTTTTGTCTACACCTATTGGGGAAGATTGAGGAAAGATTAATTTAGGGACAATTTGTCACACCAATCATCCTAAGAGCACATTTTTGGGATGTGAGAGGAAACCGGAGCACCCGGAGAAAACCCACGCAATCACAGGGAGAACATGCAAATTCCCGCAGAGACTGGCCCAAATCCATGTATCTGCACAGCAAACAGTGATAGTCACTGAGCTGTCATGTTGCCCCTCACTTGGTCCAGTTTAAGTGTGCATGAACGACGTGAAGCACTAGGCAACTCACGAAGCAACATCCAAGAGCAGCCCTTGCAAGACCCATTGCATGTATGCCCCTTGTCGGTCAACAAGGCGGACCAAATCACCTGTGAAGTAAAAGAAAAGACATCAATAAACATGCAAAACTTAGACATTTACAGAATCCCCAGAAGCGCAGAAATAAAGCAAGTGAGCCATGAAATATGTTGGAAGGTCCATAGAAATCAATTGATTCCCAGAGACACCCCAAGGCTCTTGATCTTTATTTAGAAAAGTCTCCTGTATCCCTCCATCCGTAGTCCGCTCATGTGCCTGTCTAAGTAAGTCTTAAACAACCCTAGCGTGTCTGCCTCCATCACCCTACTTGGCAATGCATTCCAGGCCCCCACCACCCTCTGTGCGAAAAACCTCCCTCTAACATCCGAATTATACCTTGCCCCCCCACCTCACCCTAACCCGTAGCCCCTTGTAATTATTGTATCCAACCTAGAAAAAAGCTTACCACTGTTCACTTTATCAATACCCTTTGTAATGTTATACACCTCGATTAGATCTCCCCTCATTCTCTATCTTTCTAAGGAGAATAGCCCCAATTTGCCCAATCTTTCCTAATAGCTCAGACTTTCCATACCAGGCAACCTGGTAAACCTCCTCTGCACTCTCGCCAGGATTTCCACATCCTTCCGGTAGTAAGAAAATTTAAATAAAAATTGAATACAAAGGACAAAACAGAAAATAGGAGTTAAGGGTATTTTCCACTATGTTTAGAGATAAGGTGCTGAGCAATGTCCCACAGAATTGACTCCTGCTGCCACTTCTGGTTGTTTTAATGCCAAATATTTGGATCTGGGTCTAGAAGAAGTTAGAGGAAGTAATATTGAGTTTGAAGATGTTACCATGTTAAGTTATTCACATCAATGGAAAGTTTGAAGGCACAATGAAAAGATATGGGTATAGGCCAAAGAATGTCAGAGGAGATTGAATAGTCAGTAAGTGCAAAGTGATGCATTTTGCTACAAAAAAATCAGTAATTATAATTTGAATAGACAGAGCAATTGAAATGGTTTATTTGCAGTAATTGAAAGAAGAGTCATGAGGGGTCATGCATAAATAATTAAATGTAAGACATTTAGAAGGAGGCAGAAAAAACTTCTTTATATAGATTTATAAGCGTGTGAAATTCTCTGTCAAAGTTAATGGCCTTTGTCTATAAGAAGGAATGAGGTCTAGATAACAGAATCAAAGCTTTTAAATTTATGAGAGAAATTGACACTCAAACTCACATGGGATACGAAAACTGCGGAAACTCCATTTTTTATTGTCATTTAACTCAGCAATATGATAATCAATTCTTGAATTCTTAAATTTGCATTAAGAGGTCTCATTTTTATAGCAGCTATAAATCACAATCTCATTTGTTATATCCCAATCTTTTATCCTAAACGTTCACTTTCAGTATCTCAGTGAACAATTATCGTTTGTCAGATTCAGTTGTTCAGATGAGACAACCCATGAACTTTCAGCTCATGAATCAGTGCTGGTCCTCAGGCAGTACATGCGATTTCTGCATAATAGCATGAAGTACTCAGGATATTTTACATCTTTATGCATGGTCAGCTTTAGTAAAGTGTAAGAACAACTCCTTATACAATTAACTCTGTCTCTTTTCTCTCAGATGCTGCCTGACCTTCTGAGTATTGCCAGCATTTTTTGTTTTTATTTCAGAGTTGCAACATCCTCTGTGTTATAACTGCTTAAGGACAAGAGCACAAAGGCAAATATGCCTTACCAGGAGCTGGACATGACTAGATTACAAAGAGCAGTCAAAGGTTAGTCACCTCCTGACTCCCCAAAACTCTCCACATCTATAAGGCACAGGTCAGGAATGTGACGAATACTCTCCAGCTTGCCTGGATGAGTGCAGTTCCAACAACACTCAAGAACTTTATCTCCCATCCAAGATAAAGCAGTCTGCTTGATTGGCACACATTCCACAAACATCCACTCCCTTCACCACTGAAGAACAGTGACATAGTGTGTAGCAACTACAACATGCATTACAGGAACTCACCAAGGCTCCTCAGGCAGCATCTTCCAAACATTTGAGGGGTTGCATGTCTGTTCCACCTTTCTTTTGGTCCAGTTTTTTGTTGCTGTGTTCCGCCCCCAGCTGCTTTTCTGTTGAAGTGTGATGAAGTTTCTAACTGATGATCACATTGTGCCAATGCTCAATTAGCTCCTGTATCTCTTGATCATTTCTCACCAAACCAATGGCTGCGATTTCTGAAAGAGAAACCAAGAACCTCTTCTTAGGTGCTGATTATGGTGGATGTATTTGAGTGGCTCAGTCATTGAGGATACACCTCAGTTCCAGTTGCCTGGGAGTGAAGAAGTGGCTGTGTGGTGTTGGCAGGAGGAGCTACCTTTGGGATTTTGAAACTTTTGATGTTAATTTTCTTGCATTGTATTGCTCAAGTTGAGCATTAAGTGGCAACCTATCTTTTCATAAAGGATTGGGACTACTGAGCAGATGTTCAGTACTGCTAGGAAACAAAGCCGGCCTGGGCTATAAAGCCTTTCTACCCCTACTGAGGAAAGTGTCCTGCTCTAGGGAGCTGGCAGTCAATGGGATTACCAATCCACTGTGCCATTAATGGACACTGCCAGGATTGCAAGCAGTCTGATGGTGGTGCAATGGATCACAGAGCAAAGTACTGGGCAGCATGGTGGTATAGTGGTTAGCACTGCTGCCTCAAAGTGCTAAGAACCCTGGTTCAATTCTGGCCTCAAATAATTATCTGTGGGAGTTTGCACATTCGTGCTATGTCTGAATGGGTTCCCTCTGGACAACTCTGGTTTCCTTTCATGCTCTAAAGATGAGCAGGTTCGGTTGATTGACCATGCTCAATTGCTCCTTTGTGTCAGGGGGATTAGCAGGGTAAATACAGAGATAGGGTCTGGATGGGATTGTTGTCAGTGCAGGCTCAATGGATTGAATGGGCCCCTCCTGTCCTGTAGGGATTCTATAATTTCGAACAGGGCTAAAGTGTTTTAAAGGGTGGTAGTTTTTGCTGAGCAGATGGGCAGAAAATATGTTAGTATCTCAGTGGGACGTTCTCTTCGTGCACAAGGAACACCCCGTAAAGATTACCCACCCCTCCCTTCCTACCTTTTTAAAAAAGATTTTTGTTTGAAAAACAACCTACCCATTTCCACCAGACTGTCCATGCCAATTGTATAATGACATTGGCAGTGTATTATCTGGGTCAATTGGCTTCTTAACAAGCTCGGGTTGGACCTTGATCATTGATTTAAATATGGTAGGTGGTCTGCTGATTTCGGCATCGACCCACTCTCTATCTTACGGGGTAAGCAGGAAGAATGTCGAGGTAACACTCCTGATTTAAGGTTCTTCTCCTTCATTCCCCCCCATCAACTCCTGGTGGGGCCACATAAAATCTGACTCTTTGGGTGAAACCCAGAGCTTAGCAGGTAGAAGTCAGCTCTCTGGCACATTGTCAATTTTATTAACCTTAACCCTATACCTGCTCCCAAACCTATGCATTCCTCCTCATTAAAATCCAACCTGTCGGTGCCACTTGTGAATGACTGGGTTTGCTTTATTTTTCAATGGTCCTATGTATTCCCTCAGTCATAATGTCACCATGGAAATATTCTGGGAGTGTTACATCTGTTTATTTGTTGGACCAGCAAGCCGCAGGTCTTTGCTTTTTAACAAAACCAAAGAAAGCAGGTTCAAACTAGATATACAATGAATGGAGAGAAGGCAGCACAAAATAGACATCACAAGATAGGCCGTAAGCAGGAATCGGAAAACCTATGGTGCAGAAGGAAGCCATTCAGCCCATCGAGACTGCGCCGATAACAATCCCACCCAGGCTCTATTCACGTAACTCCACATAGTTACCCTACATCCAACTAATGCTAAGCGGCAATTTAGCGTGGCCAATCAATCTAACCCACACATTTTTGGACAGTGAGAGGAAACCAGAGTACCTTAAGGAAACCCACACAGACGTGGGGAGAATGTGCAAACTCCACACAGACAATGACCTGAGCCAGGAATCAAACCAGGTCTCTGGTACTGTGAGCCAGCAGTGCTAACCACTGTGCCGCCCCAAAAACTGTAGGAAACTGATGGAAACCCTGGACAAATGGTGTGAATGACTGTGAAACCCCCACAGTAATCCCAGTTGTACATCCTGATGCCCTAGGCTAACAGCATGGCATGTTTTAGATTTGTGGAGAATATTTACCCCCAATTCGTCCAAAATATTTTGAAAATCCCTGCTAGATCTCTTACTGTAGTTATCACTAGTTGATAAAACAGAGTTTGAACTGAAGATGATGCTTTATGCTGGCAGTTGGAGAGGGCGACCATAACAAAATTATTGACGTTAAAAGGATCAGTGCTCAGCACCAACTCCACACAAGAGGGAGCTCTCTAACAACTCCTTCCAACTTATGGGAGAAACACTGGCTGAATCAAATGTGCACTCCATATGATCCCACATACAAAAATGTGGCATTATGGAATGGAACTTCCTTATCACACATTTATAATTACTACATAAGGTCTAAAAGGCATTTTTTGGCTTTCATTGGAATTAAGCATAACATGAAGTATTATTTACAATTAAACAGATATGATAACCATTACTGGTAATAAAAAAGGATTACGATAAGAATTGACCACAAGACTATCTCTTAAGAACAGGTAGACGGGTGAATTTGAGACCAGGGAGAGATCAGCCATGATCTGATTGAATGGTGAAGCAGGTTCGAAGGGCTGAATTTGCCTACTTCTGCTTCTATGTTCTTATACTTGAGATGCTTAAAGTGGCACGTACCAGAGAATTCATCTCATCACTGGTTTCAGCTCAAGAGGGTAAGGTGACCAAACCTTTAGAAATTCTGAGACATCAATTACAAAATCCCTCTTGCACCTTGTTTTCCTCATTAAACTAATTGCACATCATTTTTAACAAGAATAATTGCCCGTAACTTTGGCATGTCGGCTACGACCCTCACCAACTTTTACAGATGCATCATGGAAAGCATTCTTTCTGGTTGTATCACAGTTTGATATGGTTCTCGCTCTGTCTAAAATTACAAGAAACTACAAAGGGTTGTGAAAGAAGCCCAAGTCCAGCCACTGTGTTGTGCCCATTTTCAGGCACGTAAACTTAATAAAGTTGGGTATGAGGTGAGTGTCATAATCTGTGCCCTTTAGCAAGGCCCGAAAATGGCCACAATCGGGACCATGCCCAAAACGGCCATATCAGTCATTTGAATACATTTGCATGCATTTAATTTGAATAACCTTACTGCACTTCCCCCTTTATCACTGCGGTCACGCATCCAGAATTGGCACGAAACAGGCATGCTCCGCAAAAGTGCTTCAGTTAGTGTAGAAGTAGGTGCCAAGCATCCAACAGCTCATTGCATGAAACTGGTGGGAGGTTGGGGGTTGTGGGGGGAAATTGGGTCCGATAATTCTCTGTTTGAGATCAGTGAGAGGGAAGGGGGGGAATTCGCTGCTATTCTGCCTGAGATCAGTGAGGGAAACGGGGATGTCTCTGCCTGAGATGACTGGGAGTGGGAAAAGGGGGGGGTGCCTGCTGCCACTCTGCCTGAGATGACTGGGAGTGGGAAAAGGGGGGGGTGCCTGCTGCCACTCTCCCAGTAGGGGGGAAGTGGCCCATGATCGGCCTGAGTGGAGGGGCTGGGGGGAATAAGCGGGTAAGTAATTTTGTGGTGGTAGAGCAATGTCTGTGAGAACCAGGGGACGCATTATCCGGCCAGGAGGGATGTAGTAGGGGAGCAGCATTCTGTCATTTTTGTTTTGCGCATGCACAGTTGGAGGCGCCGTTTGGAGCTGCAGGATTTTGGGCACAGTAAGCCCCGCACACAAGCTTGTGCAGTGAGATTCAGACTCACTGATATCTTTTCAGGCAGTGTGCATATGAAGGCACTTGACAATGGGTCTGAAACACTCCCAGTTTTAAGACCATCCAGTACTTAGAATCAAAATTGTAAAATAGGCCCATTGATTCCACCTACATTTCCCACTACCTTGGTAAAGCAGGTAGCATGGTTAAGGACTCCATGCACCCCAGATATACTCTCTTCTACTTTCTTCCATCGGGCAAAAGGTACTAAAGTCTGATGGCATTTACCAACCAACTCAAGAATAGCTTCCTCCCTTCATCAGACTTTTGAGTGGACCTACTTTGCATTAAGTTGATTTTTTTCTACACTCTAGCTATGACTAACACTACATTCTGCACTTTCTCCTTTCTTTTCTATGTTCAGGACACTTTGTCTGTATACTGCGCAAGAAACAATGTTTTTCATTAAATATTAATACATGTGACAATAATAATCAAATCAAAATTGGAAACAATCCCTAATATTTGAAGATCTATGACACATACCTCTTCAAGTCTAGAGCAAATAAGAAATGGTCTTGTGGTCAATTTTTACCACAGATAAAACAGTGAATTTAAGACCAGGGAGAGATCAGCCATGATCTGATTGAATGGCGAAGCAGGTTCGAAGGGCTGAATTTGCCTACTTCTGCTTCTATGTTCTTATACTTGAGATGCTTAAAGTGGCACGTACCAGAGAATTCATCTCATCACTGGTTTCAGCTCAAGAGGATAAGTGACCAAACCTTTAGAAATTCTGAGACATCAATTACAAAATCCCTCTTGCACTTTGTTTTCCTCATTAAACTAATTGCACATCATTTTTAACAAGAATAATTGCCTGTAACTTTGGCATGTCCGCTACAATTCTCACCAACTTTTACAGATGCACCATGGAAAGTATTCTTTCTGGTTGTATCACAGTTTGGTATGGTTCTCGCTCTGTCTAAAATTACAAGAAACTACAAAGGGTTGTGAAAGAAGCCCAAGTCCAGCCTCCCTCCATCATTGGGCTGGATTTTACCACTGTTTTACCACTGTTCAACTGGAATCCCTTTTACAGAGCAAGCGTGGCTAATACAAGCTCAATTAAAAACAAGATTAAAAATATAATAAGTTATATTCCGAGTGCCCCGCTTTGAAATGTGCCATTTCTAAGAACCCAATTTTTTTGTCAGTCACATGGAAGATAGCAAACATTCGCCAATTTTCATCAAGTGCAACTGGGTGAGAGCAGGAGACTTCAAGACCTATGCACGTTGTCTCAAATTTTGCCATTGGATACTCCTGGCTACTGGCATCTAAATCAGTGTTGCCTCAAGAATGTTGCCTCACTCACTGTTCAAGGGGCAACACTACGAAAGCTCGTGCTACCGAATAAATCTGTTGGACTTTAACCTGGTGTTTAAGACTACTTATTGTGGCTACCCCAGTCCAACATCAACAAATCTGCATCATACCTCATGTGCATCAAATGACTCTTTGTTCATAGCTTAGCAAGCTTTGCGATATTCCAAGCTGTGTACATACTTCCTTTCTGCTGCAAGATCTGGTGCATGTATTTTTACTGTAGTAATCTGGCTTGGTTCATGTATATGATTACAAATAGCAAACAAACTACATTGCATAACAAACAGATGGCATTAACCCACAGCATAGATATTACAGTGGTGTGCCCCTCTTGTTTGTAGATGATTTAAATAGCCTTATTGGTAGTGACTGTAATCAGCTTATTATAGGGTTTTGCATAATGCAGTGTGCCTGATTTACAACTTCAATACTCTTCAATTTGTTGCAGCTGCATTTACCATAATTACACATACAGACAGGAATCACAGTACCACGCGGTGATTTACTAAATAAGCAAACAGGTTTACTAAATACTATTTAAGGATGATGATGTAAATGTGACACTAGGGCAAAAGGAGAATTGAAAATAAATAACATACCACGTGTTGCTGTTCAATTCTCCTCCAGTATGAAACAGCTAAAAACTGACAAAATTTCTGGTATATTTTGATAGTCTTCACAGTTCCTTGGTGATACATTGAAGAACAAATTGACATTTTTGGAAAAATGTCAAACATAGCTAGCAGTATCCTTTGCGGTCCATGTACTTTGCAGTCCCCCATGGTAAATATTACCTACAAGTCTGAATACACTACAAATACACTGTTTCTGTATATAATGAATGCTGGAAAAGTGGATATAGAGGATACGTGAAAGTCATGGGGGTAATAGGAAGGATACAGAAAAAGGCAGAGGGTAGGGAGAGGCTGGGGTGGGGTATACAAAGGTAATATGATGGAGCATGGAGGGAGAATGGGAAATATGAAAAGGAGACTGAGCGGGAATGGACTATTTTAGGACAGAACTGGAACAATACCCCAATGAACCAAGGAAGGTCTTATAACTGGCCCACCTCACCACCTGCACATCTCTGTGCCTCCTCAGGTAGCCTATGGGAGTGGTCTTCCTACCTCCCCCTTGCCTCCAACTCCCAGATATCAAAGCTCCTGGGAGTTCCCCAGCTTTTTGAAGTCAGGAATGTGACATTGGGAAATAGGCATACTTGTGGTTCCCGAACCCAAGAGAAAAATCCGAGTAATGTTTGAAACATCAGTAATTTTGTGAACACTTTCATGCATTTTAAAAAACAAACAACCTTTAGAAACCATTTTTCACACAACATGGTCCACTTGTACAAGTTTAACTTATCAAACATTAAGTAATCTCACTTAAAGATTACTTAATTAGATTTAAAGGTTGAAGTCCAACATGTTATTTCGTCACACAAGCTTTTGCAGCACTGCCCCTTCATCAGATGAGTACAGCATTTGTTTCACAAACAGGGCATATATAGACACAAACTTAATTACAAGATAATGGTTGGAATGCTAATCTTAGTATGCAATCAAGTCTTTACAGGCACAGACAATGTGAGTAGAGAGAGGGTTAAACACAGGTTAAAGAGATGTGTATTGTCTCCAGCCAGGACAGTTAGTGAGATTTTGCAAGCCTAGGCAAGTCGTGGAGGTTGCAGATTGTGTGACATGAATTCAAGATCCCGGTTGAGGCTAGCTTCATGTGTGCAGAACTTGGCTATCAGTTTCTACTCAGCAGTTTGGTGTTGTCATGTGTGGTGAAGACTGCCTTGGGGAACACTTACCCGAAGATCAGAGACTGAATGCCCTTGGCTGCCAAAGTATTCCCCAACAGGAAAGGAACACTGATGCCTGGTGATTGTCGAGTAGTGTCTATTCATCCATTCTCATAGCGTCTGCATGGTCTCCCAAATGTGTCATGCCTCGGGACATCCTTTCCTGTAGATGGACAATGTTGGCCATGTCACGAGAGTATGTACCATACCTGGTGGATGGTATTATCATGTGAGATGATGGCAGGAAAGAGTTGAGTTGGACTCCTTCTGAAGGCCTCTGCACCTGATTTGACATGTCTCAAGCTGTCAGGAGGTGTGTCAATGCCAGATTCATCAGCCGCACTCACAAGACAGCCCTGAATTTCATCCAAGCACAATGCATCATCATCTGTGCTCTCAAGACCAACTACAATACATCAAACCAGCAGACAAAGGATGGGCCATCATCACATTGAACAGAACAGATTACTGCAAAGAATTATACCACCAACTGAACAATGAGGAACATCACCGACAGTTACCTGCAGATCTGATACACTCATCAACTCAACAGACTGATCATGACCTTCAGAGCACTCTCCATGTTCGCATCCTACGTACACCTTATGTTGGAGATCTCTGCTGCTTCCTGAAGATATACAAGGCCAACACACCCGGCTGTCCCATCGTATTGGGCAATGGGACCCTGTGTGAGAACCTCTCTGGCTATGTTGAGGGCATCCTAAAACCCATCGTACAAAGAACCTCCAGTTTTTGTTGCAACACTATGGACTTCTTGCAAAAACTCAACATCCATAGAGCAGTTGAACCAGGAGGACTCTTCGTCACAGTGGATGTCCCAGCACTCTACAGCAGCACCCTCATCAATGATAGCATTACTGCAACTGTCTCAGTACTCAACACCAACAACTGCCAATCTCCAGACGCAATTCTACAACTCATTTGCTTCATCTTGGACCACAATGACTCCACCTTCAACAACCAGTTCTTCATCCAGACAAATAGAATAGTCACGGAGCCCAAATATGCCAACATCTTCATGCACAGGTTCAAACAATACTTCTTCACCACAAAGGACTTTCAACCAACACTATACACTAGATACATTGATGACATTTTCTCCCTTTGGACTCATGGTGAACGACCACTGAAACAATTACATGATGACTTCAACAAGTTCCACTCCACCATTGAACTCACCATGGACTACTCTTCAGCACCGGTTGCATTCTTGGACACGTACATTTCCATCAAGGATGGTCGCCTCAGCACTTCACTGTACTGCAATCCCTCGAATAACCTCGTAATGCTCCACTTCTCCATCTTCCAGCTGAAACACGTTAAAGAAGCCATCTGCTATGGACAAGCCCTCTATATACACAGGATCTGCTCAGATGAGGAGGATCGCAACAGACACCTCTAGATGCTGAAAGATCCCCTCATAAGCGCCACAGTGAGAAACTGCATCAACCTTCTCAGAAAACAAACATGGGACAGGGCGGACAGAGTATCTTTCGTCATCCACTACTTCCCCAGAGCGGAGAAGCTACAACATCTTCTCTGGAGTCTTCAACATATCATCGATGAAGACAAACATCTCGCCAAAGCTATCTTCACACCTTTACTACTTGCCTTCAAACAACCGTGCAATCTCAAAACAGACCATTGCCACAGCAACCTCTGCAAGACATGCCAGTCTCCTGAAGTCTCCTGCTCTCACCCAGTTGCACTTGATGAAAATTGGTGAATGTTTGCTATCTTCCATGTGACTGACAACTTGCTAACAAAATTGGGTTCTTAGAAATGGCACATTTCAAAGCGGGGCACTCGGAATATAACTTATTATATTTTTAACCTTGTTTTTAATTGAGCTTGTATTAGCCATGCTTGCTCTGTAAAAGGGATTCCAGTTTTAAATTAAGGGGTGATAGTTATAGGACGGATATCAGAGGTAGGTTCTTTACCAGAGGGTGGTTAGGGAGTGGAATGCCCTGCCTGCGGCAGTTGTAGATGCGCCAAGTTTGGTGGCGTTTAAGAGGTTACTTGATAAGTTTATGGAAGTGAAGGGAATGGTTTAGTTTGGAGGGTCATTGCTTTTTTCATAATTGGTCGGCGCAACATCGAAGGCTGAAGGGCCTGTTCTATGCTGTAATGTTCTATGTTCTATGTTCTAATCATGAGACAGGAGCATTCCCTTCCTGTTGGGAAACACTTCAGCAGTCAAGAACATTCAGCCTCTGATCTTTTGGTAAGCTTTTTCCAAGGCAGCCTTTACAACACACAACAACAGAGAATCACTGAACAGAAACTGATAGCCAACTTCCACACTCCTAAGAACAGCCTCAACCGAGTGGTGTGAATTCATGTCATACCATCTGCAAACCCCCACGACTCATCTAGGCTTGCAAAAATTCACTAACTGTCCTGGCTGGAGACAATTCACACCTTTTTAACCTGTGCTTAACCCTCTCTCCACTCACATTATCTGCACCTGTAAAGAAATGGTTCCTGTTAAGACTTGCATTCAAACCATTATCTTGTAATTGAGTTTGTGTCTATATATGCTCTGTTTGTGAAACAAATCCTGCACTCACCTGATGAAGGGGCAGTTCTCCGAAAGCTTGTGCTACCAAATAAACCTGTAGGACTTTAACTTGATGTTTTGAGACTACTTACTGCGCTTACCCCAGTCCAATGCCGGCAACTCCACATCATGACTTGTCAAACAGTAGCATGGCAGACTGATTTTGCAACATACAGAATTGGACAGAACAATTGGGTTCTTAACCTTAATTGTCATTGGGGTTAGGACCTTTTTTTTATAAAGTAGATAAAAATATATCCAATCTCATTGAGGGAGTCACTCCAAGGCACAAAATGACACTCCTAGGAAATGCTTGCAAAGCAGTAATTGTAAAAAAGTCTGAGGAGAAAGTCACCCAGGAAACATTGCTTTAAACTAATGAGATAGAAGAAAAGGTAAACAAAATCTGGCAAAGTAACTATAATTGTTCATAAAATGAAATAGAGAGACTCATTATTTCAAGGAAATAGCACCTCTCATTAGCTATTTAAATTGCCAAGCTCGCAATTAATTTACATGCACGATTAATTTAAACTTATGATTAATTAAAGGACAAGTGGGAAAGAAAGCTTGTTGTGTTCCAGCTCATTAGGACTCTTGGATGCATTAAAAAATATTGTAATTATTTGTCACAATTACTTACAAAAGCAAAGTAATGAAATAAAAATATCTTTGAACTTCTGCTTCAGTAAAAATAGGTTATGCCCTTAGTTGGAAACTGCTTTATAGAATGTAATTTTCTCATAGATCCTGCCAAAACTGGGTCATTAGTGGGTCAGGAATCTAGAAGAAATCTCCAGCAGGCTTTGCCATGATCTTTAACTGACCCACAGTTTTAGCATCTGCTCCAGGTTCTCAGATCCATAGAGAGTGGACTAAACCACAAGCCAAATCTATCGCTGGAATGTTTATGTTTAAAGTAACCCCAGCAAGGGTGACAATAGAAGCTTCAAATCATGCATCCTAAAGAAGGAAATTGTATCATGATAGAAGCGACATGCCCCCCCAGCTCTGGTTATTGACTCAGAGTTAGAGATAAAAGTGGAGCCAACACTGCCAGGACAGAAGCCTTCTTCTCTAAGAATGGAAGCAGAAAGCCAGGCAGCCTCACTTCAGAGACTACACGGGCTATCAGCAGCCAACACGTGGATGTCAAGGATCTGCCATCCTGCACTATTGAACCAAGGTTGGTCCTCCAGCTTGATGATAATGGTAGAGTGGGGAATAGGCCAGGTCATGAGGTTACGGATTGCATGCAAACTCTGCTGCCGTAGGTGATCCAGAGGTCTCATGGATGCCCAGTTCAGTTTGAAATCTATCCTCTTTAGCATGGTGCCATACATAATAGAGGGATCCTCAAAGTGAAGAGGGGATTTTGTCTCCACAAGGACTGCGCGATGGTCTTTTTGATATAATAATGTCATGGACAGCAGCATCTGCAGCAGGTAGATTTGGTAGGATAATGATGTTTTTCCCTCTTGCCTGTTTCTTCACCATCTATCAAATACACTGTCTTGCAGTTATGATCTTTAGGATTCAATCTGCTTAGTGATGTTACTGAATCACTCTTAGTGATGGACATTGAAATCCCCATCCAGAGTACATTCTGTGCTTCTGCCACACTCACTGCTTCCTCCGAGGGGTCTTCTATATGGAGGTGTACTGATTCATCAGCTGAGAGGGGGTTATGTATATAGCAACCAGCAGGAGATTCCTTTATCCATGTTTGACCTGAAGATTCAGGGGGTCCAGTGTTGATGTTGGGGATTCCCAGATCAACATCTTCAAGAATGTATATCACTTGTTGCCATATCTACTGGATCTGTCGTACTGATGGGATAGGACATACTCATGGATAATGATGTGGTGTCTGAGACATTGGCCGGAATTCTCCCATCCTGCCTGCCACTGGAATTTTAGCGGGTGGATTACAGACAATGTGAAAGCCCATTGACAGTCAGGTGGGAATTTCCGGCTTCTAGACCAGCGCGGCTGGAGAATTCAATCCCCCATCTGTAAGGCGTGATTCCAGATTATGACTGTCAAGCTGTTGCTTGATTTGGTTGTGGGACAACTCTTCCACGTTTGGCACGAGAGCCCAGATGTTAGTAGAGATGATTTTGCGGTTTGACAGGGTGTGTCTGATACCTTGGCAGAAGCTCAATGGCCCATCCAACTTCATTCCTTTTAGACTTTGTAGCAATTTAATACAACTAAGTGGCTTACAGAGGCATAGAGACACACAGGTTTACAGCATGGAAACAAGCCCTTAGGCCCAACTTGTCCATGCCACCCAGTTTTTACCACTGAGCTAGTCAAAATTGCCCATGGTTGGCCCATATGCCCCTATACCAATCTTACCCATGTAACTATCTAAATGTTTTCTAAAAGACAAAATTGCCTCTACTACTACCTCTGGCAGTTTGTTCCAGACACTCACCATGATCTGTGTGAAAACGTGTCCCTCTGGGCACTTTTGTACCTCTCCCCTTTCACCTTAAACTTATGCGCTCTTAAACTTAGATTCCCCAACCTTTGGGAAAAGATGTTAGGCCTGATTTTACCCTTTTCATTCTAAGTGCTGAGTCTGGGCATAATGCAGATCCGACTTAGAAATCTGTCTTCAGGCATCCCCATTCACACCCAGCCATCATCAGTGCCATCCGCACTGTGCACGGGGTTTAGTGCGGTCAAAATGATCGGAGCTCTGAACTGCGCACGTGCAGCTGGAAAAAAATTTGGAAAAGCGCACTCGTGTCAGATTGCTTCCGAGTCACAGAAAGCGGAGAAAACAGCTCGGAAGCGACAAGCGGGAGTGATAGTGCACAAACATCACTGTCCCCCTTATCCATACCCCCCACTACCCACACACATCACTGTCCCCCTTATCCATACCTCCCACTACCCACACACATCACTGTCCCCCTTATCACACCACCCCTCACTATCCACATATATCACTGTCCCCCTTATCCAACCCCTCACGACCCACACACGTCACTGTCCCCCTTATCACACCACCCCACTATCCACATACATCACTGCCCCTTATCCAACCCCCTCACTACCCATACATATCACTGCCCCTTATCCATCTCTCCACTACCCACACACATCACTGTCCCTCTATCCATCCCCCTCCACTACCCACACACATCATTGTTCCCCTTATCCATCCCCCCCTACCCACACACATCACTGTCCTCTTATCCACCCACCCCACTACCCACACGCATCACTATCCCCTTTATCCATCCCCACTACCCACACATATCACTGTCCCCCTTATCACCCTCCACTATTCACACACATCACTGTCCCCCTTATCCAACCCCCACTACCCACACACATCACTGTCCCCCTAATCCATCCCCTACTACCCACACACATCACTGTCCCCTTATCCATCCCCTCCACGACCCACACACATCACTGTCCCCTTATCCATCCCCTCCACTACCCACGCACATCACTGTCCCCCTTATCCATCCCCTCCACTACCCACACACATCACTGTCCCCCTTATCCATCACCCCCACTACCCACAACATCATTGTCCCCCTTATCATCCCCTCCACTACCCACATACATCACTGTCCCTCTTATCCAACCCCCTCACTACCCACACCGATTGCGACCCCACTCCTTCCCCTCCCCACTGATCACCCGCAGAGTGGCAGATCCATTTGCTCCCCCAACCCCCCACCAGAGATCCATTCCCCACTCCCCACCAGTGAGTAGTCGGGCCTGCTCCTGCCCCCGAGATACATCTTACCCATCTCCCCTTCCCCGGACAATGATCTGGTCTCACTTCCACCGTTTCCCCCCCCCCCCCCCCCCCCCCCCCAGAGAATCATAGAACATAGAACATAGAACATCACAGCACAAACAGGCCCTTCGGCCCACAAGTTGTGCCGAACACATCAAAACCTACCCAGCCATAGACCTATCTATAACCCCCAATCCCATTGGATCCCATATACTCATCCAGAAGTCTTTTAAAAGACCCCAGCGAGTTCGCCTCGACCACCACCGACGGCAGCCGATTCCATTCACTCACCACCCTCTGAGTGAAAAACATTCCCCTAGTATCCCCTCTGTACTTGCTTCCCTGCACCTTAAATCTGTGCCCTCTCGTCGCGACCATTTCAGCCCTGGGAAATAGTCTCTGAGAGTCCACCCTATCTATTCCTCTCAACATCTTGTAAACCTCTATCAGGTCGCCTCTCAACCTTCGTCTCTCCAGGGAGAACAGTCCCAGCTCCCTCAACCTGTCTTCATAAGGCATGCCTCCCAATCCAGGCAACATCCTTGTAAATCTCCTCTGCACCCTTTCAATAGCTTCCACGTCCTTCCTATAGTGAGGCGACCAGAACTGCGCACAGTACTCCAAGTGTGGTCTGACAAGGGTCCTATAAAGCTGCAGCATTACCTCCTGACTCCTGAACTCAATCCCTCGATGAATGAAGGCCAGTACACCGTAAGCTTTCTTAACCACATCCTCCACCTGGGAGGCCGATTTGAGAGTCTTATGGACCCGGACCCCAAGATCCCTCTGCTCTTCCACACAGCTAAGACTCCTACCTTTGATAGTGTACTCATTCATCCCGTTGGATCTGCCAAAATGGACCACAACACATTTATCCGCGTTGAAGTCCATCTGCCACTTCTCCGCCCAGTCTTGCATCCTGTCGATGTCATGCTGCAACTTCTGACATCCCTCCAGACCATCCACAACACCACCGACCTTCGTGTCATCGGCGAACTTACTCACCCATCCCTCCACTTCCTCATCCAGGTCATTTATGAAAATGACAAACAGCAAGGGTCCTAGAACAGATCCCTGGGGCACTCCACTGGTGACCGACCTCCATGCAGAAAAAGAGCCATCCACAACCACCCTCTGCCTTCTGCAGGCAAGCCAGTTCTGGATCCACAAGGCCAAAGCCCCTTGGATCCCATGGCCTCTCACCTTCTCAAGAAGTCTTGCATGTGGGACCTTGTCAAATGCCTTGCTGAAGTCCATGTACACCACGTCCACTGCTCTTCCTTCGTCAATGTGTTCAGTCACATTTTCGAAGAACTCAATTAAGCTCGTAAGGCACGACCTGCCTTTTACAAAACCATGTTGACTATTTCTAATCAACCTAAAATTCTCCAAATGCTCGTAAATCTTGTCCCTCAGAATGATGTGGCCTCCGTCCTCATCCCCTGCAGAGAAACATCTTATCCGCCTCCTCCTCCCCCCCAACCACCAGACAACGATTGATCTTCTCCCCCGTCTCGCCCCGCCAGAGATTAATCTGAACCGTCTCCTCACCTCCCCAACCAGACAACAATCCAATCTCACTCCCCTCCTCCCCCTGTCCCCAAACAGAGAATGATCTGACCCGTCTCCCTCCTCCTTCTCATCACTGATCTGTTGGAAACACTGAACGTGTTCTTTAGAAGCTGGAGCACCCAATTCAGACTTATATTCAGCAGGCCCATTAACAACACAGTCCTGGATTGGCAAACACGGTGGTAAAGCAGGTAATGCTGATAAAGTTGGGTGGGCCGTTCATTAACTCAATTTAAATGCATGGATCACCACCATTCCCGGGTTTCAGTAAAGTAGCAATCTGCACGGACATGTACGGATCGTGATAATGGTCTCTCACTCAACTTTACCACATTTTCGCGCCCAATGGTAAAATAGGCCCGTTGACTGTCTACCATGCCCTTTGTTATTATATAAACCTCTGTAAGATCACCCCTAAGCCTCCTACGCTCCAGGGAAAATAAAGGCCTCCGTCTATCCAGCCTCTTCTTATAACTCAAACCTATCCAACCTCTCCATATCATGTGGAGAACAGTAAAGAATGAATCACATTGCTGTGCGTTTGAAGTTACGTTTAAGCCAGATCAGGTAAGGATGGCAGATTTCCTTCTGAAGGACATTAATGAACCAGATAGGTTTTTAACAACCATATTTTTGCTGTCACCATTTAACTAGTTTTTAATTCAAACTTTATTACTCCCTCTCCAATGGTATTCTACTTGACTTCACATTGGCCTCCTCCATCACAGTTCTCAATCTTGTTAAAATATGTTCCCAGAAGTCCTGACCAGTATTACAGGCTACGATAAAAAACTTTGTTTATTAGCAGTTTCAGCAGTCCTTTTCCCTGTATCCTGTAGAGCAGCTGTTTGGTGTTCCTGCTGCTGGTGTTGCTAGTCCTTATGTTCCTTTCCAGAGGCCAGCTTGTTCCTGCAGGGAAGGCAGAGGCAGATCAGAATTTTGAGTCATGTACAAGGTAAGTTAATGTCATCCACATGTCTGCAACTGTGCAGTGTCACTATTTAAATGCCTTCTAGCATATCAATTACAATAACTCAATGACTTTCAGTTGCACTACTGCCTTGCGTACCTGGGCAAGACCCAGACAGCTTGGGGTCTGTGGGTGCTGCCCAGAATAGTGGGCTAACTTATCAGGCACATGCAACTTACTATGATTATGTATCAGATCCAACACCTTCAAGGAGATTTCCCAATCGCTTAGCCTTGGCTTGGTGACAGCGTTTTCATTCTGAGTTGGAAGATTCTGCTGTCTAGCTCCACTCTATTTATGCACACATCTTTTATATGTAGCAGCAGGAAACACAGTCCAACAGTATCAACCTGTTCCCAGCATCAAGGTGTTAATCACGCAAAACCAGCTCTGCTGGGCAGAATATACAGACTCTCCACATAACTGTTTGGTTCTGAAATAACTCCCAAAATGAGACAGCCAAGAGGACAATGCTTCATATACAATTAAATATTTCTGAAATGTATCCACTGCTAATAAAAAAGAAGTGCTGCTGTCAACTTGTGCACAACAAGATTAATAAAAAGCAGTCCAGGTAACCAGATTTTAGTGATATTGGCTGCAGGATAGAAATGGGCTCAAAAACCAGAAGAACTCATCTCCTTGTCTTCAAACATTTCAGTGTGGTTATTGAATGAGTGCTACGCAGATGTGCTGACTCTCTGATAAGATGTTAACCTCTTTACGATTTAGATTACATGACACTATTTGAAGACAATTTGGGAGTTATTTCAGAACCAAGCAGTTATTTGGAAAGTCTGTATGTCCTGCCCAGCAGAATTGGTTTTGTGTGATTAATGCTTTGATGCTGGATACAGGTTAATGCTGTTGGACAGTGTTTCCTGCTGCTACATATAAAAGATATTGTGAAGAGACTGCTGGTGGTAAATCACATCAATGTGTTTACTGTTGGTTGTCCAAATCTTCAAAGCATATCGGAGAGTGGGGATTGCTGCTGCTCAGTTAACTATAACCTTAAGTACTGGATTGGTGACCTTAGTCCTCATATACCCTTTCAATCAGTTGACTGAAGGCTGAGCTGACACATTGTCTTTGTCTGCCTTCATTGAGAAGATACTCTCAAGATATGGAAAAGGTGCATATTTTCTAGATTCCTGTCTTAATCAATTGGATGAGGTGTTATGCCATGGGAGCTGGTTGGAAGAGGAACTTTGCTTTCTTGATGTTTAGTGAAAAGTCCATTTTCTCATAATCTTTGAAGGAGTCAGTGCCCCAGAGCTCAGTCAGAACTGAAGTGGTTAAGGTGATATTGGATTTGCATTGAAGATAGTGCAGGTTGAACAGTTCCCCATGTGTTCTATAAATTATCTCCAGGCATGTGGGGAATTTGCTGGAGGTGACTTGCAATATTGAAAGGAGGAATATGGCGAACAGAGTTGGTGCAATATCACAGCCTTGTTTGACATCAGGTACTGATGTACGTGCACGGATTTTCTGGCCTCTCTGCAGAAATTTCTCGGCAGTGGAAGGCAGCATGCATTGATAAGTGGTGGCATCTCCTGGTCCCACTGCTGTCAAAGGGATTTCCCATTAATTCCACATTGCTGGGTAACCTACAGCAGGAGTGTGCTGTCAGCAGGAACAGTGGAATTCCCAAAGAGCAGCCTCATTTCCAAGATTCCTACTGATCCCCAATTACAGGAAATTTGGGAAGCTTGCTGTACGCAAATTGGCTGCCATGTTCCTGCATTACCACAGTGATTACACTTTAAAAGTACTTCATTGGTTGTCAAACACTTTGGGACATCCAGAAGCCATGGAAGACATTATATATTAACAAGATGTCTCTAGCAAGGCCAGAATTATTGCCCCACTCCTAATTGCCCTTGAAAAGGTGATGATGAGTCTCTTGCTTGAACCACCACAGTTCAGGTTGTGTAGGTGCACCCACAGTGCTGTCAGGAAGGGAATTTTATCATGTTATTAATTAGTCTTTAACCGCTACTATTTATCAGAAAAGAGGATAGTAAGAAGTCACGTTATTAGAACTGAAATTCACACACACAGTATTTCTTTCATAGAACATAGAACAATACAGCACAAACAGGCCCTTCGGCCCACGAGTTGCGCTGATCATTCATGATGGAACTGGATTTTGACCAGAAATGACAGGAACATTTAGTACCAATGTTGACCGCACCACACTTCCTGCAATGGTTCAAGAAGGTGGCTTACCAGCATCCAGGGCATTTAGGGAATAGGCAATAAATGCTAGCCTAGCCAATGCTGCTCACATCCTGTGAAAGAAGTTTTACAACATAGTTATTAGAGGAAAAAGCATCTGTTTCAACAGCTCTTAACATCCAGCTCTTAACAGCAACATCAAAAGATGGAAGGATATGATCAATTTTTGGACAGACTCCTGCAGTTGTACACTTTGTAGGTAATCAAGTCAAGTGTGGCCTGAGGACAGTACTAAAAGAATGATGTGATGATGTGAAAATAATACAGGATATTTGACAAAAGATAATATGTCACCAGGTGGTCCCATATGCAGGTCTGAATGTAGCTTCCCAAAAGGTATGTGCAAAAATTATGTTATTTTAGTTTGCTTAATAAAAACTTTCAGTGACAATTTATTTTGCATTGCTTTTTGTTTTAGAATAACTATCCAGGACCCCACTGGAAAGAATAACTTTTATGAGGAGCAATCAAGCGTATAAAATATTTTCAATATTTGTCAGTAGACAATGTCACTGCTTATAATGGTTGCGAAAGTAATTGCTAAAAAGAATGTTACTGAGCTGGTGTGTCTTTGAAACTGGTCTCACCAAATTATTACCTAATGCAAAGATATTACAAAAACAATCAGCAAAGCAATCAACATTTTCATGTCCAATGACATATTGCATGAACAAGTACTCTGAATTCCCTGTTACTTAAATTGTAGAGTGAAACTTAACTGATCCAAAAATTAATTTCAGCATTTGAGTATTGGAAATATTTATTTTGTTACTTTTCTACAACAAAAATGGCAAAAGATTAATTAAATTGTAGCAAAAATTAATCTAAATGAAAAGATCAATGGTACAACACAACAAACAGCTGCTAAATTAAATATTCCACTGCATTGCGCTGAACCTTTGACTCATTTTGGTAGCAATATCAATACAATCTAGTCGGAATTGTCTGAACAGATAGAAACTGAAGGAACCTATTATAGTAGAGCAATTCCAAATAATAAACCTGAAGGGAACATAATTAAAAAGTTGGCAGTGTTCACATTGGAAAAGTCAGTTGGCTCAAATGGAATGGATACCAGTTTACCGAGGGAAGTAAGAATAGAGGTACGGAGGCTCTGAGCACAATCTTCCAATCCTCCTTAGATATGTGATGATGCATGACAGCCAACGTGAATTTATTATAGGCAAATTATGTTTGATTAACTTGACTGAGTTGAATGAAGGTTGACGTGTATACGAACTTTCAAAAGACTTTTTATAAACAACCGCATTAATAGACCAATGAGCAAAATTGAATCCATCAGGATTAAATGTGCAATGTGATTGGCTAAGGAATAGAAAAGCAAGAAGTAGTGGTATGTGCAATTGAAAAGGCCATTAGAAAAACACATGGGATGCCTTGCTTTATAAAGAGCGAGATGCAGAGTAATGAATAAAAACAGAAAATGCTGAAAAATCTTAATGAGTCTGCCAGCATTTGTAGAGAGAGGACAGAGCCAATGTTTTGAATCTGAATGAACCTTCATTAGAGCTGAAGACACCATTCACCCAGTCCCTCAGTGGGTACAGCACTCAAGCGAGCTTCTCGACAACTCCTCCGCTCATGCCCTCCTCCCCTTCAGACCCACCCACTCAGGCCTCCTTCCCCCTCAGGCTCCGACTCTGAGGTTTGACTTCCTCTTTTGCAGACCACTTATTCCCTTTGGAGAAATCAAAATCAATCAGGTTTAGAGTGAATTTCAACATTGTGGTTAGGAACAATAGGAGTACTTGAGATGCATTCAAGCATGAAGGGAAATGTAAATAAACACAGCTGACTAGAGCTTTGAGTAGAAATCCATTAAGCTGTCATTGGAAGCCTCTGTCAAATCACTGCACCTTGAAGTTGATAGGGATCAAAGGTTTCCAATTGAATACAGGAGAATATATAAAAGGTTGAGCTTGTAAGGAAGCCTCAGAGACTTCAAATCAAAATTGTGTGAATACACTGGGTGGAGTGCACAGCTGTGCAGAACGGAACCCATCACCTCCTAGTGAAATTGACATTCCTCTGTCAGGGGACTTCAAAAGGGAGCTGCTCACACCTGCAGTATTGAGAGGGTGAAAGGGAAATCCCTGTGCAGAATGGAGTGCTGCAGTGATATTAAAGGCTGTCATGTGACCAGGGACCTGGCCATTTCAAAATTTTCACAGGCGGCAGGCAGGATTAGCAATGTTGATCACAGGGCTGCCTGAAATCACTATCATGATATACAGATGCCGGCGTTGGATTGGGGTGGTAAGAACTCAGTAAGAATTTAGCAACACCAATTTATAATCCAACCGATTTATTTGATAGTAAAAAAACGAGCTTTCGACTCCTGTGTCTTCCTCAGGCAAATGCAGTGTTCTGGTCTGCAATAGCACACATCAGCACAGACAGTCAGAGATTGCTGAGTAGAATGCGAATCCTTACATCTAACCTGCTATTCAAGTGTTAAAGTGGCTAACAATGTGTGTGAAGGGAATCCTGAGCATTGGTTACAGAATTGTGTATTTCCTCCAGACAGCACAGTAAGTGAGGTTTTTTGCTAACCCAGGCAAGTTACGGGGTTACAGATAGTGTGTCATGAAGCCAAGATCCCTGTTAAGACCGTCCTCATGTGTGCGGAGCTTGGCTATCAGTCTCTGCTCAGCGACTCTGCGCTGTCGTGTATCACAAAAGCCCCCTTGAAGAACGTTTACCCGCAGGTCGGAGGCCGAATGCCCATGACTGCTGAAGTGTTCGCCCACAGGAAGGGAACTGTTTTGCCTGGTGATTGCTGAGCGATGCTCATTCATCCGCTGTCGTAGTGTCTGCATGGTCTCCCCAATGTACCATGCTTCGGGACATCCTTTCTTGCAACGTATTAGGCAACCTAAATCACTGTGCCAGGAGTGATCTTCAGGCCTGCCAGGGTTAGAAGGGGCAGTCATGCCATGAGACCCAAGTCCTGGGGGGAATTGAGGGCTACCCACCCTCCAAAATACGCGAGGATTTCTTCAGCTGCAACGTCTGCCAGTGGCAAATGCTCAAGTGGACTACCTCCTTAACACAACTCGGGCCCCAAGGTTCCAGTCTAAGATGTCAGTGCCAGGATGCCAATGCACCATTAACACTGCCTGAAAGAGAGCGGGGGGGGAGGGCGGGGCTGAGTGAGATTTTTTGTGAGGAGGGCAGCTGATGGGGGGTGGAGGGGGAGGGTTAGGTCACCTCAAGGTCATATATAAATAAATAACATATTTCATAGTCATTATGCAGAGGTTGAGTGAACTAAGAGAACAGCATGGACAAGTTAGGCTGAAGGGCTTGTTTCTAAGCTGTAAACCTCTACGACTCTATTTCCAGTCTGAGAAAATGATGGATGTGTGATCTATGTGAAGGTGTGACCTGCAGCAACAATGATTAATGGACGGTCACAGTGACTGTGCTGAAGTTACTTTTGAAACGAGTTTTCTGTGGTGATGGTTTGAAGGAAATGGGCCCGGAGTATAAGCAGTTTACAGGCCTTGGCTACATGACCTACTGGATCCTCTGCATTATTGGGGGTCTCATCTGTGTTGCAGCCACTTCTGTGAGAATTGACTGATTTCTTATGCCTGCTCTTCCTCCAGGGACTCTCCCGGCTAGTGTAAATTTGTGCAGAGTGCAGCATACAACAATGATACTGTGGATAGAACCTACTGCAGTGTTCATAGAACATAGAACATAGAACATTACAGCGCAGAACAGGCCCTTTGGCCTTCGATGTTGCGCCGACCAATTAGGAAAAAGCAATAACCCTCTAACATAAACCATTCCCTTTTCGTCCATAAACTTATCTACTAATCTTTTAAACGCCACCAAACTTGGCGCATCTACAACTGACGCAGGCAGGGCATTCTATACCCTTACCACCCTCTGGGTAAAGAACCTACCTCTGACATCCGTCCTAAAACCACCACTCCTTAATTTAAAGCTATGTCCCCTCGTGCTAGCTTTCTCCATCCTAGGAAAAAGGCGATCACTGTCCATCCTATCTAAACCTATCTAAAGAATAAGTTTCTTATTCTTCATATAAGAAACATATATGTTTCTTATAAACATATAAGAAACAAACCTTATATGTTTCAATAAGGTCTCCTCTTAGCTGCCTTCTTTCTAACAAAAACAACCTCAAATCCCTCAGCCTCTCTTCATAAGACCTGCCTTCCATACCAGGGAACATCCTGGTAAACCTCCTCTGTACCCTCTCCAATGCCTCCACATCTTTCTTATAATGCGGGGATCAGAACTGCACACAATACTCCAAGTGTGGCCGCACTAGAGTTTTGTACAGTTGCAACATGACGTTGCGGCTCCGAAATTCAATCCCCTACCAATAAAAGCTAAGACTCCGTATGCCTTCTTAACAACCTTATCGACTTGATTGCCAACTTTCAGGGATCTATGCACATATACACCAAGATACCTCTGTTCTTCAACACTATTAAGAGTCCTACCATTAGCCCTATACTCTACACATTTGTTATTCCTGCCAAAGTGAATTACCTCACACTTTTCCACGTTAAACTCCATTTGCCACCTCTCGGCACAGCTCTGCAACTTGTCCAAGTCTCTCTGCAAACTAGAACACCCCTCTTCACTATCTACCACTCCTCCGACTTTGGTGTCATCCGCAAATTTAATAATCCATCCTTCAATACCCTCATCCAGATCATTTATAAAAATTACAAACAGCAGGGGCCCCAAAACAGACCCCTGAGGCACACCACTTGTAACCGAAATCCACGATGAATATCTCCCATCAACCACCACCCTCTGTCTTCTATCTGCCAGCCAATTCCTAATCAATTAGCTAAATCACCCTCTATCCCATACATCTGCATTTTCTGCAGAAGCCTTCCATGGGCCACCTTATCGAACGCCTTACTAAAGTCCATATATACCACATCAACTGCCTTACCCCCATCCACCTCTTTGGTCACTTTTTCAAAAAAACTCAATAAAGTTAGTAAGGCACGAACTACCCTTCACAAAACCATGCTGACTATCCCCAATCAATTCATTTCTCTCTAAATAACTATAAATCCTATCCCTAATAATTCTCTCCAATACTTTGCCCACAACAGAAGTAAGAATCACTGGCCTATAATTCCCTGGAAGGTCTCTCTTCCCCTTCTTGAACAACGGGACCACATTCGCTATCCTCCAGTCCTCCGGAACCACACCCGTAACCAACGACGACCTGAAGATCAGAGCCAGAGGCTCTGCAATCTCCTCTCTTGCCTCCCAGAGAATCCTAGGGTAAATCCCGTCCTGCCCAGGGGACTTATCTAACTTCAAACCCTCAAGAATATCTAGCACATCCTCCTTATCTACTTCAATACTTTCCAGTTTGCAACCCTGTATCCCAGTGTTCTCCACAACTACATTTACATCTCCCTGCGTGAATACCGAAGAGAAATATTTGTTCAGTGCCTCTCTAATCTCTTCAGGCTCCACGCACAACTTCCCACAGCTGTCTATGACTGGCGATCTTCCTCCTGATCTATTCACAGATCAGAACATCTTCTTTAGGAGACCAATTGTCTGGTCTCCGAAAGCCCTGGCTGTGCCATGGCTAAAATTTTGGCTTTTCTTTGAATCTGTCTGAAGACCCCTCACTGGCGTCAGGAACCACTTCTTCAAAGGGACCTCTTATCACCCAGCAGCCATCCACCTGGGGCATGAGGTCTTGTGAATATATTTGGCACTTGTGAGTTCCTAAGAAAATAAGAGTTGATTTTGTTCCCTGGGTACCTAATGCAGGCCTGGATAATTCTGTAATGGTGCTCAAATACTAATTACACATTTAGAAAGAGAAAGCCCTTCCTTCTTATAAATGCGCGTGGCTGGCCTGTTGGGGATTTTATGGTGACGTGTGCAGTCTATCACTCCCTGAACCCTGGGATAAACCACCATCACCTTAAACCCTCTGGCTCATTCAAACTGACAGTAGCAGAGCTTTCAGAATGCAATGTACTGTCCTGCCCTTTGAAACATTACATCAGTGGAAATGTTCATGCACTGGGCAGCAGGTGGGTTATTCCACTGAGGACCTGACACACAAACTGAAAATCATAGAATCTCTACAGTGCAATTGAGGCCATTTGACCCACTGAGTCTGCATTGACAACATTTCCACTCAGCCCCATCCCCATAACTCCACATTTATACCTTGCCTTGACACTAGGGAGCAAATTAGTGTGACCAATCCACTGAACCCACACATCTTTGGACTGTGGGAGGAAACTGAAGCACCCGGAGGAAATCCACACAGACACGGAGAGAATATGCAAACTCTGCACAGACAGTGACCCAAGGCTGGGATTGAACCCAGATTCCTGACGCTGTGAGGCAGAGTGATACCCACTGTACCACCATGCTGCCAGTCCGGTTGCAAGAGTTGAAAAGATCCAGTTGCAACAAAATTCAGCACTACAGTGAGCTCCACGGCAAATGCATTGGGTGACTGGCCACATAGCTGGAAGCAGTGTCTTTGGCCAACTTTTCACATACAGAGGTTATTGTGGCTCTTGATAGTCTGAGTCCCCATCGCCTCCCCCCACAAAACAACACCCCCCTTCCGCACCTACCCCCCTTCCCTCCCCCACGCCCTCCTCTCCCCCCAGCCCCCCAGTAGCGAGTCTCAGACATTTGGAGGTAAATCATTCTCATCATTCTCACTCTTTACTCAAAGAGTGATTAGGGAGTGGAATGCCCTGCCTGCAGCTGTTGTAGATGTGCCAAGTTTGGTGGCGTTTAAGAGGTTAATTGATAAGTATATGGAAGAGAAGGGGATGGTTTAGTTTGGAGGGGCATTGCTTTTTATTTTGGTCGGCACAACATCGAAGGCCGAAGGGCCTGTTCTGTGCTGTAATGTTCTATGTTCTATGTTCTATCCCCACTAAACTTGATTGGGAAGATAAGGTTTTGTTCTATGCCTCCAAGCTTGCAGCATTCTACCTGTAAGAGATTCATTTTCTCCCTTAGAGACATCTCCACACTCAAGTTCATGACACCAGATACACATTCTGCTCCCATTGAATTTAATAGCAGTATCTTTAGACTATATCCACTCAGATCTTCCCTTCATGTCCCCTTGTCATATTTCCCATTGGGTCACCAACCTTGGCTTAATGTGAGGGCACATTATACAGAAGTGTAGCCAAAGTTACGTTCATGTATTCCCTCAGTTTACTTTGTCCCAGACCAATCAGTTCCAATCACCTCTGGTTAAATGGAAAATTTCACCATCCTCATGGATTGTATCCTTGGTGTGACTGCCCATCTTTGTTAACTTGTGACTCTCACTACTTCAATCCCTATCACTCTTTAGATGAGCAGCAAAACCATCATCCCTGTACCCATGCCAAGCAGCATGTCTTAATGACTATTGTCTGGTGGCTTTGATATCCATCATTATGAAGTGTTTTGAAAGGTTAGTCATGGCACGGATCAATTCCAGCCTTCTGGATCCACTACAGTTCACCTTTTACTGCATTTGGTCCACAGCAGACACCATCTCCCTAGTCCTATACTCAACGCCAGAACACCTGGATAAAAAAGACACTTATTCAGGCTGTGCTTATTCAAGCACAGCCTTCAACACCATTATTTTTACAAAACACATCTCCAATCTCCATGGCCTATGATTCCACTCCTCCCTCTGCGACTGATTCATGGATTTGGGAATCCACAGATCGCAATTAGTAAGGATAGACAACAACTAAGATTAGTTCCTCTAAGATTACCCTCACACCAATGCACACAATGCTGTATCCTCAGCCCCTGATATTACTCTTTATATACCTATGACTATGTGACCAAATTCCACTCCAAATCGATTTTCAATTGCTGATGACAGATCTCAAACATTGATGAGACAGAATACAGGAAAGAGAAAGAGAATCAGATGAATTGCTTCAGCAACAATAATCCCTCCCTCAATGTCAGGGTGGCACAGTAGCACAGCTGCTTCATAGCTCCAGGGAACTGGATTCGATTGCCAGCTTGGATCACTGTCTGTGTGGAGTTTGCACATTCTCCTCATGTCTGCGTGGGTTTCCTCTGGTTTCCTCCACCGTCCAAAGATGTGTGGATTAGGTTGATTGGCCATGCTAAAATTGCTCTTAGAGTCCTGAGATACATAGGTTAGAGGGATTGGTGGGTAAATATGCAGGAATATGAGGATAGGGCCTGGTGGGATTGTGTTCGATGCAGACTCAATGGGCCAAATGGCCTCTTTCTGTGCTGTAGGGTTCTATGATTCTAAAATGAAGGATATAGTCATTGTCTTCAGGAAGCGTGATGAAGAACATGCCCTTGTCTACATCAATGGGGACGAAGTAGAAAGGGTCAAGAGCTTCAGGTTTCTAGGTGAACAGATCACCAACAACTTGTCCAGGTCCCACCATCCCAACACTATAGTTAAAGAAGCCTACCAATGCCTCTACTTTCTCAAGAAGCTAAGAAAATTTGGCATGTCTTCTACGATTCCCACCAACTTTTATAGATGCACCACAGAAAGCATCCTTTTTGGTTGTATCACACCTTGAGATGGCTCCTGCTCTGACCAAGACCACAAGAAATGACAAAAGCTGGTGAATGTAGCCCAATCCATCACGCAAACCAGCTTTCCATCCATTAACATGGTCTCAGTTCCCACCATCTCAGAGAAACAGCCAGCACTATCAAGGATGCCACATAACCCGAACATATTCTCTTCCACCTTCTTCTATTGGGAAAAAAATACAAAAGTTTGAGGTTGTGTACCAACTGAACACAAAACAGCTTCTTCCTTTCTGCCATCAGACTTACATTAAGTTGATCTTTCTCAACAACCTACTTATACTATGACTGTAAGACTTCATTCTGCAACCTCTCCTTTCTTTCTCTATGAATGGTATGCCTTTTCAGGAAAGCATGCAATAAACAATACTTTTGACTGTACATTAATATGTGACAATAATAAATCAAATTAAACCAAAGGACCTGCCCTACCACAATAGTATATGGCCCTTAATATAAGAGTTCAAACATTACTACCTGGGCATAGTTTTGAACGATGACCTCTTTTCTGAGTTCCTCTGAATTCCTTCCTTCTCTCTGTTTTTACCTCCTATACTTTTAGCAACATTTAACTGAATCTCCAGTCTCTCTGTTAGCTCTTGCACATACCTGTCTCTATTGGTTTCCTGCGCTAACTTGTCCTTTCACTCTGGGATTAACGAATATATCACAGTTCTCATTTCTCTACCTGCAGCTAATTCATGTGGATAACACCCTGTGGTTTTAGACTTTCCCAGCTACATTCTCATCAGTATGAGAGGTAAGGCAACATCTCATTTCTTCTGATTTACTTCTCCCAGCCCCTTCCCTAATTTCTTCTTGAAAGTTCTATTCATCTTTTCTACAATCTCTGGGTTATTGCCTTTTGCATTTGAGTCCCAATATGGCCAGAATCACTTGTTTTATTTGCCCTGTAAAATAGGGTCCTTGATCTGACTCAATTCTATCTGGTAGATCCCATCAGGAAAACATTTTATTTACCTGTGTCTTAGTAGTGAATAGAGCTTTACATGATAAATTCCATCCACATGGTGAAGTTGTTCACTAATATCAAACAATACTTGCTCCTTAGTGAAGAGGTGGGATCTGATAAAGTCTATTTGGTTACTTTTCCAGGGACCCTCTACTTTGTGGGTGTGACCCATTGATGCCTTCCTTCTCTCTGGTCTGTGTTGTTAACCGCAGGCATCAGCAATTGTGATCATACCTCTCCATGTTCTTTCTCATATCAGACCACCAAGCCACAGCTACGAGACTGTGTAGTGTGCTGTCCTCCACTGGGTGTTTTGTACCCCTCAGTTGGACTTCCTATGGTATTCTTCATTCCTCAGTAGAGTTGAGCAGACCCTGTCATTATCCTTGAATGCCTGCAGGGACAGTTGTGTCCTATCATTCCCATTCACAATTATACCATTCCTGTTGCTGGATTAGCCTACTCGTTCCCCAAATTTGGCAATTATCCAATCTTTTAGTTCCCTTGAGCAACTTATGGACTGGAATTCTACCGCCATGAGAATTAGAAAGGGTGAGAGGCGGACAATAGAAATGTCCATTTGACTTCAGGTGGAATTTCACGGTTTCACGACGAGCAAGGCAGTAAAAATCTCATCCTTGATATTCCTTTTTTTAAAGGAAGCGTTTTCAATAAAAGAGCCAAGCCACTTATTTGTTGTTGATAATTGATCTCAAGGATGCCTGTCTATCTCACCTCATATTCTTGTGTTTACACCACTTTGGAATTGATCTCCTTCGATCGTCTGCTTCTTGAGATCATGAGGGACCTATCTCTTCCCCCATTGTAGATGAGGGTTACATATGTTTATTGCATCTTTCATCCCAATTTAGCTAGGTGCTAGTCTGCCCCCATCAAAATTTGTAACTCCTGCTGTAAGAATTAAACTATTGTTGCCCATCACTGCCCTCTAGAGAACCTGCGTGTGCTTCATGTGCTTCCAATGCATCTGCCTTTGACCATCTAGCCTTCTCCGTCTCTTTCCAAATTTTCTCCTGTCCCACATGCTAACCACTATTTTTATGTTGCTCAAACTACACAGGCTGAAATGCAAATGAGGCACTAAGTGCACAGCTCTTAGGACTAAAACATCAATACATTACACACAATGCACACCTTCAGAGAATAACTGCTTAGGCAGCTCACAGCATGCTGAATTGCTGAAGTCAAGCACTGAACCCAACTACACCTTTTAGACCTGCATAGACATGCAACCAAGAAATAGAATTAGTTCCCCGCCTGTCATTTTTCCCACACTTTGAACATATTATTGCATTAATCATATTATTATAGTTGATTGGGTTGTCATTGAGCCCAAATAATTAACTATATGAATTTGGTGGACATGTTGCTGATTCCTTAGGGTCATCTGCTGACCATATTATTGCCTTCTGGCGTAATGACTTTGGGAGCACAACCCAACTTCATCAAACCAATTATCACATCACCTCAGGTATGGAAAAGACCCATTTTCAGAACATGTTATTCAGCCCAATGATTCAGTTCAAGTCGTTTCACTTAAATTTGCAGGAATGCAAATTTTTCTGAGGCCTTCTATACTTCTGGAGGTTGTGACAGAGTGAATAGCATCCCTGCCTGCAAATTAGAAGTACCAGGTTCGAGATCTACCCCATCACTTCTATGTCCGAAGAAAGTGCATTTATAATACAGCCAAACAAGCTGAGTATCGACCTGCAAAATCCTTCCTAATCGATGGCAAGGATAAAATTAGGAAAGATTCCTGGTCAACTATGGGAAGGAAAGATCACCACTATCTGTAACTCCAGACTACAATATGCGTGTGAAAGTGTGTGTTGCCACAGCAACTTAAATTCCTGAGTGAACCATACCACATCCCCACTGTTTTGATATTCAGATTGCAGCATTGATTTTTCACATAAATTCACTTAGTTAGATTAGTAAAATTAGCTTGTTAGGCAATGGTATGCCTAAATTATTTTGGAATGTATTTGTTTCCCTTCTTTTCCTGTACAGTATTCTGCTTTTTCTTTCCCTCCCACATTCTTTCCTGGGCCTCTGTGAAACAGTGACCAGCCTGAATCCTGACAGTTCTGTAGACAGTGAATAGCAGATTTCCGAGCAACATTACTGTTCATTCATTCATTCGTGAATAGCTCCCAGTACGCGACCCAGATTAAGTGCCAAGTTTTCCCAGCCATAATGGGCATTTTGATGTGTCTTCAGCAGCAACAGCAGACGCCTGGTCTTAATCTAGGAAAATAACACATAATGAGGGCTAGATGGAAGACACTACCCATTCCATCCTAGCAACAAAAACAGTGAAGAGAAAAAATAAAGTGCACAATGTTGCAGACATGCAATGAGTCAGTCAGTTTATGTAGAAATCAACATTTCATGTGTAAATCTCGCCATACATTCAAGTGCATGATACAAAAGCTAATCCTTAATCCATTGTATAAGTAAAAATGAACAAAAAGAAAATGAACAGAAAATATATTTTAAACAGTTAGGTCATGTCAAAGGTATTGTCTAGAAAAATTGGACACTTTGACCAATTCATATATTTCAAACACTTTACCCAGATGCTCTTATTTACAAGATGAACAAAAGGACAAGCTTCGGATTGTAGTTCAATCCAATTTTATTAACAAGTTCAATAAATATGAACACACAATTAATCTTCCCAAGTTATCTTAACCCTATGTGCCTTAGATTCTAATGCTACCTTAACAAAGAATTTGACTGAACCAATTCTCTGAATTTCTGTCATCTCGCAGTCCTCATCATTAAGGTGATTCTGGTATGCCCTCTTCCATGCCTTTGTCTCTAGGTTGCTGCCAAGTCTTATCTATGGTCTTCTTCACTGCAGGTTGTGCCAAATCTTCATTGAGGGTGGCCTCCAAGTGTCTAACCAGACTTTATATCTTGTAGGCTATGATATCAAAGGTAGATGTTACAGGCACAAACTATATGAGGGGAGGCGGAAGCATAGTGGTAATGATAGGAATATCTTCAAGGGAGTGTAACTTTCAGCCCGAAATTCCGAGTTACGTTCATTGAGTGCTGAACATGTGGGACGTCACAGAAATCCCTAGGCAAATGCATTTGCACTGAAATTTTGAACCTCCCATTGAGGTTCTGAAAGCTGCTGGTCCTCAAGCGCCAAGCTGTGATTGTGCTGAAATCCCCTTTGCCTGTGGTTATTCAGTGAGTTTTTGCCCTTATTTATTTGTACTTATATTTTTTAGTCCAGATGCAGCACATAGAGGCAGCAAACATTCTTAGATGGGTTTTGTTTTTGTACATATTTAAAAAAATTGTTCAACATAGAAATATAACACAGAAAATGAAAGAATGATATTAATATTTTTTACAACATTGTCATGACAACTAATCCCATTAAAAATGTTTGTTCGTATATAACAAAGTGATGTCAGTGTCTGGAATGAATTTCAGCATTTGGATTTTGCAATATATTTTAAGCAGTTTTTTAATATGTTTTAAGAATTTCTCTGATGCAGTATTGATCCTTGTGTAACTTGCTAGCTCAAACGCTTTAGGAAAGAGTGTTACTTAAGATGACATATGCAAGTAAGCTGATGTGAACAAGGTATTACAGAATGCAGAACAGTTTGAAAATCTGGAGTCATGTTCCATCACTGCTGAATTCACTTGTTTCTTAATTGAAGTTAATTTTGAGACTTTGATATAGAACATAGAACACTACAGCACAAACAGGCCCTTCGGCCCACAAGTTGTGCCGATCATAAATATACTTACCAGGCCATAGAACTATCTGTAACTCCCAATCCCATTAAATCCCATGTACTCATCCAGAAGTCTCTTAAAAGACCCCAGCGAGTTTGCCTCTACCACCACTGACGGCAACCGATTCCATTCATTCACCACCCTCTGAATGAAAAACTTACCTCTAACATCCCCTCTGTACTTACCCCCCCAATACCTTAAACCTGTGTCCTCTCGTAGCGACCATTTCAGCCCTGGGAAATAGCCTCCGAGAATCCACCCTGTCTATTCCTCTTATAAACCTCTATCAGGTCGCCTCTCAACCTTTGTCTCTCCAGGGAGAAGAGACCTAACTCTCTCAACCTATCTTCATAAGGCATGCCCCCCAATCCAGGCAACATCCTTGTAAATCTCCTCTGCACCCTCTCAATAGCTTCCACATCCTTCCTATAGTGAGGCGACTAGAGCTGCGCACAATATTCCAAGTGAAGTCTGACAAAGGTCTTATAAAGTTGCAGCATTACCTCCCGACTCCTAAACTCAATCCCTCTATTAACGAAGGCCAGTACACCATATGACTTCTTGACCACATCCTCCACTTGCGGGGCAGATTTAAGAGACCAATGGACCCGGACCCCAAGATCCTTCTGCTCCTCAACACTGTCAAGACTTCTACCCTTGATATTATACTCCTTCATCTCATATAGACATGGAAGAGTCACACTACTTGTAAAATCCAAACCTTTCCCTCTCCCTTCCCCCCCTCCCTTCTCTCCTTCTCCCATTCTTCCCCTCCTCTCCTTTACTTCTCCCCTTCCCCCCTTTCTCCCCCTTCATATCTATCCTTCATCTCCCTATTTCGCGACAACCGACTTATTGTGTTAATGTACAGATATTTTATTGATTATTACTAGAGAAATATATATTTTGTAAAAAACGTGAAAAGACATGTCAGTGCCACTGCTGAAGTAAAATGTTTTAATTAAAAGTTGACATGATATTAAAGTTTTGTATTTATAATATTTTTGTTAGTAAATGTTTGCCATTAAACTATAAGATTCTACTAAAGCTTTATTGAAAGAAAACAGTATTTAAATATGAAATTATACAAATGCTTTATTGAAATATACAGAACAGTTAAATATGAGAATTATAAATAAAATAAGCAAAGCAGAAGAATATTAATGATAAACACATCTAAATTTTCCATGGCCCAAAACATGGATTCTCCTTTGATCAATCTCATGCAGGTTTCCAAATCATGGTTCAAGAAGTTCTGACCATACTCTAAATTAAAATACACAAACACTTATCAGCATGCTACACATGGGACTGGGTTCAATTCCAGTCTTGGGTAGCTGTGTGAAACTTCCACCTTCTCTCTGTCTGCATGGGTTTCCTCCGGTGCTCAGGTTTCCTTCGACTGTCCAAAAATGTGCATATTAGGTTGATTGGCCATGCTGAATTGTCTCTTAATGTCTGGGGATTAACAATGTAAATTCCAGGATAGTGCTTGAATGGAATTGTTATCGGTGCAGGCTTGATGGGCTGAATGGCACTGTAGAGATTCTAAGGATGGGATTTTCCAGCCAAAAACTGGAAAATCCAGCCTGAAGTCGATGGACTTTTCATTGTCAGCCCTTCATCCACTTCAAGTAGAATAGGAAAATTCACCCCTATGGTTTTTTGACTCTAAATAGCACTTTCACAGATTTGAAATAAAACATTTGTTTATTTGTACATATTAATATATATTAAATAATACTCATATTCAATAATTAAAATAAATCTAAAAATTATAGTTTGAATGAGCCAATGACAATACATGGTGGCACAATGGTTAGCACAGCTGCCTCACAGCACTAGAGACCTAGAGACCTGGGTTCAATTCCCAACTTAGTCTGTGTGGAGTCTGCATGTTCGCCCTGTGTCTGAGTGGATTTCCTCTGTGTGCTCTGGTTTCCTCCCACAGTCCAAAAGACGTACTTGCTAAGTGCATTGGCCATGTTAAATTCTCCCTTGGTGTACCTTAACTGGCGCTGGAGTGTGGTCACTAGGGGATTTTCACAACAGTTTCATTGCAGCGTTAATGTAAAACTACTTGTGACACTAATAAATGAGCAGTACTTAAGTTACTTCATTTTGGGGCAGCACAGTGGCACAGTGGTTAGCATTGCTACTTCACAGGCTCCAGGGTCCTGGGTTCGATTCCCGGCTCAGGTCACTGCCTGTGTGGAGTTTGCACATTCTCCTCGTGTCTGCGTGGGTTTCTTCCGGGTACTCCGGTTTCCTTCCACAGTCCAAAGATGTGAGGGTTAGGTTGATTGGTCGTGCTAAGAAATAGCCCCTTAGTGTCCAGGAATGCATAGGTTAGAGGGATTAGTGGGTAAAATATGTAGGGATATGGGGGTAGGGCCCAGGTAGGATTGCATTCAGTGCCGACTCAATGGGCCAGAGGGCCTCTTTTTGCACTGCAGGGTTCTCTGATTCTATGATATGATTAACTATTTAAAAGAAAGCAAAAAAAATGAAATACAGATACAAATATATATCTTTTATAAGAGCAAGAGTCCCATTTTCATTGCAAAACTGCCTTTTGGAACCTGGACCTCAATGGATGGGCTTGCAGTGTCATGAAGGGGTATGGTTAGCAATCTCTCATGACATGCTGGTGCCTGGTCAGATGCTGCACTGTATCTTAGGCTGCTGCACCTGTCGGTACTCCACTGGGAGATTTCTAACCAGTTAATAAGGGTTTTAAAACAGTAGACATTAAGACACTGACAGGACAGTAAAGAATTAAATGATTCAGGAAACATGTTAATAAGCTAATGAAAGAATAGTTTATACATGTGAATGCAGTAAGGGAATTAAACAAGTAATCATGATTTTCAAACATATATGCCAATAACTTAATATATTTTAAGTATTGTATGAATCAATGTTCTCTTCAGCAGAAAGCAGATTACAGCAAGGTATGATAGTAAAGATGAATAGTTCAGAGCCAAAGGCCTGGGAACCCTGTTAGCAAAATTCATTTCAGGAAGTTTCTTATGCAGGAACACATATCTCAACATTGACCAATAGGACGATTCATTGTCTAGGCTTAGGATGGAAGCGTTTCCAGATGTGGAACCACATGTCTATCCCGTTTGGCAAAGATCCAGTGGGATGTCCACTTTGACCCATGTAGTAAATGTCTAATGTAACCAGGCAACAGGGAAGTGACTTTAGCAAAGAAGGAGTTAATGTTTGGATTTAATGGATGAATGTGATATCATTATGCTGGATGGTTAATTGCAATTCGCTGAGTTGAATATCAGGGATTATTATTGATGTATGTATACCAAATGTAATGGGTTTTAAGTTAATATAAGGCAGGAATAATTGATAAGAAAAACTACAATTGATATGTTGTTAATTGTATAGCTTAGATTTATTGGAGGCATTTTGTCACTCTATCTCAAAGCTATTTAACTCTTTTGGTGATGAGCGTGAAATTGCTTGTTTTCTTTAAAGAAATGGTACATCCTTATTCTCCAAATGACAACTACTGTCTTAGGGTGATCTCTGGGAAAATCACCCCACACCCTGCATCACCTGACCCTTTTCCTTAAAGGGGCTATGTCCCAACATACATAGCAGTAATGTCACTAGCTGAGCAATCCAGAGAACCAGGCTAACCCGTCTGTTCAAGTCCCATTGTGGCGGCCGGTGGAATTTAAATTCAATTAATAAAAGCTGGTCTCAATAATAGTGTCTTTTCGAAGATGGAATACTCGTTCCACCATCACTGGGTTCCAAAGACTCAGCATTATCTTCTAAACTAGACATCTTTGGTTAGAACGTGGATGCAGATAAAATAAAACTTTATTATTGCGTGGCGGCTCCACTGCATTTAACACTATATCTGAAGAAATGGGATATTCAAAACGCTCCATCATTTGAATGATCTTCTCTCGTGAAACTTTATGCTTATTCCTCTTTTCCAGTTCCAGAACATTAAATTTCCACCAGATTTCTGGCTCTCGAAAACTCACTTTGTAACATCGTTCCACAGCCATTTGTACATATGGTTTCATTTCCCAAGCCTGGATATTTGTATTATCTATTATTATAGGTGACCTGCCTTCATCCATCGACTGTTTAGCTCTGTTCTGATTCCACTCATGCGCTTCTCCAAGGAAACTGGGGTCAAACCAGTAAACTCCATTCTGACAGAAATAATCATCTGTGCTTAATACCACACCATTAGGATTTTGACCTAACAGCAATCGTGAAAGGGTAGATTTTCCAGAACCTGGTGGACCACGCATAAACACAAGTTCTTTATTTCCAATACCTGGTCTTGAATGATCCTCCGTTTTCTGCTGACACAAGTTAGTTACCCCAACCCTCAGCATATTAGGCCAACCTTCATTATTTTGATGTGGGCCAGAGTTGTAAAAATATTTATGCCCAGGTTCTACTATATAGTCATTAGTGAGGCATGTCTGAACATCACAAATCTCATTTGTTGCTTGAATTGCACTGTTGCAGTCACTGACGTGGCCATTACTTGAAAATTACTGGTCATTTACTGGTAGATGGCCATTACTGGTAGACTGGCCATTACTGGCAGATCACAAATTCCTACATGTGACACACAGCAAAATAGTATTATGTGCCCATCAAGGCCTCAGTGGAACCAGCCGCAAGCTTTTATTGGACCACAAGGACCCCCTCTGTCGAGGTTCAGTACCCCATTTGCTTATCAGAGATACATTGGCCCATCACAGGATCCAGTCCCTTTTCCTCATGACCAACTGTTTTCAAGTAATGGCCACGTCAGTGACTGCAACAGTGCACCAATTCAAGCAACAAATGAGATTTGTGATGTTCAGACATGCCTCACTAATGACTATATAGTAGAACCTGGGCATAAATATTTTTACAACTCTGGCCCACATCAAAATAATGAAGGTTGGCCTAATATGCTGAGGGTTGGGGTAACTAACTTGTGTCAGCAGAAAACGGAGGATCATTCAAGACCAGGTATTGGAAATAAAGAACTCGTGTTTATGCGTGGTCCACCAGGTTCTGGAAAATCTACCCTTTCACGATTGCTGTTAGGTCAAAATCCTAATGGTGTGGTATTAAGCACAGATGATTATTTCTGTCAGAATGGAGTTTACTGGTTTGACCCCAGTTTCCTTGGAGAAGCGCATGAGTGGAATCAGAACAGAGCTAAACAGTCGATGGATGAAGGCAGGTCACCTATAATAATAGATAATACAAATATCCAGGCTTGGGAAATGAAACCATATGTACAAATGGCTGTGGAACGATGTTACAAAGTGAGTTTTCGAGAGCCAGAAAACCTGGTGGAAATTTAATGTTCTGGAACTGGAAAAGAGGAATAAGCATAAAGTTTCACGAGAGAAGATCATTCAAATGATGGAGCGTTTTGAATATCCCATTTCTTCAGATATAGTGTTAAATGCAGTGGAGCCGCCACGCAATAATAAAGTTTTATTTTATCTGCATCCACGTTCTAACCAAAGATGTCTAGTTTAGAAGATAATGCTGAGTCTTTGGAACCCAGTGATGGTGGAACGAGTATTCCATCTTCGAAAAGACAAAAAACAGAGAGCACTGCTATACAAGATGAATATGACTCTACTGAACAGCCTGAGAAAGATAAAACTGATGGTGCTGAACAGCAAAGTGGAACTCAATAATAGTGACCATTGCTAACTGTCAGAAAAAACTCATGTGGATTTTTCTTCAAAAAAAAGGCCCTTCAGGGAAGGAAATCTGTTGTCATTACCTGACCTATGTGACTCTACTCACAACTCGTGGTTGGCTCTTAACTTTACCACTCACTTCAAAGCAAATAAAGATGGGCAGCAAATATTGGCCCTGCCAGTGATGCCCACACCCTCTGAAAAAATAAGCAGTTTATTAACTTTTTTTGATTATTTTCTGCGCCAATGTACAAGAACCCCAAAGTCTTTCTAGTTTTTCACCAATTAAGAAGTATTCTGTCCCAAACTTTTTAGTCGAAAATTGGTGGTGTCACATTGACCTACATTGAAACCCATTTGCCCCAGTTTTGCCCTTCCACTCTATTTATGTAGCTTCATAATTTTATATTCTCATTACACTGTTTATAATGCTGCCTAACTTTATGTCATTGATAAACTTGGATATGTAGCTTTCTATCCTATCATCTAAGTTGTTAATAAAGATGGTGAATAATCTCTCCTTTCCTAAACAGAGGAGTGATATGTGCAATTTTCCAATCTAAAGGATCAGGTTCCAATCAAAAGAGTTTTGGAAGATTACATTTAAGGTCTCCTCTGCAACATCTCACCTACTTTGATTAAAGCTCTGCAATGAAAACCACTTGGTCCTGAGATTTATCCATTTGTAGTGCCATTATTTTCTTTATTAATGTTAATTTGCTTATGTTAACTTTGGTGAGTTTCTGCCCTTTATTCAATTAGTTGCCTTGAAATGTCTGGCACGCTAATCTCTCCTTTTACTGTAAATGATACAAAGTAATCATTCAACATGTAAAACATTGCCTTATTTTCATTGAAAATATTGTTGTTGTTGGATTTTAAGGGGCCAACACTACTCCTAACATTTTTCTGAATATACTAGTTCAAAGAATTGTGTTAATTTTGATATATTGCTTAGGGGTTTATTTTCTTACTCTCCCCGGGTAGCTCTTACCATCTGCTCTCTCAATTTCGGTTACTTTTTATAACTCATCTTTTATCAGGATCTCTACTATATTTTACACTTTTGCATGTGTTTTCTTATAGCTTTATGTTACGTAATAACTCCTTCAACAACCATGCAGGTTTTTTTTAACATGTCGAGCTATTGCCCCTTGGAGGCATAAGCTTGTTCTTTAGCACATTATTTTTTTGCAAAGATATACTTTATTTGTGAAATACCAGAAAGAACATTTCAAAAATTTCAAAATGACCAATATAGAAAATGCAATAGTATTGGATTTTCTATGTAAATCATTTTGCATTCTGAGGTATTTCAGTCCAATCAGAAGGTCATTTCAAAATATTCATTACAGAAAGTGCAAAGGAAGGGTATCCTTATATTTAACTTTGAGATTGAGGGATCCTTTAAACATGGTCTCAAAATCAAGGTTTTACCAGCGAGTTTAGGCCCCTCTGGCTGTAGAATCCTCGTCACCGGTTTGAAATTGCATCCAATTCCGTCAAATCAGCAGAGAAAAGGTGCCTGCTCCAACACTCAGTGCAAATTTGGGAAAATTGCGCTCTTAGTTTCCTCTTGCCTTGTTATAGCTAAAGCACAATATCTGGCTGTTATGCTCCTCTTGTTCTTTTAGGTCATTTTCAAACTATCATTTATGCTACCTTTTTACACCTGAACCCTTCTCCTACACCCCTCCCCCTCCCCTTCCCTCCACTCTCCCTCCCCCTCACCACACCCCCCAACCCCCACCACCCCCATCCACCACCAACACCACTTACTAATGTAGCCTCCCCAATTTATCCTTTCCCTGGTCCCAACCTGATTCAGGTGGGCCCCATTCCAATGGAACAGTTCTTCCTGTGCCAATACTGGAGCTAGAATCCCAAAAAATAAAATTCCTCTTCCCATTGCATTCCTTCAGTCACATGTTCACCTGTTTGTCCCGACAACCTTGCACAAGATTGAGGCAATAATCTTGAGATTACAATCTTTGAGGTCTTGGTCTGCCATTTAACTCTTAGTACCTAGTACTCTCCAAACACAGCCTCTTGCACAGTCTTCCCAATAATTTTGCTTCCAACATGAATTGAATCCCCTCCTATCTGCTCCAACAATCTTTCCAAATTAAGGCAGAAGTAGATAAATTCCTGACTAACAAAGGAATCAAGAGTTATTGAGGCTAGGTGGAATTTGAAGGTGAAACAACAATCAGTTTGCCATGATAGCATTGAGTGGTGGAGTAAACTCAAGGGGCCAAATGGCCTACTCATTATCCTAATTCATACGGTTATATCAATGTTCATATGCAAATTGTAGTGTAAGGATTTCTGATGTAACAATGGTTAATATGGGACTGGGAAATAGTGGTGCTCTGTAAAGAAACCTGGGGCGAGAATCAATTGAGACTGGACAGAGACCAGTTAGAAGAAAGCATGGAGTTTGCTCATAGCTCAGGCTGGATCCTACATCTGTGTGCATAGTTATGGGTTATCAATATACACTTAGGCCCATAACTTCTGCAGAGTGGCAATTTCTGATGAATTGCCACTCGCAACAATCTTTCCTGGAGCAGAGGGGAGGGCGTCAGAGCTGGAGCAGGTGTCAGACCAGAGCCACAGTGGGAATGAGGGGGGGGCAGGGTGGGTTGACTGGGCTCTAACCAAGGAAGGAGAAGGATTGTAGTTGGAGGAGTGATTGGAGTGTGAAGGAGGTGTTGGGTTGGGTTTGGGAGTCAGACCAGACCAGAACTGGAGAGAGAGTCAGAGTCGGGGGGGTGGGAGGGGATGGTCAGAGTAGGAAGGGGTTTGGACCAGGATGGGGGGCTGGTGAGTCCCCTGCGAGGCTGTGTCTGGGTTTTTACAAAGTTATTCTAGAGTTAGAAGGCATTTTGCTTCTTCGAACTCTTTCAAAGTAACTACCAGGATAAAACTGGCAAAACCAGTTAATGATTTACCTTATTTCTGATGGATGATTCCAAACCCAGTGCAATTGCGTAGAGGAAGTTAGCACATCTGGACAATTGCCAGGTAAATCCATAGGTGGGAACTTGCTGGAAGGATTCCCCAAGTGCATCACTGGGGTTCTCCCCCTCTCCTGAATGCAGGAATGGGGAACCTGGAAGTTACGGACTTGTGAGAGCTGTTGAACAGACATACAGCAAATAACAGCGATGTCCTTTACTCTGGCACCAAATAGACAAGCTATCATACAGGATCCCAATCCTACTTACAAAGGTAACGTCAATCTAAATTGGCGGGGCCCATTCTCAGAGCAGACAAAGGGGAAACCAGAGTCTCTTTCAAAAAAGGGCCTGAGAATCAGGGAAGAGGTTAGATAATGGCAGGCAAAGAACAAAAGAACAAAGAACAAAACAGCACGGGAAACAGGCCCTTCGGCCCAACAAGCCCGCGCTGCCACCCCAATGTTCCCGCCTCTACCCGTGATCCCTGTCTACGTTTATAGATCTATGGATTAAAAAACAAATTTGAGACAATTTAGGGAGAATTTGTTTTGCCAATTAGCTTAAGAGCACATCTTTGGGATGTGGGAGGAAACCGGAGCTCCCGGAGAAAACCCACGCAAGCATGGGGAGAATGCACAAACTCCCACAGACACAAGCCCAAATCCATGTATCTGCACAGCACAGCGATAGTCACTGAGCTGTCGTGTTGCCCATCAGATGGTCCAGGTCAAGCGTACACTAACGACGTGAAGCACTAGGATACTCTCAAAAAAAATCCAAGAGCAGCCTCTCACGACCCATCGCGTGTATGTCCCTCGTTAGACAACAAGGTGGACCAAAGCACCTGTAGGATAAAAACAAGTACATCAATATCATCATCTATTTACACACTTCCCAGGGACTCCCAAGGCTCATAATCCCTATTTTAAATCAGTTTTCTATACCCTTCCATTCCCATTCTGTTCATGTGCCCATCTAAGTATTTCTTAAATAACTCCAGAGTACCTGCCTTCACCACTTTACTTGGCAGCGCATTCCATACCCCCACCACCCTCTGTGTGAAAAAACTCCCTCTAGCATCCAAATTATACCTTACCCCCTCCCTCACCGTAAGCCCGTGACCCCTTGTGCTATTCGAGTCCACCCTAGGAAAAAGCTTAATCCTGTGTGCATGTAGGGATGCACCAGGGGAAAACAGATGAAAAGATATATTTGTACATTTTGACTGGGTTTGGCTGTAGGAGTGTCTGAGGGCAGAAACCAATGGGCTGAAATAGAACTGGGCCACAAACAAAGGAAGATTTTTGGACAAGATTCTGTATAGTTTATCTTGCCATTTGCAGATGATGGTCTGTGCTCAGACTGTGAAAAAAAGTCATAGAGTATCAAATTACGCCATGTTAATTTGATATCCTGTCCATTACTAAATGGCGACGTTAAACTCTGCACACACCTTGACATTTCCCAATCATGATATTGACATGTTATCCTCTCAGTCTCAATGCAACGATCTTTAATCGTGTTTCTTTGATTGCAAATGGGAAGAATTTTGGATTTAGTGGCTGCATTCGGAAACTTGACCAGGTTACGCCACATTGTTACCCACCCCGTCTCTCCCTGTGAACAGAAGGCAAATTATTTCTCCAAAGCCATTCCCAGTACGTGCAGGCGATTCAAGCGTCAAGTGCTCCGGGCTGCCCCTCCCTTTGTGTTACCGTATCTTAGTTATACCCGGGCCAACTCTGAGCGTGAAGGACGGTGCGAACGGTAAATGAAGGATGGTATAATGGAGGGTTTAATTTCTGATGATGTACCTGACCACAAAAACATTGTTTTTCTCTCTCTGTTCAAAAATAAACGATTTGTATACTGTAAACAAAAAATATGAAGTTCAGGGGATGATTCCCCAGGAAAGATTGGAATCAAACCTGGCTGCCTACTGATAACACTCATGATGCGGAAGTGCGTTCTTAAACTGGAAAGCTCCAGAAAATGAAACACTTGGGGATAAACGTGAGCTTGGGATTTCCTGTGTCTATACCTTGGAATGTGAGTGTGTGCTGGCCGGGAGGCAGAGCCGGCTGTCAGTTCACAGACCATGGGGAGCTCTCCTTGCTTCTTCCTTGGTGCACTGGCAGAGCAGAGCTGGGGTCGGGGGCATGCCTCGGTGGGGGCTGAGCCAGGGACATGATCCCAGGCTCCATCGGCGGGCTGCCCCAGGCGTTTGAGTCTCTCCACCTCCCCCCCCCCCCCTTTGACTCCGGGGCTGCGGGAGGGCTGACAACTTCAGCCAGGCGATGCCAGTCACTTGGAGCCCCCTCGCTTCCCGGCACCTTAGACCCAAGACCCTCAGGAAATCTGCCCTGCTCTGCTTCCTCTTCTGGATCGCCTGCTGGATTCTTGTCAACACATCCATCTTCATCCACAGCAGCCTTTTTGCCGAACATTGCACTGACCAGCGAAGTCAAGCGATCCTCCGCAAACTGGTGAGAGGTTTTTTACAATGTAATGCAGGGAACAGATGTCTGCACTGTAACTCACTGATAGGAAATGCCTGGACTTTGCTCTTGCGAAAGGTGCAGTTTTATAATGAACAGGACCTGTCCTTTCATGAATAAATTGCCATTTAATATTTTTAACTCGAGGTTAATCTGCTATAGTTAAAAGAAAAATAAGTTTTTTTTTTAATTGCTGGCAAAACGCAAGACTCAAGTTCAAATGGATAGCCCCTCGAGTTTTCTAACATTAGCCTGGATGGGTGTATTTGTTCATTTCTATATTTTTTTGTGTGGAGAGCGATCATTTGGATAATTACGTAAAAGTCAAAACGATCGGCTAATCAAACCTCCATTATTTTTTTAAATGCGTCTCCGAACTGCGAAATGAATATCACTTGGGGAGGTAAGAGAATAGCTCACAACTATCTCCCACAAACTGTAGAGGAAACAAGAAGATCCAGTTTAGCCCCTGACTGGAGTCAGCTTTATAATCCATCCAAAAACAAAAATGACCCATTAACAAGTACAAGAAGGAGATTTCCACAGTTCTGCCTTTAAGAAGCTGGTATACCAGCTCATTTTATCGAGTATTTTTATTTGCTATAAAAGCGATCAAGGGGCCAACTATTGAAATCAAAATCAAAACACCCTTCAAAGGGGACGTTTCATCCATCGTTGTTTTAATAGACTTCCTATTCTAGCCACGCTTTAACCTGGTGCAGACTCCAGTGTCTCGCTGGATGATGCAGAGGATAATTTAGGATCAATTATTCAGGGGAGAATGAGCGTTATCGCCGCACGTTCATGTACATCTTGCTTGTAAACACAGTGATGTTTATTAAGTTTTTATTACTGCCTATCTAACAACTAAAGTTATTTGTAATCGCAGTTTACAATTATATGTAAAAGGAGACTTGTTGGATTCTGCAGATCCCAGTCAAGATAAATAAGGTAGATAAATACATTTCTGTCAGGAGTGAAAGCGGCAATTTCAAATAGCATTTAATATTTGAAAAGATGTTATTTTTCTCTGTCTAACTGAAGTTGAAGCGGATTTCCTATTACTTTTGCATAATTTTAGAATGATTACTTATAAAAATGTGAAAAATGATTTAATTTGTTGGTGTCACAAATAGGCTTACGTTAACAATGCTGTGAAAATCTCATAGTTTCCACAATCTAGCATCTGTTCAGGTACACTGAGGGGGGGATTTAGTACGTTCAATCCACCTAATCAGCAAGTCTTTCAAATTGTGATAGGAAAGCGGAACACCCAGAAAAAAACCAAGAAGACACTAGGAGAATGTGCAGACTCCGCACAAACATTGACCTAAGCTGGGAGTTGAACACAAGTCCCTGCCACTGTAAAGCAGCACTGTTAACCACTGTGCACCAGGCTAATTTCAGTATTTTTGTTATTGACCAGCCAATAATGGTAATTGATATATCTTTATAAATGAAAGATTCATAGAATATTTGATTGTACACATTGATATGTGACAGAGATCTTGATCTTTCACACTGTCACACATACATGAGTCAGGCTTATTGTGGAAAAAATGTTTGAGTCCTTTAGCAACTCAGATTTCATTTTCAAAATAAAACACCAACAGATTCTAACTGAATAGTTAACTGACATACCATGAAAAGCAGAAATGAAATCAGGGTCATCAAGGAAAGGAGAAAACTGGTAATCAACCATCCTTAGTCAGCTCCACTTTCTCAATAAAGTTATAAGAGGAGGCAATGGTAGTATTATCTCTAGACTATTAATTCAGAAACTCAGCTAATATTCTGAGGACCTGGATTCAAATACACAGCCGGTGGAATTTGAACTCAATAAAGAAATGTCTAGAATGAAGAATCTACTGCTGACTATGAAACCATTATCAAAAAAACCTATCTGGTTCACTAATATCCTTTAGGGAAGGTCTGGCCTACAAGACATTCCAGAGACACAGCAATGTGGTTGACTTTTAGCTGCCCTCTGAAATGGCCTAGCAACCCATTCAAGTTCAAGGGCAACAATGCTGGTCCAACCAATGCTGATATCCCATGGATGAATAAACAAAAGTTGATGATTAAGAAAATTAATTCCCATTGCACTGCTGAAAACATATTTTGAAAATCTTCCCCAACACCATTTTGTGTCTTCAGTAAGTAAAAGACATTGTGACAGAAATAAGATTTATAATGTGAAGTTTTAAATTTACATAATAATAAAGTGATCTCTCCAGTAATGTTGATTACTGGAGAGATTTGCCTGTTCCTCACCAGTGCTTATTTGGACTGAACAGCAAATAACACTAATTAGCTGAATTACTGAAGATCCACCAAGGAGCAGATTACATTTTCTTGGGTCAGTTTTTATAAAGCATTCTGTGAACCTTTATGTAGGATTGCCATCTTCTCAGTGAAGTGAAGTGTTTATATTTTGCAGTGGGTGGTCAGGGTTGAGGATGGGGTGGGGTGGAGTGGGTGAGGGTGGTGCATAATTTTACAATCTACAATAAGCCTAGTGATTCTTATCATACACATACTGTTTATATGTTCAGTGAAGGAAAAGGTCTAACAGTGCTAAGTATTAGAGAAGTCATGGTTGAATAATTTGCAGGTAGCTGAGACTCTGTTTATTTTTGTATAAAACCATCAAAGCAAACCATCAAAATTATTGATATTTCTATTAACTTGAGTCACCAACTGTTAAGAGCAAAAATTTGCAGAAAGGGAAGTTTTTTTCCAGGGTGCAGAAACTTGTATATTTATTTATCAACCCTACATAAGGGAAACATTATATAGTCACAGAGATCTCCAGCACAGAAACAGGCCCTTTGATGGCATCATAGTAAATCTTTTCTGCACTCTTTCAAATTTAATAATGTCCTTTCTATAGTAGAACATGTCCATGCCACCCAGTTTTTAACCATTACTCTAGACACAATTACCCACGTTTGGCCCATATCCCTCTATACCAATCTTACCCATGTAACTATCTAAATGCTCTTTAAAAAACAAAATTGCACTCACCTCTACTACTATCTCTGGCAGCTCGTTCCAGACATTTACCACCATCTGAATGAAAAAAATTTCTCCTCTGGACCCTTTTGTATCTCTTCCCTCTCACCTTAATTCTATGCCCACTAGCCTTAGATTCCCCTATCTTTGGGAAAAGATGTTGACTATCTACCTTATCTATGCCTCTCATTATCTTATAGCCCTCTATAAGGTCACCTCTGAGCCCCCTCTGAACCAGGGAAAAAAAATCTGGGTCTATCCAGCCTCTCCTTTTCATTCAAACCATCAAATTCTGGTAGCATCATAGTAAATCTTTTCTGCACTCTTTCAAATTTAATAATGTCCTTTCTGTAATAGGATGACCAGAACTGTACACAATATTTCAAGTGTGGCCTTACCAATGTCTTGTACAATTTCAATAGATGTTCAAGTCCGTTATTCAATGTTCTGACCAATGAAACCAAGCATGCCTTCTTCACCATCCTGTCAATCTGTGACTCCACTTTCAAGGAGCTATGAACCTGTACCCAAGATCTTTTTGTTCTATAACTCTCCCCAAAATTCTGCCATTAACTCAGTAAGTCCTATCCTCGTTCAATCGACCAAAATGCATTATCTTGCATTTATCTAAATTAAACTCCAGGTGCCATTGATCAGCTCACTGGCCCAGTTGATCAAGATCTCGCTGCGACCCTAGATAACTTTTTCACACCCATCTTGGAGTCATCTGCAAACTTACTAACCATCCTCCTAAATTCTCATCCAAATCATTAATATAAATTACAAAGAACACTGGACCAAGCTCCAATCCCTGAGGCACGTCACAGGCCTCCAGTTTGAAAAACAGTCCTCTACAACTATCTTCCGTCTTCTGTCATCAAGGCAATTTTATATCCAATTGGCTACCTCACTCTGAAACTCATGAGATGTAACGTTATGCAACAACTTACCATGTTGTGCCTTGACAAGGCTTTGCTGAAGTCCATGTGGACAACATCAACTGCCTGCCCTCTTCTACCCTCTTGATTTCCCTTTCAAAATACTCAGTCAAATTCATGAGACAGGATTTCCCACTCACAAAGCCATGCTGTCTGTCTCTAATCAGTCCTTGCCTCTCTAAATGCCTGTTGATCCTGTGTATCGGAATACCTTCTAACAACTTGCTCATTACAGACGTTAGGCTCACCAGCCTGTAGTTCCTAAGCATTTCCTTGAAGCCCTTCTTAAACAAAGGCACAACAATTGCCATCCTCCAATCTTCAGCACTTTACCTGTGGCTGTTGATGATTCAAATATCTCTGCTAGGGGATCCGCAATTTTCTCCGTAGCCTCCCAAAATGTCCTGGGATACACTTATCAGATCCCAGGGATTCATATACTTTGATGCACTTTAAAAATTCCAGCACCCCCTTTTCTGTAATATGTACACTCTTCAAAACATCACTATTTATTTTCCAAAGTTCCCTAACTTCCATATCTTTTTTAACAGTAAATACTGATGTGAAGCATTCATTTAAGATCTCACCCATCTCTTGTGCTCCACATATAGATGACCTTGTTGATTCTTAAGAAGCCCTGTTCTCTCCCTAGTTACTTTTTTGGATTTTCTTTTGCCTTATGTGGCAAAGTAATCTTGTGTCCCCTTCTTGCCTTCCCGATTTCTTTCTTAACTCTATTCCGATGCTCTCCATAATCTTCAAGGGATCCACTTAATCCCAGCTGCCTATGCATGTCATATGCCTCCTTCTTCTTGACCAGAGCCTCAATATCTTGAGTCATCCAGGGTTCCCTACTTCTACCAACCTTGCTCTTCCCTCTAAAAGGAATGTGCTTACCTTGAAACTTGGTTAACACACTTTTGAAAGCTTCTCACTTACCTGCCAACAGATTCCTCCAATTAACTTTTGAAAGTTCCTGCACCATACCATCAAAGTTGACCTTGCCCCAGTTTAGAATTTTAACTTTTGGGTCAGACCTATTATTCTCCAGAGCTATCTTTAAACTAATGGCATTATGTTCACTGGTTCCAAAGTGATCTCTCACTAACACTTCTGTCACCCGCCTTTCCTTCTTTCCCAAGAGGAGGTCAAGTTTTGCCCCATCTCTAGTCAGGCCATCCACATACTGAATGAGGAGTTTTTCCTGAATCCACTCAACAAAGTTCTCTCCATCCACGCCCTTAATACAATGACTGTCCCAGTCCATATTGGGAAAGTCAAAATCTACTATTACATCCTACTTTTCTTGGAGCTACCAGTAATCTCCTTACCTCTTTGCTCCTCATTTTCCCACTGACTATTTGGGGGATATAGTACAATCCTATTAAAGCAATTTCCTCCTTATTTCTCAGTTCTACTGATATAGACTCAGTGAGAGAACCTTTGGAAAAATCTCCTTTCAGTACTGCTGTAATGTTCTCCCTAATCAAAAACACAACTTCCCCTGCTCTCTTACCTCTGTTCTATCCTTTCAATAGCATTTGTATCCTGGAACATTGAGCTGCCAATCCTGTCCCTCCCTTAGCCATGTTTCAATATTAGCTATAATATCTCGGTTCCATGTATTCAGCCATGCCCTGAGTCCATCTGCCTTATAAGAAGTCTCACAACACCATGTTAAAATCCAGTCTTCTCTGATCTTCGGGTAAGTGTTCTCCAAGGCAGCTTTCATGACACACGACAAGACAGTATCACTGAGTAGAAACTGATAGCCAAGTTCCGCACACATGACAACCGTCTCAACTCAGATCTTAGGTTCATGTCACACTATCTGTAACTCCCATGACTTGCCTGGGCTTGCAAAATCTCACCAACAGTCCTGGCTGAAGATAATACACATCTCTTTATCCTATGCTTAACCCGCTGTCCACTCACATTGTCTGTACCTTTAGGACTCGCGTTCCAACTATTATCTTGTAAATTGAGTTTGGGTCTATGTACACCCTGTTTGTGAACACAACTCCCACTCATCTGATCAAGGGACAGTACTCCGAAAGCTTGTACTATCAAAAAAACCTGTTGGACTTTAACCTGGTGTTTTAAGACTTCTTGCTGTGCTTACCCCAGTCGAATGCTGGACCTCTCCACTTCATCTGCCTTGCCTGTTTGGCCTCTTGCATTGAAATAAATGCAGTTTAATCTAGACTTCCCTTGATCACTATCTTGCTCTTGCCTGATCTGTCTAGTATTAGGATTTTTGATATTGCCTTTACTATTTAACATGCTCTCTTTAACTTCCATACTGTCCTTAACTTTCTTTTCTGTCTCCCTACTGCTTTGTGTCCCACTTGCCTGCCAACTAGTTTAAACTCTCCTGAGTCGCTGCAACAAATCTCCCCACCAGGACATTAATCTCCCTCCAGTTCAGGTATAACCCATCCCTCTTGAGCAGGTCACCCCTGCCCCAGAAGCGATCCCAATAATCCACAAATGTAAATCCCTGTTTCTGGAACCAGCTCTCAAGTCACACATTCATCTGCCCAATATTCCTTTTCTTATTCTTGCTAGCATGTGACACCAGCAGTAGTTCAGAACTTACTACCCTCAAGGTCCTGCACTTTAGCCTTCTGCCTAACTCTCTATATTCACACTTCAAGACCTCATCCCTTTTCCTACCTATGTTGTTGGTACCGATGTGGATAATGATCTCTGGCAGTCCTGCAACCATTCACAGATGTCCTTGACCCTGACACCAGAGAGGCAACACGTCATCCTGAAGTCTCGATTATGGCACAGAAACATCTGCCTGTACCTCTAACTAGCGAGTCCCCTATTACTACTGCATCTTGTTCCATGCCCAACCCTGGTCTACAGCAGAACCCGGTTTGGTGCCAAAGGCCTGGCTGCTGCTGGTATTTTCCCGAGAGGCTAGCCCCCTCAACAGTATCCAAAACAGGATACTTGTTTGAAAGGGGAATAGCCGCTGGACTCCTGCATTGACTGTCTTCCTCCCCCCGTAGTCACCCATCTACCTGACTGAACTCGTGATGTGACAACCTCCCTGTAACTAGTGTCTATATCACTCTCAGCCCTTTGTACCCACCACAGTTACATCCAGTTGCTGCTCCAACCAAACAATGTGAGGAGCTGCAGATGGACATACTTTTTGCAGACAAAGTTGTCAGGGAGACAGCAATGCTCCCTGATTTGCTACATCTGGCAAGAGGAGCACACCACTGCCCCAAGTGCTATCACTGCCCTTTTACAGTTAAAAAGATAACAGAATCTCAACTCACCTTTCCTTTGCCTGTGGTCCTCACAATGATTTTTTTGTACAGAGAAGGAGGGAGGGAAATACTGAGGTAGTATTTGGGATTTAACTCGGTTAGGAATCTGATGGGGGAATGGAAGTGTGGATCTGATTTCTTGCTGCAATGCAGAAATCATTTTGAGAGATTGGAAATTCCAGGTGTATTTTTATGGACTCAGTTATTCATAGAAACCTTACAATATCGAGGGAAGGCATTCAACCTATCAAGTCTGTACCAACCAGGCTCTATTCCTGTAACCCCACACATTTATCGTACTAACCCTCCTGACATTAGAGTCAATTTAGCATAATCAATCAACTAACCAGCACATCTTTGTGGCATTGTGAGAGGAAATTGGAGTACCCAGAGGAAACCCACACAGACATGGGGAGAAAGTGCAAACTCCATACCATCGCTGAAAGTTGGCAATCAAGTCGATAAGGTTGTTAAGAAGGCATACGGAGGCTTAGCTTTTATTGGTAGGGGGATTGAATTTCGGAGCCGCAACGTCATGTTGCAACAGTACAAAACTCTAGTGCAGCCGCACTTGGAGTATTGTGTGCAGTTCTGGTCCCCGCATTATAAGCAAGATGTGGAGGCATTGGAGAGGGTACAGAGGAGGTTTACCAGGATGTTGCCTGGTATGGAGGGCAGGTCTTATGAAGAGAGGCTGAGGGATTTGAGGTTGTTTTCGTTAGAAAGAAGGCGGCTAAGAGGAGACCTTATTGAAACATATAAGATGATTAGAGGTTTAGATAGGGTGGACGATGATAGCCTTTTTCCGAGGATGGAGAAAGCTAGCACGAGGGGAAAAAGCTTTAAATTAGGGGGTGGTAGTTATAGGACGGATGTCAGAGGTAGGTTCTTTACCAGAGGGTGGTAAGGGTATGGAATGCCCTGCCTGCTGCAGTTGTAGATGCGCCAAGTTAGGTGGCGTTTAAGAGGTTAGTAGATAAGTTTATGGATGAAAAGGGAATGGTTTAGGTTAGAGGGTCATTGCTTTTTCTTAATTGGTCAGCGCAACATCGAAGGCCGAAGGGCCTGTCCTGCGCTGTAATGTTCTATGTTCTAGCAGTAACCTGAGGCAGTAATTGAAACTAGGCCCCTGGTGCTGTGAGGCAGCAGTGCTAACTATTGTGCCACAATGCTGCCCCTTTACATTATATTACAATAGCCTGGGAAACCCATTATCTATCTCCCTATATAATTATGTTTCATATAATGTGTTCTCATTGCATGTGTTCCCCTCACCTGAAATCCTAATTAGTTTGACTTTCCCAGGAGTTACTGAAAAGAAAATTATATGACTGAGCACATCTTTACAAACCTTGTTTTGTAAATCTCTTCAACTGCTTTGGACATATTTTCCAACATCAGAGGACTCTCTTTTCTCTCCCTAAGATAACCTCTTTGATCTAGATATTTTTTGTAATTATATACATTCCTATGTGTTTTTTATTCATTTGTGGAACATGGGCATTACTGACTGGCCAGCATTTATTGCCTATCCCGAGTTGCCGTTGCTGAGATGGCAATTGAGAGGTGACAAAGGGGCAAATCCCAAAATCTAGTGGCGTTTACTATGAAATAAACTTTTGGATTTTAAGCTGGTGTTGTGAGACTTTTAACTGTGTTTACCCGAGTCCAACGCCAACATCTCCTCATCAGAAGGATTTGAACCCAGGTCCCCAGAACACTTGCTGAGTTTCTGACTTAATAGTCTCGCGATAATGCCACTAGGCTATCACTTCCCTAACTATATATCGATATAAGAAAATAGAAAATATATTTATGTATCGTGTGTTTCATATCTATTCATATATCTGTATTTGTGTGTGTATATATACATGTATGTACAATTACATATGCACGTATGTACAATTACATATACATGTATGTATAAATACATGCTGAAGAGAAATTCAATGAAGACAATTGAAAACTGGGTAACAACCTCTTAGATATTCTGCCTTGCATCAATGAAAGCACATAACAGTTGGCTCAAACAATATTAATATAAAAATTTAATGTGTTTGGTGCATTGAACTAGCAGATCATGTACAAAATAATTCTACATCAAGAGAAGGGAATACATTAATAATCCATTATTACAATTTACCATTAAATAGTAAAAAGGTTCATAAAAGAATGCTTGGGGTTAATTAGAATTCGAAAATGAAATATCCTTATTGAGACAGAAGCAACGGTTGAGGTACTAAAAGTGCATCTGACCTGATGGAAGTTACTGTTCCCTTCTATATTGCTTTCTTGGCCACATTCTCTCCAAAAAGGATGTGGCCAATGTATCAGTATAAAAGGAAACAGCAGCAATACTGAACAGGATAAAAATAAATAAAGAGGAAGTAATTAAAAGGCTGGCAGACTACAAAATGGAAAAATCACCCAGTTTGGATGAGATGCATCCTAGTTCACTGAGAAAGTAAGGATGAGGATGTGCAGAATCTGGACATAGGCTTCCATTATCGATCATAGAACCTTACAGTCCAGAAAAAGGCCCTTCGGCCCATCGAGTCTGCACCTGAACACAATCCCACCCAGGCCCTGCCCCATATCCCCACATATTATCCCCACTAATTCCTCTAAGCTATGCATCCCGAGACAGTAAAGTACAATTTCTTAGCATGGCCAATCAACCTAACCCGCACATCTTTGGACTGTGGGAAGAAACAGGAGTGCCCGGAAGAAACCCATGCAGACGCAACAAGAATGTGAAAACTCCACGCAGACAGTGACCCAAGCCGGGAATCGAACCCAGGACCCTGAAGATATGAAGCAGCAATGCTAACCACTGTGCTACCACGCCGCCCAGTGTTGTAGTTGTACCAGAACAACTTAGCAAAAGGCATGGCTCCATTGCTGGGGCACAGTAACTGAAATACTGATGGGCTTGATAGCTTTTGCAGCACCAGGTAAACTCTATATTCATGTTCCATATCATCCTGATATAAATTCTGGAAAGATTAGTCCAAAGATGTGCAGATTAAGTTGATCAGCCGTACTAAGAAATTACCCCTTAGTGTCCAGGATTGCATAGGTTAGAGGGATTACTGGGTATAATATGTAGGAATATTGGGGGGGGGGGGAATTGTGTTCGGTGCAGACTCAATGGGCTGAAGGGCCTCTTTCTGCACTCTAGGGTTCTATGTTCTATGTTCTATTACCTCCTTTTGTTTAGAGGTGATGGCAGAGGACTGGAGGATTGTTATGTTACAAACTGGAAAAGGGATCAATCAGACAACTGCAGACCATATCCAGCTTAACATCGGTCATAGGAAACTCAAAAATACAATAATCTGAGACAAAATTAATTTGCATTTGGAAAAGTATAGGTTAATACACGGAAGTCAACATGGATTTGTTGTAGGCAAATTAGATTTGCCCAACTAAATTCAATTCCTTGATGAAGTAATATATAAGGTTGATAATAATGATGTTGTTAATATTGCTTACGTGGACTTTCAACAGGCTTTTGAAGTTGCGCGCACAACTTCGTAAAAAGAAAGCCAATGGAATTAAAAAAGAGAGTAGCAGTATGGATACAAAATTGGCTAAGGGATAAGTGTAGACAGTACTGGTGATTAATGTTTTTCTGACTGAATACCTGGAAATATATCGACATTCCTTCACTGTTGCTGGATCAAAATCCTGGAATTTGCTCCCTAATAACACTGCTTGTACTGCAGAGGTTCATGAAGGCAGTTCACTATCCCCATCCTATTCAGTATTGCTGCTGCTTCTCTCTGTACTGATACATTGGCCACATCCTTTTCGGAGAGAATATGACCAAGGTAGCAATATAGAAGGGAGCAGTACCTTCAGTGAGGTCAGATGCAAAGTACACTTTTAGTACCTCAGCCATTGTTTCTGTCTTCATAAGGATATTTCATTTTCGAATTCTAATTAACCCCAATCATTCTTTTACTAATCTTTTTAAAAAACAAAGAACAAAGAACAAAACAGCATGGGAAAAAGGCCCTTCAGCCCAACGAGCCTGCGCCGCCACCTCAATGTTCTCACTTCTACCTGTGATCCCTGTCTATGTTTATAGATCTATGGACTGAAACCCAAATTTGAGACAATTCAGGGAGAATTTGTTCTGCCAATTAGCCTAAGAGCACATCTTTGGGATGTGGGAGGAAATTGGAGCATCTGGAGAAAACCCACGCAAGCACGGGGAGAATGCGCAAACTCCCACAGTCACAGGCCCAAATCCATGTATCTGCACAGCAGGGCAATAGACACTGAGCTGTTGTGTTCCCATCAAATGGTCCAGGTCAAGCGTACACTAACAACGTGAAGCACTAGGATACTTTTGAAAAATCCAAGAGCAGCCCTCTCACGACCCATCGCGTGTATGCCCCTTGTAAGAGAACAAGGCGGACCAAAGCACCTGTAGGATAAAAACAAATACATCAATATCATCGTCTATTTACACACTTCCCAGGGACTCACAAGGCTCATGATCCCTATTTTAAATCAGTTTTCTATACCCCTCCATTCCCATTCTGTTCGTGTGCCCATCTAAGTATTTCTTAAATAACTCCAGAGTGCCTGCCTCCACCACTTGGCAGCGCATTCCATACCCCCACCACCCTCTGTGTGAAAAAAGCTCCCTCTAGCATCCAAATTATACCTTACCCCCCTCACCCTAAGCCCGTGACCTCTCATGATAAATTGTAATAATAGATTATTAATGTACTCGCTTCTCTTGATGTAGAATTATTCTGTACATGATCTGCTAGTTCAGAGCACCAAAGGCATTAAAGTTTTATATTAATATTGTTTGAGCCGACTGTTATGTACTCCCATTGATGCAAGGCAGAACATGTAAGAGTTTGTTACCCAGTTTTCAATTATCTTCATTGAATTTCTTTTCAGCATGTAGTCATACATACATGCATATATACAGACACAAATACAAACATATGAAAAGATTTGGAACACACAATACATATACATACATATATATATTCTATATACTTATATAGATATATAGTGAGGGGAGGTGATAGCTTAGTGGCATTATCACTCGACTATTAAGCTTGAGATGGTGATAGTAATAGTGATAGATAAGCTCAATAAATACTGGCCTAGTCAGCAATGCCCCACCCCATAAATGAATTTCTTAAAATACAGTCATGTTAATAGGGGGTTGCTATCAGGACCAGTGCGTTTTTTAATTATATAATTATTAACGTGTGGGTAGCACGTGGCATAATTGTTAGTGCTGCTGCTCAGAGTGCCAGGGATCTGGTTTGCTTCTCGGCTTGGTTCCGTGCAGAGTCTGCACGTTCTGTCTGTGTCTGCATGCTCCAGTTTCCTCTGGGTGCCCCAGTTTCCTCCCACAGTCCAAAAGACTTGCTGGTTGAGTGCATTGGCTCTACTATACTAAATTCTCCCTCAGTGTACCCGAATAGGTGCCAGAGTGCGGTGACTAGGGGATTTTCACAGTAATTTCATTGCAGTGTTCATGCAAGCTCACTTGTGACTAATAAATAAACTTTAAACCTTATATAGTGTCAATGGATCAGTAAATGCATGCTTTGACAATTACATTGTTAAGCTTATCAAAGACATATGATGATTATTGGCTCAACCTCCAAAGGAGTATAAATAGAGACAGCTGAAACAGTCGCTGTGGAGGATCTATGGAGAGTTTGCAACTATACCGAAGTGTATTATCTCCAGTAGAATAAACCTACTGGAGATAAAAGATGAGCTGCTAGCAGTGGTGTTAACACGTCAGGCATAATTTCAAAGTTTGCAGACAAGCTGAAAATATAATAATGAGTGATGAGAACAGGAACAGACTTCAAGGAAACATAGGCTGACTGATGAAATGTTCAAACATGTGACAGTTTATATTTAATACTGAGATGTGGAAAGGAATATATTTTGGTGGCAGAAATAGAAGAGGCGGCATGAACTAAACGGCACAATTTTGAAGATGTTGCAGAAACAGAGGAGACTTGTGGGTGTATACACATCGGTCTTTGAAAACAACAGCAAAAGAAAGCTGTCAAAAACACATGTAGGTTTCTTTGTTAATAAAAAATATGTGCAAAAGTAACAATGTTTGGCGAAACCATGAGAAAGTTGTAGTTAGGTTCAGCTGGATTGTATTGAGTCCTGTGTTCAATTCTGGCACCACATTTTAGGAATAATCTCAAGCTCTTGAAGAGGGGTTGGAAGAGATTCACTGAAATGGCACCAGGGATGACAGACCTCTGTTTATGTTTGATTTGATTTATTGTGTATTAGTCCTCATGTATTAGTATATAGTGAACAGTATTTTTTCTTGCACACTATATAGACAAAGCATATTGTATATAGGGAAGGAAAGAAGAGAATGCAGAGTGCAGTGCTACATTCATGGCTAAAATGTAGAGAAAGATTAACTTAATGTGAGATAGGTCCATTCAAAAGTCCAAAGACAATAGGGAAGAAGCTGTTCTTAAGTTGGTTGGTCTGTGTCTTCAGACATTTGTATCTTTTTCGCAACAGAAGAAGGTGGAAGAGAGTATATCCAAGATGGATGAAGTACTTCATAATGCTGGCTGCTTTTCCGAGGCAGCAGAAAATATAGACTATGTCAATGAATGGGAGACTAGCTTGAGTGATGGACTGGGTTTCGCTCATGACTCTTTGTAGGTTATTGCAGTCTTGGACAGAGCAAAGGCCATATCAAGCTGAGATACAACCAGAAAGAATGTTTTCTATGGTGCATCTGGAAAAGTGAATGAGAGTTGTAAAGGATATGCCAAATTTCCTTAGTCTCCTGAGAAAGTAGAGGTGTTGATGGACTTTCTTAACTAGAGCATCCAGATATAGGGACCAGGACAGGTTGTTGATGATCTGAACAGTTAGAAATTTGAAGCTCTCAACAATTTCTACTTTGTCCCCATTGATGTAGACAGGTGCATGCCCTCGACTACACTTCCTGAAGTCAATGACTACCTCCTTCATTTTGCTGACATTGAGTGAGAGATTATTGTCATTGCACCAGTTCTCAGATTCTCTTTTTGGTTCTGTGTCTTGTCATTGTTTGAGAATGGTGGTGTCATCAGCAAAGTTGAAAATTAAGTTGGAGGGGACCTTGGTCATAAGGTGTATAGTGAGGAACTGAGGACACAGCCTAACAGAGCCCAGGTGTTGAGGATGAATGAGGAGGAGGTGTTGTTACCTATCCTTACTGACTGTGGGTTAGGGAGTTCAGGATCCAGTTGTAAAGGCCAGAGCTGAGCAAAATTTGGAATTAAGTCTCATAGGAAAAATGATGTTAAAGGCTGAGCTGCAGTCTATGAATAGGAGTCTAACATACATAGTTTTTTTATAAGAACACAAGAAATAGGAGCAGGAATAAGCCATTAGCTCCTGGAGCCTGCCCCACCATTTAATAAGATCATGGCTGATCTGATAGTGGATTCAGTTCCACTTACCTGCCCACTCCCCACAACCCTTAATTCCGTTATTGGTTAAAAATGTATCTATCTGTGACTTAAACACATTTACAAGGTAGCCTCTAATGCTTCATTGGGCAGAGAATTCCAAAGATTTACTACCCTCTGGGAGAAGAAGTTCCTCTTCAACTCTGCTTTAAATTGACCCCTCCGTACTTTGAGTCTATGCCCACTAGTTCTTGTTTCCATTGTAAGTGGAAATAACCTCACTGCTTCTACCCTGTCTAGCCCCTTCATTATCTTATATGCCTCTAAAAGATCTCCCCTCAACCTTCTAAACTCCAATAAGTACAATCCCTTCCAAACTCCAATAAGTATCTCTCCTCATAAGCTAGCCCCCTCATCTCTGGAATCAACCTGGTAAACCTTTTCTGATCCCCCTCCAAATATATCCTTTCTTAAATAAGAGGATCAAAATTATACACAGTATTTTAGGTGCGGCGTCACCAGTACCTTGTACAATTGCAACAAGACCTCCCTGTTTTTATACTCCATCCCTCTCGCAATAAAGGCCAACATTCCATTTGCCTTCTTGATCACCTACTGCACGTACAAACTGAGTTTTTGTGATTCAGGCACAAGGATAATCAGGTCCCTCTGCACAGTAGCATGTTTAATTTTTCACTGTTTAAATAATAGTCCATTTTACTATTATTCCTTCCAAATCTCACACTTACTAATGTTATACTCCCTCTGCCAGATCCTTGCCCATTCACTTAGCCTGTTGAAATCTCACTGTAGACTTTCTGTGTCCCACATGCAATTTGCTTTCCCACTCATCTTTGTGTCATCCACAAACTTTTTACCCTACACTCAGTCCCCTCTTCCAGATCATCTATGTATATGGTAAATAGTTGAGGCCCCAAAACCGATGCCTGCAGCACGCCACTAGTCACTGATTGCCAATCAGAAAAGGGAAACAGGCCCTTCGGCCCGACGAGTCTGCACCGCCACCCCGACGTTCCCATCTCTACACATGATCCCTGTCTATGTTTATAGATCTATGGATTAAAAACCAAATTTGAGACAATTTAGGGAGAATTTGTTTTGCCAATTAGCCGAAGAGCACATCTTTGGGATGTGGGAGGAAACCGGAGCACCCAGAGAAAACCTACGCAAGCACAGGGAGAATGCGCAGACTCCCACAGACACAGGCCCAAATCCATGTATATGCACAGCACAGTGATAGTCACTGAGCTGTCACGTTGCCCATCAAATGGTCCAGGTCAAGCGTACACTAACGACGTGAAGCACTCTTGAAAAATCCAAGAGCAGCCCTCTCACTACCCATCGCGTGTATGCCCCTCGTTAGACAACAAGGCGGACCAAAACACCTGTAGGATAAAAACAAATAGATCAATATAATCGTCTATTTACACACTTCCCAGGGACATAAATCAGTTTTCTATACCCCTCCATTCCCATTCTGTTCATGTGCCCATCTAAGTATCTCTTAAATAACTCCAGAGTGCCTGCCTCCACCACTTTATTTAGCAGCGCGTTCCATACCCCCACCACCCTCTGTGTGAAAAAACTCCCTCTAGCATCCAAATTATACCTTACCCCCCTCACCCTAAGCCTGTGACCTCTTATGATAAATTGTAATAATAGATTATTAATGTACTCGCTTCTCTTGATGTAGAATTATTCTGTACATGATCTGCTAGTTCAATGCACCAAAGGCATTAAAGTTTTATATTAATATTGTTTGAGCCGACTGTTATGTACTCCCATTGATGCAAGGCAGAACACGTAAGAGTTTGTTACCCAGTTTTCAATTATCTTCATTGAATTTCTTTTCAGCATGTAGTCATACATACATGCATATATACAGACACAAATACAAACATATGAAAAGATTTGGAACACACAATACATATACATACATATACATATTCTCTATACTTATATAGATATATAGTGAGGGGAGGTGATAGCTTAGTGGCATTATCACTCGAATATTAAGCTTGAGATGGTGATAGTAATAGTGATAGATAAGCTCAATAAATACTGGCCTAGTCAGCAATGCCCCACCCCATAAATGAATTTCTTAAAATACAGTCATGTTAATAGGGGGTTGCTATCAGGACCAGTGCGTTTTTTAATTATATAATTATTAACGTGTGGGTAGCACGTGGCACAATTGTTAGTGCTGCTGCTCAGAGTGCCAGGGATCTGGTTTGCTTCTCGGTTTGGTTCTGTGCAGAGTCTGCACGTTCTGTCTGTGTCTGCATGCTCCAGTTTCCTCTGGGTGCCCCAGTTTCCTCCCACAGTCCAAAAGACTTGCTGGTTAAGTGCATTGGCTCTACTACACTAAATTCTCCCTCAGTGTACCCGAATAGGTGCCAGAGTGTGGTGACTAAATTTCCTCAGTCGCCTGAGAAAGTTGAGGTGTTGATGGACTTTCTTAACTAGAGCATCTACGTGTGGGGATCAGGACAGGTTGTTGATGATCTGAACAGTTAGAAATTTGAAGCTCTCAACAATTTCTACTTTGTCCCCATTGATGTAGACAGGTGCATGCCCTCGACTACACTTCCTGAAGTCAATGACTACCTCCTTCATTTTGCTGACATTGAGTGAGAGATTATTGTCATTGCACCAGTTCTCAGATTCTCTTTTTGGTTCTGTGTCTTGTCATTGTTTGAGAATGGTGGTGTCATCAGCAAAGTTGAAAATTAAGTTGGAGGGGACCTTGGTCACAAGGTGTATAGTGAGGAACTGAGGACACAGCCTAACAGAGCCCAGGTGTTGAGGATGAATGAGGAGAATCACCTCCAAAACATTGGCTCTGTACTCTCTCCATGGATGCTTCAGGCCTGTTGAGTTTTTCTAGCATTTTCTGTTTCCCCTGTAGAACACAAGGTGACATTGCATGATACATGCAGTCCTTCATTTAAATGGCATGTGCAGACTACAGGACTGAAAGCTTCGGGTCCACGAGCCTCTCCCTCCACCCCCTCACCAGGAATATTTCACACCAGCAGGGATTACTATCGCTTCCCATTTGCAGGGAGCTAGTGGCCCAACCCTACTGATGTGAAGGGGGCGCCATCAGGACCACCCCCCCCCCCAGAGGATGGGGTGGCAGGGTGTTGGTGACTCCTGGTCATTGGCGCTGCCGGTGTTCCTTGGCATTGCCCACCAGGCATGGGACCTAATAGGGGAGGTGCCTCTGAGGAACCGGACGTGATGAGGAGTGAGGCCTCTAGGGGGGAGTGATCGGTGGGAGGTCCTGCTGCCCAGAGCAGTCAGGATCAGTGGGGAAGGAAGGGAGTGCAGTGGTTGGGGCTGGCCATTGAGGTTGGGATGGGGGTGGGGAGAAGTTGAGCCTGATTGGGGGGGGTTGGGGGGGGGGGGCCATGGTCTGCATTGCTGAGTTGGGGAGTGGGCAGGGATGGCTTCAGTTGAGGTTGGGCCTAGGCATGTTTGGGATGCCAGTGAGCAGGCCTTTGTGGAGGGGAAGTGGAGGGGTGGCGTGTATGTGTGTGTGGGGTAGTGGGGGGCGGGGATGGGGATGGGTAGTGGGGGGAGCGGTGGTGGTGGGGCGTGTGGGGTAGGGAGGCGGGGTTGAGCGCGCAGCCAGCAATATGGAGGTCACGAGCTGGCCACCGATCGAGCTGATCAGCAATTGGGAGGCTGGCAGACAGGGGCCACTTCATATGGGCCGATTTCAGCACTGACAGATCAGCATATGCGCAGTGGCTCACTCTGCACTATACTGCTGGCCTCCCAGGTGGAACTAGGCTTCATCCTCTAATCTTTAGCGTGATTCATACTAGTGGACTCAGCAGTGCAGAGTGTGGGAGGTTCAGTTTTAAACTTTTTTAAAAATGTGCTTGTTTTACTCCAGTTTTCACATGAAATCGATCTCCTTTGTGTCTGATCAGCTGTTTATCACATGGGCTGTGGTTAGCATTGCTGCCTCACAGCACAAGGGATGTGTGTTCAATTCCAGCCTTAACATAGAACATAGAACATAGAACAATACAGCACAAACAGGCCCTTCGGCCCACGAGTTGCGCCGACCACATCTACCAATCCACAGACCTATCTATAACTCCCTATCCTATTCTTTTCCATATACTTATCCAGAAGTCTCTTAAAAGACCCCAGTGAGTTTGCCGCAACAACCTCCGACGGCAGTCGGTTCCATTCACTCACCACCTTCTGAGTGAAAAACCTACCCCTAACATCTCCTTTGTATTTGCTTCCCTGCACCTTAAATCTGTGTCCTCTCGTATTGACCATTTCAACTCGGGGAAATATTCTCTGAGAGTCCACCCTATCTATTCCTCTCAACATTTTATAAACCTCTATCAGGTCGCCTCTCAACCTACGTCTCTCCAGTGAGAAGAGTCCCAGCTCCCTCAACCTATCTTCATAAGGCCTGCCTCCCAATCCAGGCAGCATCCTTGTAAATCTCCTCTGAACCCTCTCAATAGCCTCTACATCCTTCCTATAATGAAGCGACCAGAACTGCGCACAATACTCCAACTGGGGTCTGACAAGAGTCTTATAGAGCTGCATCATTACCTCCTGACTCCTAAACTCTATTCCTCGATTAATGAAGGCCAGTACACCGTACGCCTTCTTGACCACTTCCTCCACCTGCGAGGCCGATTTAAGAGTCCTATGGACCCGGACCCCGAGATCCTTCTGCTCTACAACACAGCTAAGACTCCTACCCCTTATATTGTACTCCTTCATCCCATTATTCCTGCCAAAATGGACCACTACACATTTATCTGCATTGAAGTCCATCTGCCACTTCTCCGCCCAGTCTTGCATCCTGTCTATGTCCCGCTGCAACTTTTGGCATCCCTCCAGACCATCCACAACACCACCGACCTTTGTATCGTCGGCGAACTTACTAACCCTTGGGTGACTTGTCTGTGTAGTGTTTGTACATTCTCCCTGTGTCTGCCTGGGTTTCCTTCAGTTGCTGAAGAACAAAGATGTGTTGGCCATGTTAAAATTCCCCCTTAGTGGCAGGGGGAATAGCAGGGTAAATATGTGAAGGTTGCAGGAATAGGGCCTGGGTGGAATTGTTGTTGGTGCAGACTTGATGGGCCGAATGGCCTCCTTCTGTACTGTAGATTTTCCAGCATTTTCTATTTTTCTGTCGGATTCCAGTATCCACAGTAGTTTGTTTTTATTAGAACGATAGATCTATACTTGATGTTCCTATACTGCTTAGACTCCCTTTTTCAGATTTACAGTTCATTCCAACTCCTCGGGGGGAATTCTCTGATTCCGCTGTTGTGAATGGAGATTTGGCTGAGCACGATATTCTGCGTTCTCTCTGGCAGTGGTAACAGGGTGTGAATAGTTGGAAAATTGTGGCCCTGTAATTTATTTCCAGATAATCAGTAGCTTATATAAAATGTTTATTGAGGAAGCTGTCTATCATCAGTCAAGTGAGTTTATTTACACCCTCATTATGCTAAGAGGAGTTTGTTTTATTGCATTTCTGTAGTGGAGGAGAGACCTACAGCATTGGATCAGTCAGATATGAGAGAATTGAATAAACGTATATTTCTTTACGTAGTATTATTAGAAATTCATCATAATATAAATGAAATGTGCATTATTGGATAGTTGTGAATTCAGTTTCAGCTGAAATTCATACCAAGTTATTTAAAATGGATGCACAGCAGCATCTGAGGCCAATAGCATTGTTTAGTGGAACAGTGAAGTTATATAAATTCAGAAACAACTGGGTGTTCCCAGCTGCATGGAGCTTGTTGGCAGTGCTGAAGTAACAGATTTAAGGAGCAAGGGGCTGGAAGAGCCAAGAAGCCAGTAAGATGGAGCCACAGATCGCAGAGACACTCTTTGCATATTGAACATTACACTATATAGATCTCACAAAATAAAACAGTACACAATAGCAATTGCACCCAAAAATTAATAGTCATTTGTCAGGGGGGCTATTTACACATTAGCATTGTGCTCCCACTGGTTGTAAACATCATTGTTGCCATGAACATCCGAACCTTTTAAACTCATATACAGCATTTGATGGAGACTTCACTGACATTAGCCAAATGCTACCACTTGCAATATCAGATGTGGTATGTCATGGTGGCACAGTGGTTAGCATTGCTGCCTCACAGCGCCAGGGACCCACATTCAATTCTGACCTTGGATGACTATGTGGAGTTCTCCCCATGACTGGCCGGGTTTATTCTGGGAACTCTGATTTCCTCCCACAGTCTAAAGATATCCCAGTTAGGTTGATTGACCATGCTGAATTGCCCTTCAGTGTCAGGGGGATTAGCAGCTAAATACATGGGGTATGGGGATAGGGCCTGGGTGGGATTGTTGTTGGTGCAGGCTCGATGGGCCGAATGGCTGCCTTCTGCACCGTAGGGATTCTATGTGACAGATGCCTTCTTTCCATTTAAGGATCAATCCGCAGAGTCACATGATCTGGGGAACCAATTGGGGAGCAGTGTGGAGGCTCACCAAGGTACGTGCGGACCTCTGTACACAGAGTCATCTCGGGAACTGATTGCAGCCACAACGTGGCAAATCTCTGTATCATTTTAATCTGTAAATTGTGTTTCCCCTAAACTGGTGAATGAACATCTTTACAAACTCCTACATACAGTTTAGCAATAACTGTCTGTGGCAACGTAGCCAAATGCATCCATGATGTGAAGTACCCATTTGGAGTCCAGAAATTTAAGCTGTGCGCCTATTACAAAAATGGGTATTGATTTTGACCTTTGGGCGGGGGTTCAGTGAGGGCACGGGCATGGGCATGCTCCCATCCACTGGCCTAACAGAAACGCTTCAGCCACTATTAGGCTCAAGCCTCATTCAGTTCTTGTCACTGAGCTGCATCTCGCTGTTTGGCTAGTGGGGGGGATTCTACTCAACCTGGAGCCCAAACTGGCTGATAGGAAGGTAGGCTTACGGAGGGAGTGAGCTTCACAAGGAGAGGGACAAGCTGTGAGTAGCAGAAATTCGGTTTTCTTGGTGATCCTGAAGGAGCAGTCCTTCTCTTCAGAGACCCGTAACAGTATGGTGGTTTCTGGAAAAATGAGGAGGGGAGCTGCTTCCAAATAATTGCGGGAACATCAAGCAGGGTTCATAAGATATGGGAGCAGAATTAGACCATTCAGCCCATCGAGTCCATTCTGCCATTCGATCGTGGCTAATATGCTCTTCATTCCCATTTTCCTGCCTTCATTAGTTTACTTAAATCAGTAACGGTGCCTGTCCTGTTAAACAACAATTGTTCAAAGGGGGTCACAATGGGAACATCACTCAACAACAAAGAACAAAACAGCACGGGAAACAGGCCCTTTGGCCCAACGAGCCCGCGCCGCCACCCCGATGTTCCCACCTCTACCCGCAATCCCTGTCTATGTTTATAGATCTATGGATTAAAAACCAAATTTGAGACAATTTAGGGAGAATTTGTTTTGCCAATTAGCCTAAGAGCACATCTTTGGGATGTGGGAGGAAACCGGAGCGCCCGGAGAAAACCTACGCAAGCACGGGGAGAATGCGCAAACTCCACAGACACAGGCCCAAATCCATGTATCTGCACAGCACAGCGATAGTCACTGAGCTGTTGTATTGCCCATCAAATGGTCCAGGTCAAGCGTACACTAATGACGTGAAGCACTAGGATACTCTGGAAAAAAATCCAAGAGCAGCCCTCTCACGACCCATCGCGTGTATGCCCCTCGTTAGACAACAAGGTGGACCAAAGCACCTGTGAGATAAAAACAAGTACATCAATATCATCATCTATTTACACACTTCCCAGGGACTCCCAAGGCTCATGATCCCTATTTTAAATCAGTTTTCTATACCCTTCCATTCCCATTCTGTTCACGTGCCCATCTAAGTATTTCTTAAATAACTCCAGAGTACCTGCCTCCAACACTTTACTTGGCAGCGCATTCCATACCCCCACCACCCTCTGTGTGAAAAAACTCCCTCTAGCATCCAAATTATACCTTACCCCTCTCACCCTAAGCCCGTGACCCCTCGTGCTATTCGAGTCCATTCTCGGAAAAAGCTTAACCCTGTTTACTCTATCTATACCCCTCATAATCCTTTGGAATTTTCTATCAATGGTCGGTGACTCAGTTGCTGCCATTGTTGAAGTCTGACAGAATATATACAAAATGGAGCGCGTTGATGAACGAGTGTTGTAAGTAAGCAATCATTTAGAATTCTAAAGCAACAATTCATATGCTTAAATATATGAAGTGACAAATTGCAATACACGCCACAAGGCTTTTAACTAAACTATGGTACACTACCTGCTCCATAACAACACAATAGAAAGATGCTGGGAAGGTGCTTCAAGCTTTAGCAGAGGTGAGAAGACTACTGCTTTGGAATCAAACTTCTCTGAAGTTTTCATTGGCAACAACTTCCTGAATAGCATATATATTCACTTATATTGTTAGCAGTCCAAATTTACTGTTCAGGGACATTGATTTGCTGTCACATACATCATGTAACATGTATTAACACGTTGGATTTATCGGTCTTACATAATATCCTAAGCTACTTCATACAGCAGGAATTTGAGAAACAGAACATCAGAATTCCAGGAGATGGGTTTGAAAAAACATACAAAAGGTTATTTAAAGTCAAGAAGTAAAAAGGTGGAAGGATTAAGGAGGGAGTTGAATAGTCCTGCACCAGCTGGGCAGGAATGGAGGTGGATGGAATGGGCAGAAAGCCGGAATGAGAAGGTGGTAAAATATGAAGGAAAAGGAGGCTGTAAACATATAGGCTGGATTTTACGGCCCTCCAGAGTTCAATTTCAATTGGTGAATAAAAATAAAAGCATGCGGCCTTGTTGCAATACTTAAAAAGCCAACCTGCCTCCTAGATTGGTGCTCTGTCCCAGCATCCCATCTCTAGTAAAAGTAAAAGTGATGAATTGGAGGTAAGTGGTGGATAGGATTCAGAATCTGAATACGTTAAACACTCCTCATCACAGCCTACTGAAACCCCCAACCTGAACTGCCTATTTATGTTCCCCCTTTGTTCCAAGAGCAAGGGGCTTTTGGTGCAGCTATACATTAAGGGGTTAGTCTGCTTTACAGCCTCCAGGAGCTTTGGGTGTCCTGTTATAAAATCGTACCATTCTCATTCTGACCTTTACACTCAGAGCATAACAATTCTCACAGATGAATAGGATTAAATGCCTTTCGCTATTTAAAACCAGAATGTGACTAGCTTATTGATCAATCAGTCACTGTTGCTTAGCAATGTCTAACGATGATCTAAACGACTGTTTGATTGTGTTATCTCTAATTTTAAATTCGTTCTGCAAGGAATTGAAATTGAGCAAAATCACATATGTTTTCGCTCAGATGCTACAATACTGTTAAATTATATTAACTATACCCTAGGGCAGTGGTTTCCAACCTTTTACATGTCATGGCACAAGTAAAAGAAGTAAAATACTTTTGGGGGACATTTTTCAGTCTGCGTTCACCATCAGAGAGATCAGCGACACAGGCAGAAAAATTGGAGAGGATCGGGAAACATGACTTTCCATATTTTACTGTGTACGTGTGGATACCAAAAATCTGATTCCCGCCATAATGATGCTGAGCGCTGATAACTCCAGTTCCAGCTATTGCAAAACCTGGACCATTGACTTGGAAAAATGTAACCAATGCAATATAAATCTAAACTGTATAAAGCGAACCTTGAATTCCTTAAAAGCACAGTTCACAAATAATTTATCCAGTTCGTACAAAATTTAATATTTTGAAATGGTCATCAATATGAATGTCGACTGTTTTTCTCCACAGATACTGCCTGATTAACTAAGTTTCTCCAGATTTTTTTTCTTTATCCTACAGGTGCTTTGGTCCACCTTGTTGTCTAACGAGGGGCATACACGCGATGGGTCGTGAAAGGACTGCTCTTGGACCTTTTTCGAGAGTATCCTACTGCTTCACGTTGTTAGTGTATGCTTGACCTGGACCATCTGATGGGCAACCCGACAGCTCAGTGACTATAGCTGTGCTGTGCAGATACATGGATTTGGGCCTGTGTCTGTGGGAGTTTGCGCATTCTTCCCATGCTTGCGTGGGTTTTCTCCGGGTGCTCCGGTTTCCTCCCACATCCCAAAGATGTGCTCTTAGGCTAATTGGCAAAACAAATTCTCCCTAAATTGTCGCAAATTTGGTTTTTAATCCATAGATCTATAAACATGGACAGGGATCGCGTGTAGAAGTGGGAACATCGAGGTGGCGGCGCGGGCTCGTTGGGCTGAAGGGCCTGTTTCCCGTGCTGTTTTTGTTCTTTGTTCTTTATGTGTCAGGTTTCCAGCATCTGCAGTGTTTTGCTTTTGAATTAATGTTTTGAATACTATTATCTCAGGTAGAGAGATAAAGTATGGGAAAAAAGCAGTAACTTAATTACAAAAGAGGAGAAAACTGAAGGGCAGGATCAAAGTCTCAGCGTAATGCTAATCTCATATCTAGGCGTTAACTAAATGTAACTATAGATACAATTTGTTGGCCTGATTTCAATAATGGGATTTTCAGAACAGCATACGCCATTTTTTACCTCTGTTTCTCTCACAACTTCCAGGGTTTTTGCACTCTTTGTTAGTTTTCACTTTTTGTGCAGTTTCATGGGGCCTTTGTCTTCAGCACAAGTCTTGGTGGCCATGAAGTTGAGCTTGAACAATGTAAAAAAATTTAAACTGAGCATTATGACTTTTTCCTGACCAGTGCATGTGTGGGAGGCCTGAGGTTTGGCAACAAAGCTGAAGACAAAGGTTAGTTTTGGTTATTTTAGCAGCACACTTGAAGATCTTCATGGCATTAGAGTGTCCCATCAGAAACCTCCGCTCTCGGAAACAATATCACATTGACTGAATAATCCACTGCTGAGGGAGTGCTGCGTTGTCTGAAACATCATTCTTCAAATTAACGCAAGCACTCTTGATTGCCTGTAACACTGCAGGATAGGAGCAGGGAGTTCTCCAGAAATTTTGGCCAATATTTTCCTTAAACAAATGATAAGAATCATATGAGTTGAACAAGCATTTCCACTTGTGAGATCATGCTGCACAAAGCTGTGCTTTTCATATAACATACACAAATGCGAACAAATTTATTTTTTCCCTTCTTTGTGAGAGGATAAGTTGGTCTAATGTATAACATATGCTTCAGGGATTGTTTACTTAATTATGTTTCTGCAAATCTGCCATGATTTTAGTTTTAATTTTTATAAAGCGTGTAAAAAAAGTTCAGAAGTTTTGAACATAAGAGTTTTGATGAAGCTAATAATCCAAAAGTCTCAACAAGGGCACCTCAGTGGTGCAGTGGTTAGCACTGCTGCCTCACAGCTCCAGGGACTGGGTTCAATTCTGGCCTTGGGTGACTGTCTGTGTGGAGTTTGCACAACCTCCTCCTGTCTGGGTGGGTTTCCTCTGGATGCTCCAGTTTCCTGCCACAGTCCAAAGATTTGCACATTAGGTTGATTGGACATGTTAAATTGATTGTTTGTGGCTGGGAAAACTAGCAAAGTAATTACGTGTTCATGGAGATAGTGCTTGGATGGGATTGTTGATGGGCTGAATGGCCTCCTCTTGCACTATAGGGATCCTATGATCATTCCCAAAACATTACTATGGTGTTGATTTTATCATTTGTTTTCTTAGTACTGGTCAGACTTGAATCTGGAAGAGTTTCAGATCCGTCTTTTGGGCATTTTTTCAGTCCTTCCCCCATACTCACTCTGCCTGCAAAATTTTCAGCAAGTCTGTTGCTGACTACAGAAGCCTGTTGGTAGGCCTTAGCACACCCAGGAGCCTGCAGAGGGAGGTAGTGGGCATAGGCAGGCCTGAGTGGCAGGGGTCTGACAGAAGAGAAAGAGCTGCAAGCTCCTGTTAGTGCAGTTCCCCTCCATCCTTCCTTCCCCTCCCAATCACGGAGGTCTGTGGCCTGAGGTTCCAGCCCCTGCTAGCCACCTCCTCCCCCCCGGTAGACCACGTCGCCTACGCCCCTCCCCCACCCCCAGTTGCCAGATTAATCGCGGATCCCGTCTTCCCAGACCGATTGCGGACCCACCGCCGTCCCCCCACCAATCCCTGCAGAGTAGCAGCAAGCCCCCACTTCCCATTAGCCTCTCACCCATTCTCCCCTCCACATTCGACCCACCCCCTGGCATTGCCCAGGTGCCCAATAAACATTTTCCAGGTACCAGACTGGCATTTCCCAGGTGCCAGGGTGGCACTGCAAGTCTGACACTGCCCAAGGGGCACGCCAATCTCGCACCCCCCCTCATCCCCTTGCCATCAGCGGTGAGGTCAAGTCGACTGCTCTCTATTCATGGGGAACATGTCTATTCATCGCCAGCAGGAAACTTCCCCAGTAAGGTCATAAAGGCGGGTGAACCTGCACAATCGAGTGCCGGGCCCACTAAGCAGATACAAAATAGCATTTAAATAAATTTCCTTACATTAACCTGCCTTCCCCCACCCCCCCACCCTGCCCCTATTTCCGGTGAGAGACTGACGACACGGAAATCTGGAGCTTGTAAAATGGCACTGGTCGCGAACCAGTGCCAATCGCGCCGAGCACTTTACACCCCACTTTAACACCACGTTGTGCCAAAAATGGGTGTAATGCAATGGTAAGATCACCTCATGAGTGTTACTTAATATTTCAGAGTAAAGTTAAGGTTTTCATGCATGAATCTCTGACGTTTAGTTGAACTTTAGAAAGTTTGAGCACTCATATTTTGGTGCCCGCTGTGTCAGTGAAATGCTGTAGAGCTGACTCTGTATTTTCCTGTTTATTCCAGTGCCATGACTACAGGGAAGGAGTGCTAACAGGAGATTTGTGTGAGGATTTGTGTGTCACACGGACGATGGTGTATAAACGCTGCCTTTACTACGATAAAGGGAAGAAAGTCATCCAGGCTGATTGGAACGGTCGGCCAATAATCCTGAAATCCAAACTGGAAAACTTCTTGAGCTACGAGAGTCTGTACCTATTGGACGAGCGGGAAGGCAGATCCATTTCGGATGTTGACGTTCTCGTCTTTACTGCACTAGAGATCAAGCACTCCTTGGGTCTGGAGGTGAAGAATGTCACAGTACCACAACTATGGACCAAGCACTTAAAAGACAGAAGAGGTTCATTCTCACAGGCGGAGCTAGCCAGTATGTGGTCCCTCTTTCAGCAAGAGGAATATGTGTTTTTCCAGTTGTTGCAGGATCTGAGTAAGCACGTTCTCAGAGTGCTGGGCTCCTGTGGGCATTTCTACGCTGTTGAATACCTTACAGCTGGTCACGCTTGGCATCGCCACCTCTTCTCTCTCGAGAAGCTCACCACCTCATCCTGGCGAGGCAGCAGCAGAAAGACATTGTGGCAGATGATGAACGGCATTGCACTGAGCTTCCTTGAGTTGACGAGGCACTTTGAAAATGACTTTTCTCACCAGCTTCACCTTTGTGACATCAAGCCAGAGAACTTTGCCATCAGGGCTGATTTAACGGTAATTTGTGAATAGAGAACTGGAGACGGTATTGAAAAGACAGGTTAATCTGTTTTCCCATTCATTCATAGATTGAAAAAGTTTAATAACTTGAAAAAAATCCAGTTGTCTATTTCATGGAATGTATGATATTCAAGATCATAATCCTTCTGTTCGACTAAATCAATGTCCACCAGATTTCAAAATCTGAAAATACTTGAAATGTACATGAGTATCAGAAAGGGGAAAAGAGAAACTAACACTTTTTGTGATTCAATTTTTTGTGGGAAGTGTAAATCATATTTATCGCCCATTTCTAGTTGCCTTTGAGAAGGTGATGTTGAGCTGCCTTCTTGAAACGCTGCAGTTCATGTGGTATAGGTCCATCCGCAGTGCTGTTAGGGGGAGAGTTCCGGGATTCTGACCCAATGACAGTGAATGAACGGTGATAGAATTCCAAGTCAGGTTGGTGACTGACTTGGAGGGGAACTTGCAGGTGATGTCGCTCCCGTGTCTCTGCTGTCCGTGTCCTCCACACAGCTACATAATCTTTGAAATCCCCTTTTTCTTTGGTGGATCTGCTTGTGCTTCCAACATGTTCCTATTTCATGTGAGGTCATAAATGGGAATAAAAGATGATAGAAATGTAATACACATCTCATTAAATCTGTGTGGAAGTAAAACTCTATAGAGCTTATTAAATCTGTTAAAGCACAATGTTTTTTTTAGATAAGGCTTTCAGGGAATAAGAAACAACTGTGAGGAATTGCAGGTGAATTATATATAGAATTATATATAGATCATCCATGATCAAATAGAATGACAGAATAACTTGAGTAGTTGAAAGGCTTGTCTCTCTTATTATGCTCCTAGATTTTAAGGATATAGATTAAAATGCACACAAGACGCATTAGTCTTAGAGTCATAGAGGTTTTACAACATAAAAACAGTCCCTTAGGCCCAACTTGTCCATCTTGCCCTTTTTTTTATACCCCAAAGCTAATAACAGTGACCTTGCACTGATCCCTGAAGCACACCTCAGGTCACAAGCCTCCAGTTTGAAAAACCATCTTGTATAACCCCCTTCTGTCATTAACACCAGGTTAAAGTCCAACCAATTTATTTGACAGTAAACTCACAAGCTTTCAGGGTTTGCCCCTTCGTCAGATGAATGGAAAGTTCTGACCTCATATAACAGCACACACTATTTACAGATTATTGTAACTCTGTGAGTAGCAATACTAATTTAATGCAAAACACGAGCAGTTCCTGGATGGTTTGATGCTGTGGTCCTGTTCTCACCATGAACTTGATTGGAGATTGCAAATTCATCGTGGATCTTTTATGCATCAGAAAAATCAGCATTAAAAGCCTGAGCTGAATTTGAACTGTAATATTGTCATCTACTGACATAGATAATATTTATAGAAAAAAGCAAGACTGAATAACTTAATATTAACCATCAAATAGAAGGCGCTTGTTTAATATATTTGTGCCGTAGTAACTCCTGGTTTTAATTTTTATATTTTCAATCTTTAATATCGAGAATAAATAAAAATATTTATAATGCAGTCACATATGTTCAATTTAGGAAAGTTAATACTCTGAAGCATGGTACATAAAAATATTATGTTTTAGTTCTTTTTTTAATGCAAGCTTCTCATCTGCCTGTGTCAAATATCTGATGTGTGAACAGCTGAACAATGGCCAACTCTTCAATATGAGTAGTTAAAATTCTTTAAAATTTCATTGAATTACCACAGGCTTGACTTGATTACTTTGAGTTACTTCCAATTTCTGTCCTTAGAAGGTGAGAGAGTAGTTTTACTATTACATATGATAACATTTCCATTAAGAGAACAAACAGGAATATTACTGAACACTTTTAGGTTTTTACTGTTAATATTGTTAGTGGTATTTTCCATCCTTATACTTGGAAACTAATTTTATAGTTGAGAATGCATAATTAAATGCTGTTGAAATTATTTTGTAAATATAAGCTGTATTTCCATTTTACTGTTGCAGGTTGTTGCAATTGATGTAGATATGGCTTTTTTTGAGCCCAAAATGCGTGACATCCTTGAGCAAAATTGTACAGATGATGAAGACTGCAACTTTTTTGACTGTTTCTCTAGATGTAATATAAAGACTAAAAAATGCAAAGCAGAGCGCACAAATAATAACCTGCAGGTCAGTTGTAATTTTTTTACTTTGAATTTCATCAATATTGTCTATAATGCTCACACATCCCCAGTTATTTGATGTGACATTGAACACAAAACATTGGTTATGTCTTATGATCAGTCACAACCATTAGCATAGCAGTTCATAAATCTTAATTCCATCTCTCTTCATGACCCAATACTCATTATCTTTGAAACACTTATCAGTGTTTCCCCAAGTGTATTTCTCTCTTTTTTACTTTTAAAATTGTCATTCTGCTCACTCCTCCTCTTTGTTGTCTGTTGTCCTTTCCTGGTTTCTCTTTCCTTCACTGCTTGCTATCATTCCATACTTAATTTTCTCTCAACTCACTGTTTCCTGTTCCATCTGCTTTCTATTTCATACTGCTTCTGGCTACTGCGGGTGTACCTCCACCGCATTCGCTCAAGAAGGCAGCTTCCCACATCTTTTCAACAACAATTTAAGAATGGGCCTGGTCTGTGACACCCACATCCCATGAAAGAATTAAACCAAAAGTGAACTTGGAGAATGCAACTGCAACACACCTAAACCGAGATACTTTTCATTCGGTGAAGGTTTGGTGCAGGAATTTGGTTGGCTGACACTCAGTGGAACCAGTGACCAATGTCAAATTTGAATTCCTTACTTTTAATACATATATGGACTAAAACCACAATGACTATGATCGAGCCATCTGCAAAAAATAAATCTGATGTTCAGAACATGTTGCAGGTCTCAATCTTAACCCACAAAGTTTTGTAAATGTCCAAGATCATATTAAATTTCAGTAAAGTGGAGCAGAAGTAAATCCACCTCTCTTCCAAACTTATCATTAAAATATTTTCTATAAGCCATAACATTTTTAATTTGAAAAAAAGCAATTCTACTCTAAAAGGAAATCAGCTTTACAGATGACCTAAATTGATATATTTAAGTGGTGAAGATGATGAAGTTCACAAATCTTAACTCCATCTTTTGCTATGACTCAATACTCATTGTACGTGAAATACTTATCAGTGTTTCCCCAAGTTTGTTTCTCCCTTTCTTGCTTTTACAATTGGCATTCTGCTCACTCCTCCTTCTTTGGTGTCTGTTCTTTTACATCTTTTCTCTTGCTTTCATTACTTGCTATCATTCCATAGTTTATTTTCTATAAACTCACTGTTTCCTATTCTATCTGTTTGAAGCTTGCAAATTATTCCAAATATGTAATGATTATGGATGGGATTTTTCTCCCTCACCACCGCATATTTAGTGATAGTGGGATGTGGTGCACACTCGCTGGTGGTGAGGTCAAGGGCAGCATGGTGGCACAGTTGTTAATACTGATGCATCACAGTGCCAGGGACCTGAGTTCAATTCCCGGCATGGGTCACTGTAGTGCAGAGTCTACGAGTTCTCCACGTGTCTATGTGTCCTCTGAGTGCTCAAGTCTCTTCCCACAGTCCAAAAGGTGTGTTGGTTGGGCGCATTGATCTCGTTAAGTTCTCCATCAGTGTACCTGAACAGGGTGCCGGAGTGTGGCAATGAGGGGCTTTTCAACATAATTCCATTGCAGCATTTTATGTAAGCCTACTTATGACATTGATAAATAAATAAACTTCAAATTATCATAAAGTCCCATTATTGTCAACAGGGCTTCCCAGTGAATGAAGCCAGGGAAACCCAGGCTATATCGTCGATGGGACCATAAGACCCCGTTCAGAGCCAAGAATTCAGCTGTATTTCAGTTCTGGGTCCTGACTGTACATGGCATGTTCCAGACAGAGCCACCAAGTCTAGGATAATTAATGGTAACATGAACATGCCCTCTGAAAAACAAGTCAATTAGCCCAGCAGCCTTTATGGGTGAAGGAGTGTCCCTCACACAATCCATTGCCCCCATCACCCTTACAAAAGTTCCCATCCTGAGTCCATCACATCAATCTAGATCATTGTCAGCACTGCCGACTGAAAATCTAAGTTACCATGGGAATGGGACATTTATTGGGTCCTTAACTAAAATTAATTGCCCAGAATAAGCTGCCCACTAGGCAGTTGCACAGAGCTGGGGTTAGAGTCAAAATACGTTCAAAGAACAAAGAGCAATACAGCACTGGAAAAAGGCCCTTCGGCCTCCAAGCCTGCGCCGCTCATTGGTCCAACTAGACCATTCGTTTGTATCCCTCCATTCCCAGTCTGTTCATGTGACTATCCAGATTAGTCTTAAACGATCCCAGTGTGTTCTCCTCCATCACCCTAGTTCGTAGTGCATTGCAGGCTCCTACCACTCTCTGTGTAAAATACATCCCTCTGACATCTGAGTTAAACCTCGCCCTCTCACCTTGAATCTGTGACCCTGCAGTTCTGGGAACCGCGCCTTATGAAAGATATAGATTGGTATTCTATGGCCATTCACGCGGGTGGGTTTCTCTGATTCTGCCAGGTGTACAACCACCAATGCCTCCCCTCTCACCATGGATTTCCTGCCAGCATGGGTTAACAGCAATGAGGAGTCCCATTAACAACAGTGGGACCAGAGAATCCCACAGCTAGCAAACAACGCACCACCTCCAACCAACAGGAAGCACGCAGCTGAGAGACTGGAAAATCTCACCCATATTGCCCTTGCAGGGAATGCAGTGAAGAATCATAAGTATAAAACCAGTACTAAAAGGGTTAAATTATACGGACAGATTTCACAAACTAAGCTTGTATTCTATTGCATAAAGAGGATTAAGTGGTGATGTAATGGAGGTATTTCAAAAAGAATTGAAAGAGTGGATAGAGAAAAACTATTACCTGTAGTGGGAAAACCCAGAATAAGAGGGATGAATCTTACCATTGGAGCTAGACTGTTCAGAGGTGATGGTGGGAAAGACTTCTTCACACAATGGGTATCGGTAATTTTGAACTTTCTACCCCAAAAAGCTGTTAAGTATAAGTCAATTGAAAATTTCAAAACAGAAATGGAGAGATTTTTGTTGGGTAGGAGGAGGTTTCTTAAAGTTAAGGTTTCTCAAATCAAGTGGGATAGTTGAAACATTACTTCTACCTCAAGATCCTTAAAGATGCAAGACTAAATCATACATAACTTTTATATGTCTTCCAATTGTTAAAAATTACAGTCAAACATTATAACATAACCAAACAATTCTGGGTATTTTGAACTAGAAAGAAATCCCACAATACCAGTTTAAAGTCCAAACAGGTTTATTTGTAGCAAAAGTGGCTTTAAACTGGTGTTGTGGGAGTTCCTTCTGTTTTACTCCAGTCCAACACCGGCATCTCCACATCTTATTTTGAACTATACATTGTGATATATGTTTGCCTGATCCTGCTGTGTATTAGTTAATGGAAGAAGTTAGTTATAATTGCTTAGACTACACAGCGCAGAAACATGCAATCCACATCACATGGTTTATTTGATGCTTATACTTCACATAAGCCTCTTCCTACTTTCACCCCGCATTCCATTTTCACTTCTCCTTTGTGTTGGTTCAAACAATCTAATTCTAACACTCAAGCAAGAAAACTATATGGATCCTTTCACAGTCTAGTGATTTTAAACATCCAACAGATCTTCTATTTGTCTTTATTCCAATGAAAATACTGGGTTAACTCTTTTTCTTGATTGTCACATCCTTTCTAGCCTGAGAAGATACTTTTGGTGTACTTCGTCCTGAATTTGCCTCAGATATACCTGATATTGTGAGGGACATGGGGAGATATGCCCTTGTGGTGTAATACAGTAATGGTCGGATGCAGTTGAATACAATTTAGCAAGAAATCTTGATCTCAGAAGTGAGTTTTCTTGAAGATGCCAAGAGGAGGAGATGCACTTTTTCAGAAAGAGACAATGTACCAAACTGGAGTCACAAGTCAGGACTTGGCACTTGCTGAGTTGAAACGTGACTGTGGTGTCATCAGACAAATGAGGCTCAGCTCAAATATCTTTCAACAGATCAAGTAACTGATCAACTCTTAATGTTGAGAACCATGCATGAAAGATAATGTTGACGTGAGGCATCTGATAGCTGCTGGTATGTGGAATTATGCCTCTAAGGAAAAGAACATAAGAACATAAGAAATAGGAGCAGGAGTAAGCCATCCAGCCCCTCGAGCCTGCTCCGCCATTCAATAAGATCATGGCTGATCTGTAGTAGTTCAGTACCACTTTCCTGCTTTCTCCCCGTAACCCTTAATTCCCTTGGCAAATAAAAACCTATCCACTCTTGACTTGAACATATTCATCAGGCAGAGAATTCCAAAGATTCACCACCCTCTGCGTGAAGAAACCTCTCTGCAACTCTGATCTGAACCCCCCCACCCCCCCCCCCCCTCCCCCCAATCTTGAGGCTGTGCCCTCTAGTCCTGCTATTTTTGCTAAGCGGGAAGAGTCTCTCAACCTCTACCCTATCCATCCCCTTCATTATCTTATACGTCTCTAGAAGATCCCGTCTCAGTCTTCTAAACTCCAAAGAGTACAAACCTAGCCTATTCAGTCTCTCCCCATAATCCAACACCCTCATCTCCGGTATCAGCCTAGTAAACCTTCTCTGCACCCCCTCCAAGGCCAATATATCCTTCCTCGAATGTGGCGACCAAAACTGCACACAGTACTCCAGCTGCAGCCTCACCAGCACCCTATACAGCTGCAACAGAACCCCCCTACTTTTATATTCTATCTCCCCTAGCTATAAAGACCAACATTGCATTTGCCTTCTTAATCACCTGCTGCACCTGCATACTGTGTTTTTGTGATTCGTGCACAAGGATCCCAGGTCCCTCTGCATCATCGCATGCTGCAGTTAGATCCTGTTATGTATCATCAGCCTTCTCCTCTTTCATTATTACTATGTAACTAATTCTGTGGACGCGTGACAGATTGATTTAGGTTAATTTTCAGGTCTTATTTTTCTAAATCGTGAGGGAAAATGGCTTATCTCCAATTACGCAGTCTTTCCAACAGCTAGTGAGCATCAGGATTGTCTAATTCTTTGATATGTTCCAGCAATGGGTATTTCATTATGAAACCGCTATCAGATGTAATGACTGATTTGCTTATCTGTCCCTTACAGGTTATTTGTGATAAAATTTTCCGTCCTTTGTTTGCACCACGGCTAAGTGAACTTAGGGTGTACCATCCATTGCAATCCCAGCTGTATGAAGCCGTCCAGAGGTGTGCTGAGCTGTCCAACCATGGCAGCGTGGACAAGAAGACAATGGAGGTTACATTCTCTGAACTGCACAATTTGTTCAAGGCCTGTCAAAGAGATCTATAAAATTAATATAACAAGTCGACTATCTGAGATGTTACTATTTTCATGCAATGGTTCAGTTATACTTCAGGGAAAACGGTATGATCTGTTTAAGGATGGGCGACAGACTCAACTGAGAATGAAAAATGAACTATTTTAAATTATTTCTGGCTCAATTTTAATGCAGCTGAAGAAATGCTGCCCCACTGCCTGCTCCTGCTCATTAGCATTTCAGCGTGAGCAAGTCCCTTTATTACCCACCCACAGTACTAATTCTGCACTGCTGCTTGAGAGGCATGGGGCATCTGATAGTATTTCCTCAGAAGGGATGTGCACTTCAAAAGAATCTGGAAGAGGTTCTTGTTGCTGGGAAAGCAACAAGAAAGAGGAAAGGTACAAGTGTTAGGATGCCAATGTCAGGCTGAACAGTAACACTTGAATGTGTCTGACTGTACTGCTTGAGGCTTTGAGCTTGGCTGAAGTGCAACTGTTTGTGGTACACAGTGGGGTCCAAATGATAAGCAGTCACACAGTTACTAGCTTCACCATTTCCAATGGTATTAGCTCGTGTGCCTCATGTTCACCTGAGACCACAAAGTTGAGTACTCCATCTCAGAATGAACAGCAGATAAGGGCGTAAGTTAGGAAAGATGTCAAGTAAAAGTCGCAAGTTCTGCAATTGCTATCAGATTGGAAGAGCAGGCTATTAATAGAAACATTGGAGAGAGCAAAAGCAGGTGCATAAGGAATGAGAATAAGCAACAGTACAGTGCGATCTCTGCCAACATCACCTCCAAGGACATGTCTGAAATACTGTGGTCAACCTCTTCCTTCTAATGAATCATCCAACAGAATCAAACCATGAACGCAAGACAGTGTTTCCATTTGGTGAACCTTCCTTTAAGAGGTATATTCATCCTTGAAATATACCACATTGGGAGCTCAGCAAAGGTTTTGCAAAAAAGGCTAATGGGTGTCCTGCTGCCTATGAGATTGACCGACCACAGCAGTCATGTGGGAACAAGGCCGAGCAGGTATAATTAATTGGGCCTCGAGCAGTAGTACCTCCCATCTCAGCATACACCGATTCACATCATACTGTATGCTTGTGAGCTTTGCAGCATCATGTGTTAATTTCTCTGATCACAGGGGCTACTGGAGAAAGCACAGTGGGGGTAATTTTGAGTTTGGGCAATAGTCTTATAACAGTCAACGTCCAATCAGCCTATCATTATACATCTCACTTTTCATTTTCATTGACGTCAAAGTTAAAATTATCCCCATTGTGTTTTATCTGCGGCCCTAATGGATTATCTGAATTGCCTGAAGGATCTTGGAGCCTAGCCAGATGCTGGAAAAAGTTCATGTCTTGCTAGCTAGAATTTTGTGCCAATTTTTTATTTGAATGCATTTTCAGCTGGGCTAAAAACCACAGTTGTTATGCAATACGGTTCAACTTAAATATACATTGAACTTTTTTTGGAATGGAGTTCCTGCATGCAAGTGATTGTCACATATAGGCAGATAGGATATTTCTAAAATACAAGTCTCTGCTTTTGATGGAAGTATTTTGCATACAGCTTACAAATAAAGAACTTATGCAGAAATTGAAAAAATATTGAGTGCTGTTAAAATTATACACTTCATAGTAACTGTATTTCCTGGAGCCAGTTTAGCATCAAAGTTATCTGTAGTTTTATAGTGAATACTGCACTCTAAAGCACAGTAATTGAATGAATTACTGTTATTTTTCTCGTTAAAATTGAAGGTTTAGAGTTCAGAGTTTCCTTTCTAAATATTCAAATTGACTGTGGATGGTACAACTCAGAATGACAAGTCACAGCTTTATGCCACTGATTTGTTATAATATAATAATTATCTGGCTGTTGTAGATCCCCCTGCGTAAACCTGACTTGTCACAAATTCTCTATAAGCAACAATCTATAATGTAGAGCTAATTATGCCTCATTAATATACAATTGCATTAATACAGCCACATAATGATCCTTTTCCAGTTATTCTAATAGTGGTCTTGACCTCTTTATTTTATTTTTTTCTTCTTATACTGGCTAATACCTCATTAAATGAGAACAATTTATTCTATATCAATGTATATTTGTATGCTACTGTTGTTTGCCAGTGCAAATTCAAACAATTCTGGAAACTGTGAAAGCAGATTGTTCTTGCTATTTTCTATCACCACACTAAAATAACTCTTTTTACTTTCTTATTGGTCTGACTCACCCTGAAGATCCAGTTTGTTCTTGTGTAAATTTTTGTGATGATCACTGGTGGCCAATTTTCAGGATAGAAAACAATAGAAATTGAGTATGGGAACTGTTCCCACTGTTCAAAACATTTATTGTTATTATAGATTTCATAGCAGTTACATGCTGAAAAATATGCATTCAAAGAGTGTGCCAAACCAGCTGGCGGAATACACAGTAGTTCTCACTAATTGAAGGACAAAGGGCACTTTTATACATAGATTTTTTTTTGTGTTTGCAGTTTGGGGACAGCAATCACTGTGCGCTGGCCTCTGCTGTTTAGAATTGTCATTATGTGCCAGTCTCTGCAGACCAGCTGGGCTTGACTCTGTACTATGTAAATACCCATTGCTGCAGACTATAAGCCTGGTTATGTACACTTAGCACATGATAGTAAGTGTTTAATTTGACAGTAGATTTTTAGATTTACTCACCTCTGAAGTGTGAAGGGATTTTAGCTTCTATCTGTCTTATGATAGCTCCTATGACTCCTATAAAAGATTTTGCTGAGTATAAGGCATTCAGAGAATTGACATCCATGTTTCAAGAAAATGAAGACCTCCAATCCAATGGATCTCCATTAAAAACCAGATTCTATCTTGTCCCTATTATTTTTCTCGTTAGTAACTGGTTTTTTTTGGAATCTGATTGAAATAAATGGTTATCTGTGAAGTCGGAATTATTCTCCCCTGAAAATGAAATCATCAGTTACAAAATAGGTATCCAATATTGCATGGCTTTGAATCAAAATCAAAGGAATCCTCATGCTGATTTAAAATGTGAGGCTCATTTCAGAAAGATTTTACAATTTCAACAAAAATAATAGGTTATTGAATATCTTAGTAAATTAAGGCAAGTAGATATTGAGCAAAGCATTCCTAACTGTGTGAAAAACAGTGTTACTTTATAGTCTGTTATGAACTACTGAATGATTAGAGCACAGTGGGAAGCCATTTGGCCCATTTTATCTGTGAAGGCACTCTGCAAGAACATCTCAGCTTGTCCCAGTACCCCACGTCCTTTCCCCCAATTTCTCCTTCGACATTTTTCTCTTCGGATAATTATCGCATTCCCTTTTGAAACCACAATTGAATGTGTTTACACCCCACTCTCAGGCAATACTTTCTAGATCCTAACAACTCGCCACATGAGAAAGATTTTCCTCATTTTGCTATTGATTCTTTTGCCTAAATTGGTATTATCAGATCCTTGATCCTTCCACCAATGACAACACTCTGTCCAGACCCGTCATGATTTTGAACTTGTCTATAAAACCTCCTCTTCATGAAGGAGAACAGCACATCTTCTCCAGCACAGGTACAGAAGAGGATTCTGGGAGAAGTCAATTCAGTCACCTCGCCAGTTCTGTGGGTAGCCGAAGAACCGGTGTCATGGGGCAGTTAAGCCCGAGACATTACAATGGGTGCTTCCTCTAACCAAAACAAAGGAGGACAAGTGAAGTAAAAGCAAGGAGGCCTAGCTAAGAGGAGCAGCCCATGAGACCTGAATCGGCACCCATGAGGCAGACACTGAGGGAGGTAAGTGTATAAAAAGAGCTCAAGGTGGACTTTGTGGCCTAGTCTTTTCCAGAAGGCCTAGCTGAGAGGAACTGCCCATGAGACCCAATTTTCAGCACTCCATTTTCAGCAGCAGCGGGAGAACCCAGTTAGATCCTATTTGGAATATTGTGAGCAGTTCTGCGTCCCATACCTAGGGAAGTAGGGGTCTAAGGGAGGTTCACAGGAATGATCCCAGGAATGTACAGTTTGTCACATGAGAAGTTGTTGAAGAGTGTGGATCTATACTCAATGGAGTTTAAAAGGATGAGGAAGGTTCTCATTGAAACCTACAGAATACTGAGAGGCCTGGATAGAGTGGATGTGGAGAGGATGTTTCCACTAGTGGGAGAGACTAGAACTCGAGGGCATAACCTCAGAGTGAAGGGATGCTCCTTTAAAACTGAAATGAAGAGGAATTTCTTCAGCCAGACGACATTGGTGAATCTGTGGAACTCAGAGGCCTGTGGAGGCCAGGTCATTGAGTGTCTTTAAGACAGAATTGAATAAGTTCTTGATCAATAACAGGATCAAGGGAAAGGCAGGAGAATGGAGATGAGAATCACACCAACCGTAATGAGATGGTGGAGCAGACTCAATGGGCTGAATGGCCTAATTCTGCTCCTATATCTTATGATCAAATGGCCTAACATTCAGAATTACCTCCTGCTGATGCCAGGCTGTCAAAAAAGAGAGAGGCTCCTGATTGGTTCTTTATAAACCAAGTGATTTGTATCCTTACCCATTCATACAAGATTATGAGGGGTATAGATAGAGTAAACAGGGTTAAGCTTTTTCCTAGGATGGACTCAAATAGCACGAGGGGTCACGGGCTTAGAGTGAGGGGAGTTAAGGTATAATTTGGATGCTAGAGGGAGTTTTTTTCACACAGAGGGTGGTGGGGGTATGGAATGCGCTGCCAAGTAAAGTGGTGGAGGCAGGTAGTCTGGAGTTATTTAAGAAATACTTAGATGGGCACATGAACAGAATGGGAATGGAGGGGAATCGAAAACTGATTTAAAATAGGGATGATGAGCCTTGGGAGTCCCTAGGAAGTGTGTAAATAGATGATGATATTGATGTACTTGTTTTTTATCCTACAGGTGCTTTGGTCCACCTTGTTGTCTAACAAAAGGCATACACGAGGTGGGTCGTGAGAGGGCTGCTCGTGGATCTTTTTTGAGAGTATCCTAGTGCTTCACGTCGTTTGTGTACGCTTGACCTGGACTATTTGATGGGCAACATTTGATGGACAGCTCAGTGACTATCGCTGTGCTGTGCAGATACATGGATTTGGGCCTGTGTCTGTGGGAGTTTGCTCATTCTCCCTGTGCTTGCGTGGGTTTTCTCCGGGAGCTCCGGTTTCCTCCCACATCCCAAAGATGTGCCCTTAGGCTAATTGGCAAAACAAATTCTCCCTAAATTGTCTCAAATTTGGTTTTTAATCCATAGATCTATAAACGTAGACAGGGATCGTGGATAGAGGAGGGAACATTGGGGTGGCAGTGCGGACTCGTTGGGCCGAAGGACCTGTTTCCCGTGCTGTTTTGTTCTTTGTTCATTCCCAAGTTCACAGGAGTAGAATCTGAGCTACAGTTTGTAAGGTTTTTTTTCACATTTTCCAGAGGGTAGCAAGCTAGACTTAATATTTATACCAACCTGTACTAATCAGGAGGCACATTAATTTTAGGGGCCTATTTGTGACAAGCTCAGCAGTAATTTTTAAGCGTCTGACTAGTATTTAGTTTTTAATCTAACAACTAATAGAGGGTGAAGGATGTCAATGGCGGGGTTGTGTGCTACTGCTGTGAAATGTGAGATATTGTGGACATTTCAAGTGTCTCTGAGGAATACACCAATGGGAAGTGCATCCAGTTGCAGATGCTCACTGAATGCATGGATTGGTTAGCAACTGGAATCGCTATGGAGCACACAATTAGCTAAACTTTTATAGATAATAGTGACAGAGATGAGTCCCACCCAAAACGCCGGGAGATAGATGGATGACAGCCAGATAGGTAGGCAGGCAGTACAGGGGTCCCCTATGGGCTATCCTGCTATCTAACAAATATACCGTTTTGGATACTGATGGGGAGGAAGGTCCTTCAGGGGACAGCGAAGGCACCACGGCTAGCTGTGCTGCACAGAGTGGGGTACAAAGCACGGCAAAACAATGGTGATAGGGGATTCAGGGATACAGATAGGCCCTTCTGTGGCTCCAAAAGAGACGCAAGGATAGTAGTCTGGTGTCAGAGTCATGGATGTCTCTGAGCGAGTACAAAACATCCTAAAATAGGAGGGAAATCAGATGTCATTGTCCGTACCAGTACGAATGACAGGTAGAAAAAGTAGCGAGGTCTTGCAACAGTGATTTAGAAAGTTAGTTAGAAGATTAAAAAGCAGAACCTTGAGGGTAGTAATCTCAGGATAGTGCTAGTGAGGCTAGGAAATAGTGCAGCTGAACACGTGGCTAAAGAGCTGATACAAGAGGAAGGGTTTCAGCTTTGGGCTGCCTTCCAGGGAAGGTGGGACCTGTACGAGAAGGACACTTACTCCTGAACTGCAGGGACACTAATATCCTGGCAGGAAGGTTTGCTCGTGTGGTTTGGGTGGGTTTAAACTAGTGTGGCAGGGGGTGGGAATCAGAACAGTTGGTCAGCAAGTGTAGAGACTGGGGACAAGCATGGGAACAAAGCCAGGCCATCTAAAGGAGAAGAGCAGGTTGGGGGAAGTCGAATTCAGTCGGCCTGGTGACCTGAATGCATCTACATCATGGAAGAAGTATAATGGGTAAAACAGATGAACTTAGAGCTTTTATTCATGCTCAGAACTTGGATGTAATTGCGGTAATAGAGATGTGATTAAAAGGGGAACAGGACTGGCACATAAATATTCCGGGATATAGGTGTTTTAGGCCAGACGCAGGGGAAGGCAAAAGAGATGGGGGAGTTGCATCTGGTTAGGGAACATATTCCTACTGAAGTGGACACCTTGGAAGAATTATGTAACCTGACACTATGGATAAAGTTCAGAAACAGGTAGGGGATAGTCATTATGATGGGGGTGTACTACAGACCTCCCAATAGCCCACAGGAAGTTGAAGAACGGATATGTAAGCAGATTCTGGACAGATGTAGAAATAATAGGGATTGTTGTAGCAGGAGACTTTAATTTTCCTCATATTGACTGGAAAGTCCTTAGGGCTAGGGAGTAATTTGTTAAGTGTACTCAGGAACGGTTTTTTCGAACAATAGGTAGATTGTCCAGAGGGGATTATACTGGATCTGGTACTAGGGAATGAGCCTGGCTAGATCATCAAAGTTGTAGTAGGAAAACAGTGGTTAGCATTTCTGCCTCAACACCAGGGATGCTGGTTTAATTCCAGCTCAGGTCATTGTCTGTGTGAAGTCTGCACGTTCTCCTTGTGTCTGTGTGGGCTTTCTGCGGGTGCTCCTGTTTCCTTCCATACTCCAAAGATGTGCAGATTAGGTTGATTAGCCATGATAAATTGCTCCCTAGAGTTAGGAGGACCAGCAGCGAAAATATGTAGGGTTCTGGGGACAGGACCTGGGTGATATCATGGTCAGCCCAGACTCGATGGGCCAAATGGCACCTTCTGAATTGTGGGGATTCTATGTGGTGAACAGTGACCACAATTCTGCAAGTCTTCAGATACTCATGGAAAATGTCAAGTGTTGTCCCCAAGATTAAGGTGCTAAATTGGGGGAAGGGTAACTATAAGTGGAGTAGGCATGATTTGGAGGCTGTTGTTTTGGAAGAGGCTTTTTGAGGGTAAATCCACATCTGGCATGTAGAATTCTTTTAAAGAGGAGTTGATCAGAATGCAGGGCAAGTATGTGCCAGTGAAAAAGAAGGACAGCAAAAGCAGGATTTGAGATGACCAGGGAAATTGCAAGTCTAGTCAAAAAGAAAAAGGATGCATACGTGAGGTCCAGGCAACCAAAAACAGATGAAGCAATTGAAGAATACAGGGAGAGCAGAAAAGAGCTCAAACAGCGAGTTAGGAGGGCAAAGAAGGGTTACAAAATATCCTTGGCATGTAGGATTAAGGAGAATCCCAAGGCATTTTATACATATATATTAGGAACAAGAGAATAACTAGAGAAAGAGTGGACCAAGGAGGGAAGTTATGCATAGAACCAAAGGGAGTGGGTGAAATCCTTAATGAGTACTTTGCTTCGGTATTTGCAAAATAGTAACAGCACTCTAGTTACAGACCTCCATTCAGAAAAACACCTTCCCCCACTACCTCTTTGGCCTTTATAGTGAGGGGGATAGAATGTAAAAGCAGGAAGGTCTTGCTGCAACTGTACAGGGCACTGATGAGGCCATAGCTGGAATATTGTGTGCGGTTTTGGTCGCCGCACTTGTGGAAGGATATATTGGCCTTGGGGGGAGTGTCGAGAAGGTTCACTAGGCTGATACTTGAGATGAGGGGGTTAGCCTATAAAGAGAGATTGAATAGACTGGGTCAGTACTCGTTAGAGTTTAGCAGGCTGAGGGGGGAATCTTATAGAGACATATAAGATAATGAAGGGGATATCTAGGATAGAGGTAGAGAGATTCTTTCTAGTTAGAAAGGTTAGCAGGGCACAGCCTCAAAATAAGGGGGGAGGGGAAGTTTAGATCAGAGTTGAGGAGGAACTTTTTCACTCAAAGGGTGGTGAGTCTCTGCAATTCTCTGCCCATTGAAGTGGTGGAGGCTACCTCACTGAATATATTTAAGTCACGGGTAAATAGGTTTCTGATTGACAAGGTAATTAAGGGTTATGGGGAGAAAGCAGGAAAGTGGAACTGATTCACTTCAGATCAGCCATGATCTTATTGAATGGCGGGTCAGGCTCGAGGGGCTAGATGGCCTACTCCTGCTCCTATTTCTTATATTCTTATGTTCTACCCTCTGCCTTCCATCGCTAAGCCAGTTCTGAACCCATCTGACTAGCTCACACTTGATCCTGTGTGATTTAACCTTTTGCATAAGGGTTTTCTCCAGGTGCTCCGGTTTTCTCCCACATCCCAAAGATGTGCTCTTAGCTAATTGGCAAAACAAATTCTCCCTAAATTGTCTCAAATTTGGTTTTTAATCCATAGATCTATAAACATAGACAGGGATCACGGGTAAAGGTGGGAACATCGGGATGGTGGCGCAGGCTCATTGGGCTGAAGGGCCTGTTTCCCATGCTGTTTTGTTCTTTGTTCTTTATTCTAATCACTGCAGAATGGCAATGGACCCTCTCTCCCTCTGTCCCCCTCACTGCCTCCTCATCCATTAGCCCCTCCCTCCATTAGCCCCATCCCCACTGGCCGCTTCCCCTGGCACTGCCTCATTGGTCAGGTGCTAGTGTGGCACTGCCCATCTGGTACTGCCCTCAGGCCCTCGGCCTTCCTGGAGGTCTCAATGACCTTCTGTTTCACTGGTGAGACTAAGTCGATTGTTCCTCGTTCATGGGAAGCATATTTATTCTTCGCTGGTGCAAGCATTTCCTGGAGGGGTCATAAAGAGGGGTCGAGCCCGGAAGATTAAGCGCTGGGCTTGATAAGCAGATGCAAATGTTTATTTCAATAGATTTAAATATATTAACCCACCTCACGCACATTTCTGGCTGACCGCACAAGAGATGATATGGAGATGCTGGCATTGGAATGGGATGAACGCAGTAAGAAGTCTCACAACAACAGGTTAAAGTCCAACAGGTTTATTTGGTAGCCCATGCTGGAAAGAGTAGCTGTACAAATTTAACAATAAAGCCCATCTCCGGGTGGTTGGTGATAGGCCCATTCTCTTATTTGCTTTGTAGAAAGAATTGACAATGATCTGGAAAATCACCTTCTGATCTCCAGGTCACTTCCTGAGTGATTGCACAGAAGCATCACCTAAATATTGAGGCTCCATGACTGAGGTTGGTGTAGCTTTGGTTTAGGATTGAAAGTGGTGTAATTGAACAGTTTCCTCTCGATTTGCTAGATTACTTTCTCACCTATGAATAATTTGCTGGGAGTGTGGTGCAAAGAAAATGGAGGAGAGAGTTGGTGCAGTGATACAGCCTTGGTTGACCCCAGTTTTCAATGATATAGGATTTGTGGAAGTTCCATTTGATGAAAATCATCGGCACTCCTCATGTACTAGCTCAGTTTTTGGCCAATTGAGGAAAAGAGTATTTGAGGACTCATATCTCAAACCCATGATTATGGACATAATTTATGGGCAGCTCTGATCTCTGCACCTCTATATCCTTTGGAGATTAGGATAGTTATTGAAGCTCCTCAAAACACTGGAGAAGTGCCAATGGCAGTGCCATCACCAGATCCTGCAATTCTGGTGCCAAGAAAGGCAGTTTAATAGTGATACCTTCATCAAAACCAACTTAGCCAGCATTGAGGACTAATCATTCAAAATCACCTCTGCTGTACAGAACATGTCTTTCATGTGCTGAATACCAGGCTCCTGAAGTAATTGTTCTACTTGGAACTGAGTCATAGCAGGAGACTCTCAGAAGGACAGTGGAAATGCTTTATGGATGCCCTCAAAACAGCCATGAAGAGGTCAAATATACCCATGAACGTAAGGGTGACCCTGGTTTGTGGACAATCAAAATGGAGAAGGCTTATTCAGGAAGGCACTGAATAACATCATGAGACAATCATCAAGAACATGCCAGGACAAAATAAAGATACTGGCAATTGATATCTCAGTAAGAAGTCTCACAGCACCAGGTCAAAATCCAACAGATTTATTTGGAATCATGAGCTTTCAGAGTGCTGCTCCTTCATCAAAACTCACCAGGAGCTTTCAGAACAAGTAGTGCTCTGAAAGCTCGTGATATCAAATAAATCATTTGACTTTAACCTGTTATTGTAAGACTTCTTACTATGCCCGCTTTCTGTGTTGATTAAAAAAGATAGTTGTTTGGACTATACAAGAGCAAGAGAGCTATTGTTACCATGTTGGTGAGGCTATGTAATTTACGTGCAGCTTGGTAAAAATGGAATTGTTTATGAATAACTCCATCAGCCATGATGGAACACTCTGATCAGTTTCCGGCGATATCTTTGGTTGAGTGCCAAATCCCTTTGTTTGGGGATAAAGAGAAGTATTTCAACCTTTGTCCCACCAATGTGGGACAGAAGGAACATCTTCAGAGAAGACAGAAGAACCATGAAGAAGAATCTACATTGAGAATGGACCTGGCCAGTTTGCTCAAGATGCCAGCGTTGGACTGGGGTAAACACAGTAAGAAATCTGACAGCACCAGGTTAAGTCCAATTGATTTATTTGACAGTAAACTCACAAGCTTTCGAGGTTTCTCCCTTCGTCAGGTAAATGGAGAGTTCTGGCCTCAGACAGAGCATATAACAGCACAGACAATTTACAGATTACTGATTAGAATGCAAGTGAGTTTATTATCAAATAAATCAGTTGGAGTTAACCTAACATTGTCTACCCACTTTGCTCAAACCAGATAGTATTCGGTTTCAGTTATAAGTTTAGAGTTAGTGCTAAAATGAAATGAGTATAGTGTTGCAACTGTTGAGTGTTCAATAAAGCAAAGCTTTTGTTTAAATGAATTTGAGTTGAGTCCTTTGATACTTTATACTAAAATATGTACCTGGAAAGAGATTTAATTTAGAACCAGATAACAATTTGGTGTCCATGGACACCATTGAGGCTTTCTGTACCTGTTGGGCACCACACTGACGAGAGTGCCCTATCAATTCCACTAACCGATCTCTGTGGGTGGGGGGCACACAGTCACACAGTGGTTAGTGCTGTTGCCTAACAGCGCTGAGGATCCGGGTTCAATTCCTGACTTGCGCTTTGCTTTTGTTTGGGGCAGTTCACCTTTAAAGAGCTGGCCCCTTTTATATTGTCCCTCAGCTAGTCGAATTTAGTTTAACTGATAAGAGTTGGACAGCATTCCTGTTTTGGCTTTATTACCGCAGTATTCTATGTGATGAGTTTTTTCCTTTTAGTCAATTCACTTAATCCAGCAGCCAGACGCCAGTTCCACTTCCTGACGCTGCTGTTAGCAGTAACCTAGTCGAACATGCTCTAGATTGAACTAGTGATTCTGTCAGTCTCATTTCCATGCTCATTTGCCCAGTATTTTTAATTAAGTGCTTAAGAATAAGATTGAGGGAAGAAAGTCACTGGCACTAATGTTGAGAATCAGCCAGAGAGAATAGCAGGAGCTTTTGGCCTTGTTGTAACCAAAGGGTGAAACTGAATGGTTGTTGTGCTAATGGGAGCAGTCTGTTAGAAAGTCTGCGTTTAACACACAAGTTGGAGCCCAATTACTCATTATCATAATTTGAACTTGCCTGGAGGTGCTGAACAAGTCACCTGCAGCTTTAGCACTCAATAACTGATAAACTGCAATTTTAAAGGAGCAATAAATGTGGTCTCCAGTGCTAAATGTATGGAACACTCTGGTTGGTACACAGCAAGAAGTCTCACAACACCAGGTTAAAGCCCAACAGGTTTGAGACCAACAGATTGAGAAGGTCCGCAGAACGTTGCTAATTCAGCCCAGTTTTGGGGGAGAGTTGGTCTGCGGGTCAGCAGCCGAACATTACAAAAATATAGCTGTTAGCTGAGGCTAAAATCTCTGTGGGCAAAGCCACAGAAATGGCTCAGGTAATTGAATGCACCAAGCCAGGCTTAAGTAAACTGCAAGGTATGCCCAACAAAATGAATTGTTTGTAGCGAGAAATGGCTGCTGTGAGGAACAGCCTGAGTGAGGGTGCAGCAGCGCCTGAGGGAAGTACAAAGAACAAAACAGCACAGGAAACAGGCTCTTCAGCCCAACGAGCCCGCATACAGCACTAGGGTGAAAACTTCTTTTCAGTGTTGGGGGAGAACATTTCCAGGAAACTTGCTGGTACAGAAATTACATTTGTTTCCATTGCAAGAAGAAGATTAGTTTGCAAGCACTGTGCAGAATGAAGCAGGCAGGACAGAACACAGGAAAGAAACCAACAACGGTTAGATTAACACCGTTAAAGCAATTAGCTGAGGAAGCCCGACAAGGGACTGAAACTTGTACTTTAATCCTCAACACATTAAGATGCCACCTATAGAATTGGGCATGATTATCAGCAGCAAATCTCTTAAAATGGAGGGCGACATAGGAGCCATGACCACAGTTATAGGGAAGAAGCAGTCAGATACTCCAGAAACCACTGCAACCGTTGAGATTGAGTAATTCAGAAGCCATTTTGTCTACAAATGCATTAGAGTCAGCTACAGTTACAGTATCCTGCAGAAACCAAACAGCAGAATGACCTATTCTAGAACAAAGAACAACACAACACGGGAAACTGACCCTTCGGCCCAACGAGCCCATGCTGCCACCTCGGTGTTCCCACTTCCACTCATAATCCCTGTCTATGCTTATAGAAATCTGCATTGGAATCAAACTAATGAGAACAATTTAGGGAGAATTTGTTTTGCCAATCAGCCTAAGAGCACATCTTTGGGGTGTGGGAGGAAACTGGAGCACCCGGAGAAAACCCACGCAAGCACGGGAAGAATGCGCATAACTCCCACAGACACAGGCCCAAATCCATGTACCTGCACAGCACAGCGATAGTCACTGAGCTGTCGTGTTGCCATCAACTGGTCCAGTTTAAGCGTACACTAACGACGTGAAGCACTAGGATACTCTCGAAAAATCCAAGAGCAGCCCTCTCACGACCCATCGCGTGTATGCCCCTTGTTAGACAACAAGGCGGACCGAATTACCTGTAGGATAAAACAGAAATACATCAATATCATGCACAATTCACGCAATTCCCAGTTCTGTCCTAGTCAGTGAAATCATTGAAAAGATGAAAAGACACATGACACCTATTGAACTATAACCTGGTGTCATGTGACCTCTCATCTTATCCATCCCAATCCAACGCCAGCATTCCACATCATGTTCTAGTGATTGAAGATCACAGATCTTGTCTCATGGGCTGATACTGGTTGGAACAGATACTTGTTGGTTTGACTGGCTGGAGATATTGAATATTTGAGATGGATGTTTTCAAGAGCTGCTGTGCAGATACTCTGAGGTTTTCCAGAAAGAACTGGGATAAATAAAAGGGGTTAAACCCAAGTTTATTTGAATCCCAAGACAACACTTAAATTCTTTTGAACCTGCCCAGTGCCTTATGCATATATATTATTATATATATATAATATATATATTATTCTATGTTCTATGTTCTATGCACTCCACCATAAAGTAGAAGTGAAGCTAGGAAGATTGAAAGACTTGGATGTCATAAAACTTATACAGTTCTGTGTGTGGCTGCACCTATAATCCCAGTCTCGAAGCCAGATCACACAGAAAATCTGTGGGGATTATTAATTAGTTGTAAACCCAAGGAGCTGAGATAGCTAGATGTTCCATTCCAAGAATCGAGGCACTATACCCAAAATTATTAGATGGCTCTAAAGTGCACCAGTAGCTGGAGTTGGATGAAGATTCTCAGAGGTTGGTTTCTACCAACACCTACAAAGGGTTATACCAGAATACATGTTCACTCTTTGGCATCTCATCGGCCTGTGCTATTTTCCAGCATAAGATGGAAAGTTTATTGCAGGCCATTCCCAAAGTAGTGATGTACCTGGATGGTGGCTTAATTACTGAACAATCTCTTGAGGACTACAGGACAAAGTTAGAAGAAGTCCGAAAAAGATTTACAGAAGGAGAGATCTGTTCAAAGTGAGAGAAATACACTTTCCAGGTAGATGAATTTATCTACCTGAGTTTCAGGACAAATGCCAAAGGCCTAAATCCTTTGGAGGATAAAGTTAAAGCCAGAAAGAAAGTGCCACAGCCTAAAAATGTGTACAAGTTAAAATCATTCTTAGGAAAGGTGAATTATTGTAGTAGATTCTTACAAAACATGTCTATAACTTTAACCCCACTACAGCGATGGACATGGGGAGCAGCACAAAAAGAGGCTTTTGCTAAAATAAAGCAAGCCTTACAGGTATCAACACTGCTTGTAAATTTTGATCCAACCAAGCCATTGGTAGTGACCTGTGAGACATCACCATGGAATAGGAGAACAGGAGTGCTCCTAATCCATGGTAATGTCTCACAAGGGTCAGAGGGAATAGAGAAGTCAATTGGATTTGCATGAAGAACCTTAGAAGATGCTGAGAAGAAGTATTCTCAAATTAACAAAGAAAGTCTGGCAGTAATTTATGCAGTAAGAAGTCTGACAACACGAGATTTAAGTCCAACCAATTTATTTGATAGTAAACTCACAAGCTTTTGAGGCGTTTTGACCTCTTCATCAGGTGAATGAGGTGCTCTGGTCTCAGCAAACCAGAGCATCTCGTTCACGTGACGAAGAGGTTGAAACATCTCGAAAGCTTGTGAGTTTACTATCAAATCAATCGGTTGAACTTAAACCTCGTGTTGTCAGACTTCTAACTGTGTTTACCCCAGTCCTATGCCAGTATCTTTACATCATGGTAATTTATGCAGTGCAGAAGTTTAATCTATTTATATATATGGTAGACATTTCATCAAAGTATCAAATCATAAATCGTTGTTGAGTTTATTCCGAAAAGATAAGCCAGTGCTATCAATTGCTTCAGTGAGGGTACAGAGATGGGCTTTATTGTTAAATTTGTACAACTGCTCTTTCCAGCATGGACCATAGACAGTACCGTCACTGCCTGCACTGCAAGATGTTGGCATTGCACCTGATAGGGACTTTGCCAGTATCAGCTACCTTTAAAAAAAAGACTGAAAGGAGCCAGTGCTGTCAAAATTTAAGAGGATGTTGATGCAAGATTGGCACTACGATAAGTCAAAGAAGATCAGACGTTACCTGTAGGATGGAGATAAAATGTGAGGATGGTTAATTACTGTGGGGATTTCTATTATAGTGTCACCCCAGGGGTGACGGTTTTTGTTACAGAAGTTGTATGGTCCACACCCTGGATAAAGTAGGATAAAAGCACTTGCCCGAAGCTATCTTTGGTCAGCCAATGCTCAAGTTGTGAAGCCCAGCAGTCATTGCTGCTACCAGCAAATATACATCCACGGCAGTGGCCAGGTCTTTGGTTTGATTTATTATTGTCACATGTATTGACATACAGTGGAAAGTATTGTTTCTTGTGTGCTACACAGATAAAGCATACTGCTCATAGAGAAAGAAAGGAGAGGTGCAGAATGTAGTGTTATAGTCATAGCTAGGGTGTAGAGAAAGATCAAATTAATGCAAGGTAAGTCCATTCAAAGGTCTGACAGCAGCAGGGAAGAAGCTTTTCTTGAGTCAGTTGGTACGTGACTTCAGACTTCTGTAATTTTTTTCCCGAAGGAAGAAAGTGGAAGAGAGTATGTCTGGGGTGATTATGCTGGCTGCTTTTCCGAGGCAGTGGGAAGTGTAAAAGAGACAATGGATGGAAGGTTTGCGTGACGGACTGGGCTTCACTCACAACCCTTTGTAATTTCTTGTGGTCTTAGGCAGACAGAAGCCATAATAAAACTTTGATACAACCAGAAAGAATGATTTCTATAGTACTTTTGTAAAAGTTGGTGACAGGTATAGCAGACATGTCAAATTTCCTTAGCTTCTGAAAAAATAGAGATATTGGTGGGCTTTTTTAACTATGGTGTCGCATGGAAGAACCAGGACAGGTTGTTTGTGATTTGTCATCCAGAACCTTGAAGCTCTTGACCATTTCCACTTTATTCCCATTGATATAGACAGGGGTATGTCCTCCACTACACTTCCACAAGTCAAAAACAATCTCCTTTGTTTTGCTAACATTGAGGAAGAGATTATTGTCGTTGCACCTGTTTCACCAGATTCCCTATGGGCTACGGACAAAACCACACGTAGATTGTGCAGGACGTGGAACTTATGTTTTTCATTGTGCTTGATGCACAAACAAAATGGGCGAATGTCCAATTCATGAAACCTACAATAGCCACAGCCACCATTGACAAATTGTGGCAGATTTTTGCCATTCATGACATCCCCAGAGGCCTTAGTGTCAGACAATAGTGCAGTATTTACAGAAGAAAGTTTTGAAAAATTTTTGTTCAAGTATTCACTAAGATTGGTCAGCCCCTTACCACCCAGTTTGAATGGTTTAGCAGAATGACCTGTACAAATGCTGATCCATGAAGAAGCAAGTTCAAAGACCACTGCTATTACACTTGGCAAGTTTCTTATTGTTGTATAATGCAATGCAAATGCGACCGCAGGGGTTACGCCAGTTGCATTACTAATAAGACACCTTTCTACGAGCCGTTCTTCCTGAGAAGACACCAGCAAACCTATGATCACGTACTCCCTTTCCTCCTGGTATCCAGTAAGGGACAATAGCAGAGTACGCACATTCATTAGGTGAACTCCTCAGTGAATTCAAGAAATAAATTAAGGTCAGCAAAATAACATATTAGGGACACCCAAGGGAAAAGTCCATTCACAAATTCACAACTTCTGGACTCTAGAGGAATGTTTCAATTCATTACTGGGTCCTTCAGCGAGCAACAAATCTGAGCAGGTGGATGCAAAATACAAACTCAAAAATCTGGGGTCAACATCTTTCTCAGTTACTTCTTTGTCCTCGTCTTCTGAAAACACTGGGCTCCACAGTGACTGGTGTACATGGGTTCACTGCAGGACATATCTGTTGGTCCCCTGGATCAAGTCCAACTCTCTTCCTCAAATGATGCATACGCCTTTTTTCACATGGTGACTGCTACAACATATGTGACTGGCCCAGTTCTTCCCCCAATTTTGCCTGCCACCCACATTGGTCTATCATCAAAGTTCCTGGCCGTAACTAAATCATTGACCTAAAAGACTCTGTCCCTTTATCATGGGTCCCTAATATGTTATTGTGTCATGTATGGTGATGTTTCTTTTGCTCTCATTCATAAGTAGGCACGAGAGTTAGAGAGGGAAAGGAGTATAGTAATGCACCCTTTAATGGGCAATCCTTTGTGGGCCACAATATCAGGCTGAACCCTATGGAGAGACCATGCAGGAAGCCGAGCCAATTGGGAGCAAGAGTATGCATCCTGGAATGGGGATTAACCTCAATTGGATCCAGGGAGAAGCGAGTAGACATGAATTAGTTTTGTCAGACACTTATCATGTCTATACAATAGTTAATACACCATTGCTTGTTAAAGCCAGTACAAGTCACCTTCGAATTTACTATAAGAAGCCTTCACAATCTTTTAGCAATTGACCTAAACAACTTTCCTAACAGGAACTAGGTGATTGGAAGCAAATTAGTCTTTGCTGAGGATTTCAGCACCTATGTTCATTTGCTGTTCATTGCCAAGTATAATTTATTTTGCTGACCTTAATTTATTTCTCAAATTCACTGAGGAGTTCACCTAATGAATGTGCGTACTCTGCTATTGTCCCTTACTGGATACCAGGAGGAAAGGAAGTATGTGATCATAGGTTTTGCTGGTGTCTTCTCAGGAAGAATGGGAGGAAGATGTGGCCAACAAGAGCAACACCAGCTGCTGCAGGAGAGAGGGACGGGAACACAAAGGTGACCACTTCCTCCTTGGGAACTGCACATCCTGACCTGTTGTCCTTAATCCTGATCCTGACCACTGTGTATATGATGTGGAGATGCCGGCACTGGACTGGGGTAAGCTTAGTAAGAAGTCTCACAACACCAGGTTAAAGTCCAATAGGTTTGATCTGGACCATAAACCCAGAGATGGATCTCTCATAGCAGAATGAAATTTATAACTCAATATGATGATTGAAGTTTGGGGGCTAACTGATCTTTGATCAATTCCACTTTCTGGTCAAAAGAGTTTGGGCCTGATTTTCCTGCTGTTCATGCCAGCAGGATTCTCCCGTCCCATTGTAGTTGTTGGGGATTAAGCTGAGTTCTCCATCCTCTCTGGCAGTGGTGGCAACATGTGAATGGCCAAGGAATTTAGCCTTTGTTTCAGGCAATATTAAACTCTTCACTGGAAGTTTGTGGGCCACAGATTGTAAGTAATATTACCTTTCATTTTCCAAGCACTGTGATCTAGTTAACTATAAAGAAGTAATACAACCTTCAAGATATTATACAACATAGAACAATACAGCACAGAACAGGCCCTCCGGCCTTCGATGTTGTGCCGACCAAAATAAAAAGCAATGCCCCTCCTAACTAAACCATTCCCTTCTCATCCATATACTTATCAACTAACCTCTTAAACGCCACCAAACTTGGCGCATCTACAACAGCTGCAGGCAGGGCATTCCACTCCCTAATCACTCTTTGAGTAAAGAACCTACCTCTGATATCCGTCCTATAACTCATACCCCTTAATTTAAAGCTGTGTCCCCTCGTGCTAGCTTTCTCCATCCTAGGAAAAAGGCTATCACTGTCCACCCTATCTAAACCTCTAATCATCTTATATGCTTCAATAAGATCCCCCCTTAGCCGCCTCCTTTCTAACGAAAACAACCTCAAATCCTTCAACCTCTCTTCATAGGACCTGCCCTCCATACCAGGCAACATCCTAGTAAACCTCCTCTGTACCCTCTCCAATGCCTCCACATCTTTCTTATAATGTGGCGACCAGAACTGCACACAATACTCCAAGTGCGGCCGCACTAGAGTTTTGTACAGCTGCAACATGATGCTGCGGCTCCTAAATTCAATCCCCCTACCAATAAAAGCTAAGACTCCATAAGCCTTCTTAACAACTTTATCCACTTGACTGCCTACTTTCAGGGATCTATTGACACATACACCAAGATCCTTCTGTTCCTCAACACTATTAAGAGCCCTACCATTAGCCCTATACTCTACACATTTATTGTTCCTGCCAAAGTGCATTACCTCACACTTTTCCACATTAAACTCCATTTGCCACCTCTCGGCCCAGCTCTGCAACTTGTCCAAGTCACTCTGTAAACTAAAACACCCCTCTTCACTATCTACCACTCCACCAACTTTAGTGTCATCTGCAAATTTACTGATCCATCCCTCAATACCCTCATCCAGATCATTTATAAAAATTACAAACAGCAGGGGCCCCAAAACAGACCCCTGAGGCACACCACTCGTCACCGAACTCCACGATGAATATCTCCCATCAACCACCACCCTCTGTCTTCTATCTGCCAGCCAATTTCTAATCCAATTAGCTAAATCACCCTCTATTCCACACATCTGCATTTTCTGTAGAAGTCTTCCATGGGCCACCTTATCAAAAGCCTTACTAAAGTCCATATATACTACATCAACCGCCTTACCCCCATCCACCTCTCTGGTCACTTTCTCAAAAAACTCAATGAGGTTAGTAAGGCATGACCTACCCTTCACGAAACCATGCTGACTATCCCCAATCAATTCATTTCTCTCTAAATAACTATAAATCCTATCCCTAATAATTCTCTCCAATACCTTGCCCACCACAGAAGTAAGACTCACTGGCCTATAATTCCCAGGAAGGTCTCTCTTCCCCTTCTTAAACAATGGGACCACATTCGCTATCCTCCAGTCCTCCGGAACCACACCCGTAACCAACGAGGACCTGAAGATCAGAGCCAGAGGCTCTGCAATCTCCTCTCTTGCCTCCCAGAGAATCCTAGGGTAAATCCCGTCCGGCCCAGGGGACTTATCCAACTTCAAACCCTCGAGAATTTCTAACACATCCTCCCTATCTACTACAATACTCCCCAATTTGCAACCCTGTACCTCAGTGCTCTCCACAGCTACATTTCCAGCACTCTGCGTGAATACCGAAGAGAAATATTTATTCAGTGCCTCACCAATCTCTTCAGGCTCCACGCACAACTTCCCACTGCTGTCTATGACTGGCCCTAATCTTGCCCTAACCAATCTTCTATTCTTAACATATCGAAAGAAAGCTTTAGGATTCTCCTTAATCCTATCAGCCAACATCTTCTCGTGTCCCCTCTTAGCTCTCCTCAATTCACTTTTTACCTCCTTCCTAGCTAATCTATAGCTATCCATTTCACTACCTGAGCCTTCAAGCCTCATCCTGACATAAGCCTCCTTTTTCTTCTTAACCAGCAAATCAACTCTTTTCGTACACCAAAATTGTCCCAAGTTCTGATAAAGCAGCTTAATCTTCCTGATTAAAGATGCTTGTAGGACTCCTTTCTCAGCTTTGATAATCACTTTCCTCTCTCTCTATCTACTCACTGCAATCTCCCAATGACTGACATTGTTTTTCCCTGTTTTCAGTACAGTAAAACTGAAATCAACTCATTATGGCTTCAGCAATGAATAATTTATTGTTGACAGAACAGCAATACACATTAACCCTCTTCTCCTCCCTGCCTCCAACTGAGGTGCCCTCTCATCACGGGACGAGCACCTTATTCCGATTTGATTTGGTCACCCCAATTTCTCTCTAGGGTCTGCCCTGATCACACGGAAGGACCGCCCCTTTAATGGGGCCACATTATCGCACTCCATGATGAATATTAGTGGGCATTAGTGGCAATCAACTATTTAATAAACCTCCAGGTAGCTGTTCCTAGTGCATACTTCAGCTGTTTTACCAAAATAGATCTTGCGCTAACTTCTTAGCTTGAGAACTTATTTAACCATCTTGAAGGATCTTTAGTTATTGAAAACCATTCCAGTGCTTTTTCCAACAGTATTTCATTGTTTGCCAAATTTGGAGTTTGTGACTTTGATAAACTGGTTTACAACACATGGCTATATTATTGCATTGCTGAAACAGTGAGTAGAACAGTCTTACTTGGCACAGGTGTTTGGAAAGTTTCTCCATATATTATTAAACTAACTGTGACTTGGAAATAATATTCAGTGAAGGATAACCAGCCTTAGTCATTGGGGAACTGTAAGAACATGAACACTTTTTCAAATGGTTTTCCCTAAAATTGTATCATAAGATTTAAGTGATGATGCCGTTGAAAATGTAAATGAGTTAGTCGACAATGAATTTAAAAAGCTTTTAATAGCAAGATAATGAGCAGAACACGAAACAGCAAAACAGGTGATAATGTAAGAATCACCATCAGGTTTACACAGGGTCAAGAAGGGGTATGTGGGATAGTATTGGGATTGGGAGGGAAATTGTGGAGATTGAGAGAGAGGGATTGTAGAGGTTGGGAGGGAGATTGCGGAGGTTGGGAGGGAGATTGCGGAGGTTGGTGAAGGTTGAGAGGAGGGAAAGTGTGGACTTTGGGAGGATAGACATTGTGGAGGTTAGGAAGATTGTGGAGGTTTGATGGAGGGAGATTGTGAAGGTTGAGAGGAGGGAAAGTGTGGACTTTGGGAGGAGAGAGATTGTGGAGGTTAGGAAGATTGTGGAGGTTTGATGGAGGGAGATTGTGAAGGTTGAGAGGAGGGAAAGTGTGGACTTTGGGAGGAGAGAGATTGTGGAGGTTAGGAAGATTGTGGAGGTTTGATGGAAGGAGATTGTGGAGGTTGGGAGGAGGGAGATTGTGGAGATTGGGAGGAGAGAGATTGTGAAGGTTGGTAGGAGGGAAAGTGTGGAGATTGGGAGGGAGCTGTGGAGGTTGGGAGGGAGATGTGGAGGTTGGGAGGGAGATGTGGAGGTTGGGAGGGAGATGTGGAGGTTGGGAGGGGGAGTGTGGAGGTTAGGAGGGCGAGTGTGGAAGTCAGGGGAAGAAAACGGGTGGTTGGGGTTGGATGATTATCATGGAGGTCAGAGGTGACACTGCAGGAGGTAGATTGTGAAGATTGGATAGAGTTTGTAGAAGTCATGAAAGTGAAAGATAGAGATCGGAGACTGACCTGGAGGTTGAAGACTATTAGAGAGGTAACTGGTGGAGGCGGTGGTGGGAGGTAGTGCGGACATGAAATCAAAGACAGCCGGAGATCAGGAATGTTGGGGGATTCTGAGGTTGCAGAACCTGTAAAGAGATTTGCTTGTTGGGCCTGAAAGAAAAATTCCTCCTTCTTCTGCCCAAGAGACAGTGTTATAAACACTGTTAAAAATATCCCTTTCTTACTTAATTTGCCTGGTTTCTTGAGACCTGGGAAACCAGCTCCCATGGGTTAACAAGAAAACAGCTGTTAAAATGGAGGCATGTGGCATTACCTTCAAAGCTTTCACTAATCAACTTGCTTCCTGAGAACAGATTGGTCGCTGCACTCCACCCTTCGAACCTCACCAAATGTTACTTCCTACTCGACCTTGGGAATTTTAATGCACTCCTCTCTCCATTCCATTCTAAAAATAAACAAGCTCTTGCTTTTTTCACTCTTTGCATAAGCCTATTTAAACAGAAATCTGATAGAAAACTGCAAATTTAACTTACAGATGCTTTGAGAAAGAAAAATAATGCAGTTAAACTGCAGAATGTTCACAATTTCGAAGTTGTTTGATATTGTCACGTAAAGCACAATAGTAAAAGTAACTGAATCCAATATCACTTTGACGTAATGAATAGATTTCAGATACTAAAAGTATCAAGCTGATTTGTCCTGTTAAAATTTAACTACAATTCATGTAAGGCTAACGTTTTTAAAAGTTGCAAAGAAAAGGTCTCGAATAGTTCTTAAAGTTTATTTGTCAGTGTCACAAGTAGGCTTACATGAACATTATAATGAAGTTACTGTGAAAATCCCCTAGTTGCCATAAATCCTGTTTGGGTACACTAATAGAGAGTTTAGCATGGCCAATGCATCTGATCAGCACGTCTTTGGGACTGTTAGAAGAAACTGGAGCACCTGGAGGAAACCCATGCAGTCATGGGGAGAATGTGCATCACAGACAGTGGCCCAAGCTGGGAATCAAACCCGAGTCTTTGGCACTCTGAGGAAACCACTGTGTCACCGTGCCCTCTCATAATAAATTCATAAAGCAGATGTTATTTTGTATGGCAAAGGATAATAGAATAAATATTAACTTCTATGGCTTGTCAGCAACCTGAACAGGAGGAAATTACAGAATCACAGAATTGTTACAATGCAGAAGGAGGCCATTTCACCTATCGGGCATTGTCTCTCCAAATGAGAAACTCAGCTGGTTCCCTCCTTAACCCTGCAAATTCTTCCTGTTCATTTAACAGTCTAATTCCCTTTTGAATGCTTCAATTGAACCTACCTCCATCACACTCCCAAGAAGTGCATTCCAAACCCTAATTCCTCCTTGAGCAGAAAGCTCTCCCCTTATCACTTTTACTTCTTTTACTTTACTTCTTTTTTACCTTAAATCCTCTTGCTCTCGATCTCTTGCTGAGTGGGAATAGTTACTCCCCGTCTTCTCTGTGAAGACCCCTCATGATTTTCAATGCCTCTATCAGATTTGCTCCTGTCCTTCTTTTCTCCAAGGAAACTGTCTTATTTTCTCCAATCTGTCTTCATAACTGAAATGTCTCATTCCTGGAATCATTCTTGTGAACTCTTCTGCGTTCTCTCTAATGCCTTCGCATTGCTTCCTAAAATGTGGCAGTTAAAATCGAATGGCAGCTTTAATCACTCCTTTTATGCCTCAATCTTCGTCTCATTAGAGAGAATGAGGAGATAATCGACAGGGGCTATCAGCAGGTGGTCACACCAGGGCAACGAGAAGAAGGCGCGTGGGTGACTATCAGGAAGGGGAAAACTCGGGTGATGGAGAGCACTCCGGAGGGTGTCCCCCTTCATAATAAGTACTCCTGCTTGAGTACTACTGGGGGGGACAGATCGTCTGAGGGAGGCAGCAGTGGCCCGCTCTCTAAACCTGAGCCAGTATGCAAAAAATCTAAGGAAGAGAGAGGCAAGGCGATACTAATAGGGGACTCCACTGTGAGGGGTTCAGACAGGTGTTTTTGTGGACGCAGGAGAGAGTCGCGGATGGTGGTTTGTCTTCCTGGAGCTGGGATCTGGGATGTTTCTGGACGCCTCCCAGACACCCTGAAAGGGGAGGGTGAGGAACCTGAAGTTGTAGTGCATATAGGTACTGCAGACATAGGCAGGAAGAGGGAGGCAGTCATCAAAAGGGATTATAGAGTACTGGGTAGGAAGCTGAGGAAGAGAAAAGCAAAGGCAGTAATTTCAGGATTGCTGCCTGCGCCTCAGGAGAATGAGAGCAGGAATCAAATGAGGTGGAGGATGTAGATGTAGATGTAGAGCAACACAGCACGGGAAACAGGCCCTTCGGCCCAACGAGCCCGCGCCGCCGTCATAACTATATAGTAACAATTCCATTATCCTATCCTAATTTTAGGTTATTCCTAATATGGAAGAGTCTCACTGTAGGGACAATTTGTTTCCCAATCAGCCTAAGAGCGATGAAGTTGACAAAGTTGAGGATCGGTTGAGGGAAATAAAGATTACGAGGAAAGAGGTGTTGGGGCTGTTAGGCAACTTAAAGACATATAAAGCTCCGGGGCCTGATGGCATTTACCCCAGGCTGCTAAGGGAGTTGAGGGAAGACCTAGCTGGGCCTCTGACACAAATCTTTGTCTCTTCCTTGGACACAGGTGAGGTCCCAGAGGACTGGAGGATAGCAAATGTAGTACTGTTGTTTAAAAAAGGTCAGAGGGATCACCCAGGGAACTATAGGCCGGTGAGCTTGACTTCAGTTATAGGTAGCTAATGGAGAGGATCCTTAGGGACAGGATGTATGAGCATCTGGAGCGCTGCGATCTGATCAGGGATACGCAGCATGGCTTCGTCAAGGGGAAGTCTTGTCTTACAATTCTAGTGGAATTTTTTGAAGAAGTGACAAAAACAGTTGATGAAGGACATGCTGTTGATGTCGTCTACATGGATTTCAGTAAGGCGTTTGACAAGGTTCCTCATGGTAGACTGATAGAGAAGGGGAAGGCATGGATGCATGGCTGAGGGACTGGAGCAGGGGACAGGGATTCAGGTTCATAGATCATTGGGACCTCTTTAGGGGCAGGTGTGACTTGTACAGTAAGGACGGGTGGCACTTGAACCCTAGGGGGACTAACATCTTGGCAGGTAGACTAGCCAGGGCTACTGGGGGATCTTTAAACTAGAAAAGCTGGGGGGTGGGAATACCGATGGGACGGTGAATAAGGAGGTTAGTTCCCAGGTAGGGAAGGACTGTAGGCACTCTGAGAGGGGGTTAGGCGGGTGGTGGAAAAGGGAAATATCCTGACTGAGGGGCTGAGGTGTGTCTATTTTAATGCCAGGAGTGTAGTAAATAAGGTAGATGAGCTTAGGGCGTGGATGCTGCTTGGGAGTATGATGTGGTGGCCATTACAGAGACTTGGTTGTCTCAGGGACAGGACTGGGTACTTCAGGTGCCGGGATTCAGGTACTTCAGGAGGGACAGGGTTGGGGGTAAAAGAGGTGGTGGTGTGGCACTGTTGATCAGGGACAGTGTTATGGCTGTAGAGAAGGTGGAAGACGGGGAGGGATTGTCTACGGAGTCTCTATGGGTGGAAGTTAGGAACAGCAAAGGCTCGATAACTTTGCTGGGTATATTCTATAGGCCGCCCAACAGCGACAGGGAACTTGAGGGGCAGATAGGGAAACAGATCCTAGACAGATGTAGAAATAACAGGGTTGTCGTGATGGGAGATTTCAGTTTCCCAAACATCGACTGGAATATCCCAAGGGTAAGGGGTTTGGATGATGTGGAGTTTGTAAGGTGTGTTCAGGAAGGTTTCCTGACACAGTACGTGGAAAAGCCTACGAGAGGAGAGGCTGTAATTGACCTGGTGCTTGCCAATGAGCCAGGGCAGGTGTCAGATCTCACGGTAGGTGAGCATCTTGAGAATGGAGATCATAATTCTATCTCTTTCACGGTAGCAATGGAAAGAGATAGGATCAGGCAGGCTAGGAAGGTGTATGTCTGGAGTAAGGGGAAATATGAAAACATTAGACAGGTAATTGGACGCATAAACTGGAAGGAGGTGTTCTTGGGGAAGAGTACAGAAGGAAAGTGGCGGTTTTTCAAGGAATGTTTGTCTGGGGCACTGCAAGACAACTTTCCGAGGAGTCAAAGAGGTTCTGGTAGGACGCGAGAACCGTGGTGCACAAAGGTAGAGGTGAACCTAGTTAGGAAGAAGAAAAAGTATATAAAAGGTTCAGAGAGCTAGGGGATGTTAGGGATCTAGAGGAGTATAAGAAGGGAACTTAAAAAGGAAATTAGGAGAGCCAGAAGGGGTCATGAGAAGGCCTTGGCAGGTAAGATTAAGGAGAATCCCAAGGCCTTCTATAAATATGTGAAGAGTAAAAGGATGAGAAGAGAAGGGATAGGGCCTACAAAAGGTGAAGGGGGAAAAGTCTGTGTGAATGCAGAAGAAATGGCAGAGGTGCTTAACGAGTACTTTGCCTCGGTATTCACAGTGGAAAGTGAACTGGGAGATTGCACTGCAGGTTTGAGGCAGACGGAAAAGATTGAGTATGTGGATGTTAGGAAAGAGGATGTGTTAGACCTGTTAAATTCTATCAAGATAGACAAGTCACCGGGACCGGATGTGATGTACCCCAGGTTATTGTGGGAGGTGAAGGAAGTGGTTGCAGAGCCCTGGCGATGATCTTTGCGTCGTACATGGAAACGGGAGATTTTCCGGAGGATTGGAGGATTGCGGATGTGGTTCCTATCTTTAAGAAAGGGAACAGGGATAGTCCAGGAAATTACCGACCGGTGAGTTTCACTTCAGTGGTTGGTAAGCTGATGGGGAGGCTTCTGAGGGATAAGATACATGAACATTTGGAGAAGTTTGGACTGATTAGAAATAGTCAGCATGGTTTTGTCAAGGGCAGGTCATGTCTTACGAGCCTAGTTGAGTTCTTCGAAAATGTGACTGAACACATTGACGAAGGAAGGGCGGTGGACATAGTGTACATGGACTTTAGTAAGGCGTTTGCTAAGGTCCTACATGCAAGGCTTCTGGAGAAGGTGAGAGGGCATGGGATCCAAGGGGCTTAGGCCTCATGGATCCAGAACTGGCTTGCCGGCAGAAGGCAGTGAGTGGTTGTAGATGGGTCTTGTTCTGCATGGAGGTCGGTAACCAGTGGAGTGCCCCAGAGATCTATTCTGGGACCCTTGCTGTTTGTCATTTTCATAAATGACCTTGATGAGGAAGTGCAGGGATGGGTTAGCAAGTTCGCCGACGATACAAAGATTGGTGGTGTTGTGGATGGTCTGGAGGGATGCCAAAAGTTGCAGCGGGACTTAGATAGGATGCAAGACTGGGCGGAGAAGTGGCAAATGGACTTCAATGTGGATAAATGTGTAGTGGTCCATTTTGGCAGGAATAATGGGATGAAGGAGTACAATATAAGGGGTAGGAGTCTTAGCTGTGTTGTAGAGCAGAAGGATCTCGGGGTCCAGGTCCATAGGACTCTTAAATGGCCTCGCAGGTGAAGGAAGTGGTCAAGAAGGCATACGGTGTACTGGCCTTCATTAATCGAGAAATAGAGTTTAGGAGTCAGGAGGTAATGATGCAGCTCTATAAGACTCTTGTCAGACCCCAGTTGGAGTATTGTGCGCAGTTCTGGTTGCCCCATCATAGGAAGGATGTAGAGGCTATTGAGAGGGTTCAGAGGAGATTTACAAGGATGCTGCCTGGATTGGAAGACAGGCCTTATGAAGATAGGTTGAGGGAGCTGGGACTCTTCTCACTGGAGCAACGTAGATTGAGAGGCGACCTGATAGAGGTTTATAAAATGGTGAGAGGGATAAATAGGGTGGACTCTCAGAGACTATTTTCCCGAGCTGAAATGGTCACTACGAGCGGACACAGATTTAAGGTGCAGGGAAGCAAATACAAAGGAGATGTCAGGGGTAAATTTTTCACTCAGAGGTGGTGAGTGAATGGAACCGACTGCCGTTGGAGATTGTTGAGGCAAATTCACTGGGTTCTATTAAGAGACTTCTGGATGAGTATATGGAAACGAATAGGATAGGGGGTTATAGATAGGTTTGTGGATTGGTGGATGTGATCGGTGCAACTCGTGGGCCGAAGGGCCTGTTTGTGCTGTACTGTTCTATGTTCTATGTTCAACGTAGCCAGTGTTATCCAGGAGATCCACATCCAAGCCAACAAGGTTCTTTTTTGAATATGCAGGTCAGAATTTGATGGTATCATTGGGGCCCAGTCTGCCCTTTGAACTTGAATTCTCATTTGAGGAGCTGTGGTGGCTCAGTGATAAAATCTGTAAGAAGTCTCAAAAAACAAGGTTAAAGTTCAACAAGTTTATTTGATAGTAAACCCATAAGCTTTCAGAATACTGTTCCTTCGTCAGGTGAGTGGGAAATTCTTTCTTAGTGTGATTTCTTACTGTGTTTACCCCAGTCCAACACCGGCATCGCCACATCATGATAAAGTCTACCAGGGTGAGAAGATGCTCAGATACATGAGGGGTTTTGTTTGCAAGTTTGTTTGTGGGCCAGGAGGAGCCTTTCAGCCTGGCACGGAAATCCTGAACCACCCATGGCGGCCTCACCATCTCACCTCAGCCCTCTCGGAGCAACTTCTGAATTTAAAAGGCAGATTAGGTGCTTTGTGTTGACTTTATGACCCTTTGAAAAATTGGCAAACAGCATAACAAGAAGCTTGAATTCCTGGACAAACATATGGATTTCTTCACTGGGGACCTGCTGCAGAATGAAACAGAACAACTTTAACACATCAAGAGTACATTTAAACATTCGGGTATCTAATGTAGAACTGTACACGAAAAGGCAATATTAGGGATTGGGATACAGATATCATCAGACTATATGTTATTCCAGGGGGCACAAATTCATGAAAATTTACTTTTCTGCTCTTTTTGGACCAGCATATACAATGTAAAGCTTAAGATTAGATTTTACCAGCCCCGGTTGGATGGACTGGGAAACACGATGGTGCCTACAACAAGATGAAGGAAGATGCCTATCATCTTAAGCCAACTCATCAGCTGAAGGAATGTGGAGCTGGGAGAGTGCGGAGTGGGGGGGAGGGGTGGAGTGGGTGGTGTGGTGGGTGGCGACAGTGGGTATGTGGCTGTACTTAATAGAAATTCTTATTGGCTTCCGCTGACAAATGTGTCCCAGATCCTGTTGGTTATTGTGGTGGGGGTCACCCTCATTTTCATGCCAGTCAGGGGATTATTGTTAGTGCCAAGATATGGGTTCTTTATGAAAGGTGTCTCATCGCTGTGGGTGCCTTAAGATCTTAAGACTTGCATGTTGGAACATGAACAATTTATTTTTAGCCTTTAACTAGTTCCAAGGCCTGATCCACCACACAAGCTGGTTGCTCACTTCCAGAATTCTGTTCCTAGACTGTTCTCTGTTACGATCATAGTATGATCGGTGCTATTCTCTGTACTGATGTTAACCCTTGCTCTGCCGGGCAGCTTTAACTTACAATGCATGGAGTCACATATCATAACAAAGAGCATTACATTTGGCCCCTATTTCTGGTGACAGTTTGATCTTTACACCCAGGATAAATACCAGAAGAGAAAAGGAGAGAAAATGGGCATTAAGGAGAAAAAAGGAAAGTGAGAGAAAATAAACTCCTGAGTTTGAAATATTTTGATTTTTACATGATCTTGACCTTTTCTTGGCAAACTGGTTTCATGTTTCCCAGCTTTGACATGTCAAAGTGCAAGAACTGTCAGTCAGCATTTACTTTCTAATTCAAAATTGCCCATGAGAATTTCTTTTCTCAGTAGCAGCTGCTTTCAATAAAATTACTAAACTGAAATGTATCTGATCTCATCAATCGCCCAAAGGCTGATACTTCAAACATCTTTCCTCTTTGCCCTGATTAAATGTGTAAGTTTTTTTCTGTATTGTGAATGGGGTTATTTTTTGGATTGTTGAACAATGTTGTTGTTGTGAAGAGGAGCTTTCAATTCCTTGCTTTGAGAGTGGCGGCCTTTAGAGGTTTAATAACCAAACTATTTAACGGATATGACATTAGCCATCACCAGACAGAAAGCAAGGTATTGGTCTGCCGATTCAAGAATATCGGAGGATTGCTTCACGTTGTTGATCAGCAGTACAACCCAAAAAATATTGGCTGGAATCATCTGCTCTCTTTAGTGCCATGTTTGGAAGCGGAGCGGGCATTTATTCGGGTGGAAGGTTGTGGGATGAGAACTCTGCCATATTCCTGCTTCCACCCTGATTTAAACCAGGGAAGTAAATCTATGCACAACCTTCCTGTCCCGCACCAACTGAGTGGACAATTATTGACCACTTGAGGACCTCATCCCATCGCGCTTGTATTAACCCAGGTATGGGTGGTCCTGTTGCCATCAGGTATTTACAACAAGTAAACCTGTGAGGGCTGATTATCTTTCAAGGGTTTCTCTGGGTGTTCCTCCTTCAAACACACTTAGTGTCTAATTGAGGTACCCAGAATCAAGAAGGTGGGTCCATCAAGCCTGCACCAGCAACAATATAAACGTAGACAGGGATCACGGGTAGAGGTGGGAACATCGGGGTGGTGGCACGAGCTCGTTGGGCCGAAGGGCCTGTTTCCTGTGCTGTTTTGTTCTTTGTTCTTTGTTCTTTGTTCTTTCACCCAGGCCCTACTCGTAATCTCATATTTACCCTGATAAACTCCCTGACACCAAGGGGAAATTTTAGCATGACCAATTCACTAACCTCACACATTTTTGGACTGTGGGAGGAAACTGTAGCATCCAGAGGAAATCCACGCAGACACAGAGAGAATTTGCAAACCCCACACAGACAGTGACTCAAGGCTGGAATTGAACCCAGGTCCCTGGATTTGTGAGGCAGTAGTGCTAATCACTGTACCGCTGTGCTGCCCATTCTCACTAACTTTCTCTCATGTTCTAATTTCTCCCTCATTATAATTGTAAAGGTTGTCCACAATGCTGTTAAACAGACCATATGTTACATAGCCACAGGTACATTTTCCAAAGGGAATAAGTACACCTCATTTAGATTTCTCAATGTCAATCTTGTTTCTTGAGAGCTTTAGGTATATCTTTCTTGATCATTCTGCCAATTTTAGTTCCAGTGTTTGTAAGTGGGCTTTGTGGTTGTTTATAATTTCCTATTGAATGGAAAAGGATGGGATATGGGAATGCAGCTTAAAACAGTGAGTTGCAGAGTTGAATAACATTCAACATGACTCTAATTGTATGTTTGAAACATTATCATTGTTAATTTCAGCTTTTTATGAGTTTAAGGTTTTGGACTGGTTTCAGAGGATTTCACTCCTTCCAGTTACTGTTCCAGCTGCCTGGGACAATTTATAGATAACCACATTAAGAAAACAAGCAAACTTTCTGTGAAAGTTTTTATGATGAAAGACTGGGAAATTCTGATCTACAGTTAAAATATGTCTTGTTCTGACTGTAATTTATCCCATAACTTAATCCAAATGCAACACTTTGCACACCAGGACCATATGGCAGGACTTCAGGCACACCGCTGATTGACCAGGGTCCACAACTTTCCATTCATTAAAATTAATTACCTTCTGCTCGGTATAATGAAGCTGTCATTACCAATTGATCCAAATCCAGGGGTCTTACCAAATAACTGCAAAACTCTCTCTGCTGTGTTCTAACAAAAAGATGCAAGGTCTCTTGCAAGGTGCAAGTTGGGGAATGAATATTGCAAAACCACAAACATTCCCAATTTGCAACTTTGCTTGCTCTGAAGTGAAAAGATGGTGAATAATGGAATAAGCATGCAGGATTTTCCAATTGGTCATTCCAGCACATGGCCAGAATGTAGTAGCAGAATTTTACACTAATGTGCCAGCCTCCTCATCATTCCCCTCATCCAATCTGATATGGGCACCTTCTGCAAAGGAAATCTATTTATTCTTTTAATTTGAATGCCAGCAGTGATGTGTTGTCGACTAAGAAAGTGTCAGAAATTTACCTCATTTACTTTTCACTGGAAATCTCTACACTCAGCAAAAAGGTGACTTTCATCACGTTTACCTGTGCTTTAGGCCACAAGCAGCAGATGCTTTTTACAAGGTTATATCTTGGGCCAGGCTATAGACCAGTTTCTTGAGAAAATGCTCAAGAAAAAGAGATCATACAAACACACATAAAAACATACAAATTAGGAGTAGTAGGTCATTTAGCTCCTCGAGTCTTCTCTGCCATTCAATAAAATCATAGCTGAATCAACTGAGGGCTTAGTCCCACATTCTGTCTACCACACTAACCCGTGACTCTCTTCTAAGTCACAAATGTATTTACTTCTATCTGAAAAATATTCATTGCCCTCCCTTAACCAGGGGAGAGTTTCAACTATCATGACCTCCACTGAGAAAACAAATCATCTCATTTCCTTCTTAAATCGGAGACTCCTTATTTCTAAACGGTGTATCCTAGTTCTAATCTCTTCCACAAGGAGATACATCCTTTCAGCATCCAACCTCAGGATCCTGTGTTTCAGTGAGATCAATTTCTAAACGCCATTGGACTCAGGCACAGCCTGTATAATTTCTCAAGATAAGTCCCCAATCCGAGCTATCACCTTCTCTAAGCTGATTCTTGTACATTTATATCATTTTTTTTAAATGAGACCAAATGAAGGGCAGGATTTTCTAGCCATGCTCACTCTGAAACTGGAAAATCCCACCCGAGGTCAATGGATTTTTCTGTCGTCTGCCTTCGCCTGCTCAGGGCAAAACAGAAAAATCACACACCCCACTCCTAGTCTCAATATTTTGAACAACTTTTGGTGTAGAGCATTTCTTTAATCAGCAACAGATGTATGGAAATCTGGCAGTGTTCTCCGAATCCAAGGAGTCAGACAACTAAGCAACCTGCCTCTATCCTCTCTGGGACAATTCAGGAAGGGACACTTCAAAGGAATGTGGGAAAACAAATGACGCCATCTGGCCTACACCACTAATAGGTTCACCATGGTTATGCTTCTGTGAAATCTACAGCACACTTGATCCAGCTTCTCAGCAGATTTGTGATGCTTTGGAAAGCGTCTTCCTTCTCTGTTGCATAAGACTCCACTGTTCAAAGTCTTAAGCATTGAAATGCTCTTTGTATCTTTGATTCTCCATTTAAGCTTGTCTTTAAGGGAGGTTCAATGATGCTGGGGAGCAGGTACACCTTAAGCATGAGTGCTTGGTTCGACACATTCATCTGCACTACAACATTACATATTGGCTTGGATGAAGACAATGGCTGCTGTCGTGTTGAGATAGGATTTCCTGATTCTGTGCACCTTTTCAACCTGGTTGTTCTGCCTCATCTCCATATTCTTCTTGGTATGCAGGTAGCAGCCCATTCCTCCTACCTCCTGCCCTCTCTTTGGCCTCCAACTGACCATGGTGACTGGCTTCTATGGCCTCTGTGTGCAAGGCACAATGTCTATCCTCTATTTCTTTGCATGAAGTGCAATGTGCCCTTCTTCAGCACCAAGTTGTCCCTGGCAACCAGGTGCACAAGACAGTAGGGGCAAAAATAATTGCCATTGAGACCAAGTGACTACCTTCTTAATATCTTGGGCTATGGGAAGACTGTTGAAATTTTTGTGCCACTTCTGGGGTTGTGAATGTAATTTTAAGGGAAAAACAGCAGAGGTACCCTATTCTAAAGACTTCTTCCCCTGCTATCTAAAGAAACACACCCAGCTCAGAGATATTCTTACCAGCTCTATCTTGTGCACTTCAGGATCCACACACCTCAACTCCTCAACTACCAAAGCCATGCACGTGCAATATGCACCCCTCCCCCATTCTCACCCCTGCAAAAATGGAAGTATCATGTTCAGGGGTGGGACTTATAATTTGTGGACAGTTTGACCACATTTAACAGTAGGTACTTCCCATCATGATGAAAGTATGAACCTGAAACAAACTTCCTGCTGACCAGACTCCCAAACCTCCTTATCAAGATCCAGCATCATTTCCTTAATTGTAAATGCAAAATGTTTGCCAAATTTCTCCAATAGCACTGAACATAGCACTGCACCAGTAAAAGTTGACCGAAAGCATCTTAGCTCAAAGTTGTGTGGTTAATCCTTTAAACAGCACAAGTGGACTCCCTCGTGCAGCTGAATATATGCTCCAACTCAAGTGTTTAAGAGAGGGCATTAAGATTACATGGGATTGGGGGTAATTTGTTAGCTTGGAGAGAGGGTTGGCTAACCAACAGATAGTGGAGACTTCTGATAAATGGGTCTTTTTCTGGTTGGCAAGATGTAACTACAGGAGGGCCACAGTGTCCCGTCTTTGGGCCCAGCTGTTTACAATCTACATGAATAATTTAGATGCAAGGGTGCAAGGTACTGTAGCCAACTTTGTAGATGACACTAAAATAGGTGGAATGGTAAGTTGCAATAATGAAATAAGCAATTTACAAATGGATATGGATAGAATAGTGAATGGGCCAAAATCTGGCAGGTAGTTTAACATGGATAAATGAGGTTATCCGTTTTGGTTGGAAAAATAGAAAGGCAACTTATTATCTAAATGGAGAGAAACTTCAGAGTGTTTCAGTGCAGAGGGACCTGGACGTCTTTGTGCATGAATCACAGAAAACTATCATATTGGTACACCAGGTAATTAGGAAGGCGAATGGAATTTTGGCATTTATTACTAAAGGAATAGAGTATAAAAGTAGGAAAGTGTTGCTCCAATTATGCAAAGCGTTAGTGAGACACCACCTGAAGTCCTGTGTATTGCTTTGCTCCGCTTATTTGAGGAGGGATGTAGTTGCATTGAAGACAGTTGAGGAGGTTCACTAGATTTCTTCCAAAGATAATGGGTTTGTCTTAATGGAGGAAGATTGAGCAGTTTAGGCCTGTTCTCTAGAGTTTAAAAGAATGAGGGGAAATCTAATTGAGGTATATAAGATGTTAAAGGGAATTGACTGGCAAGAATAGAGGGGACGTTTTCTCTTTAGGGGCAATCTAGAATGAGAAGTCATAGTTTTAAGATAAGGACAGCAAATTTAAAACTATAAATAAGGAGATAAATAAATAAGGAGATAAATAAGGAGATAAGGAGAAATTATTTCTTTCAAAGGGTAATGAATCTGTGGAATTTGTTACCCAAGAGTGTGGTGGATGCCGGGACATTGAGTAAATTTGAGGAGATAGATAGATTTTTAATCAGTAATGGGTTTAAGAGTTATGGAAAATGGGAAGGAAAGTGGAGCCGAGGGCAAGATAAGATCAGCCATGGTCATATTGGACAGCAGGGCAGGCTTGAGGAGCTGAATTGCCTATTCATGCTTCTAGTTCTTATGTTATTAACAGAAACTACATGGTGCAGAATGGCAGAATACGCATGAAATCAGCATTAGAGACTGGTTGAGATCACAATCAACCCACTGTGTATGCTCAACACACAAATAGCTCACCCACACTAGATCAGTCAGGACAGCAGACACAAGCCATGTCACACGTGGCAAGGAGCATCCAGGCTGACTCCAGGCAGATTGCAGTTTTAGCCATCTGTAGAATAGCACCACTTTGGAGTGTAATATCATGGTTTCTCTCGTTTTCACCCACAAATATACACACACACACACACACACACACACACACACACACACACACACACACACACACACACACACAGGCACACACTGACACACACAAAATGTATAGGAAATGGTTTTCATGCAAATACATCAAAATCTTGCTAGACAATTTTCTTTTCTCAAGTGTGGGGAGAGTGGAGTTTGAAGTCATCAAATTCCTACAGCGCAAAAGGAGGACATTTGGCTCATCGAGTCTACACAGACAACAATCCCACCTGGCCCTATCCCCAAAACTCACTTATCTACCCTGAAAATCTCCCCATCATTCAGGGCTAATTCACTATGACCAATCAACTTAACCTGCGCATCTTTGGACTGTGGGAGAAAACTGAAGCACGCGGAGGAAACGCACACTGACACAGGGAGAATGTGCAAATTTCACAGTGACCCAACTGGGAATCGAACCCGGGAAACTGGCACTGTGAGACAGAAATACTAACCACTGTGCAGCCGTGCTGCCCATTATTGAATTACATTATTACATTGTTGAGTATATTATTGAGTTAGTCTACAGGATTACATATAGCCTATTGTGTAATTTGATGACATTGTAATCTGTGCTTTGGTGATCGCTTTTGTTTTATCCAATTGTAGTCACTCTGATCTTTTGAATGAGAGGTTGCCAGTGTCATGCTGAGTTCTAGGATTTCTGCCTAGCCAGGCTTTAAAATTCCCATTGGGGTTTTCCCACTGTTCCATTTTAATCAATTGGTTATAATTAGTTCAGCCATCGTGTTTAGTAAACAATTAATACATGGTACTTGACAATTACCAACTGTAGCCATTTATATGATATACCCTCTGATCATTCTTCTGAAGGAGAACTACCTCCATTTAATGTAAATTCATCCTTCATCAGTGGTTTGAAGGTGTGGCACTAAATGGACGATAATCTTGAAGTGACGTCTTGCTTTTTATCTCTATTATTACTCCACTGGACTGTGAAACTGAGTGGCCATTTAGGGAACCTGGCCCCTGGAACATTTCCAAGATTGTGACATGTCAGCTTATGTGATGCAATGCAATTTAGATAAGCAAGTTTAGTGCCCATAATTAGTGATACTGCTCTCTGCCTGGAGTGAGGAACTCGCTCTGGAGGGTGAATCCCAAAACCATGACTGAACTTGACATTAACTTAGGACTAAACCAGGGACGAGAGCAGAGGACCAATGCCTAATGGTCCAATCACTCAACAAAGTACTCACTCATCATGTAATGAAGCCATTCTCCTAAAGTGCTGACAACTTTGGGCCATTGAATAAGCACTTCAATTTAACTATCCTTTCCCTTCCAAAATTTCAAATCACAATATGATTGAGTCTTAACTACCATCTGAAATGGCCTAATAAACCATTCGGTTCAAGAGTTATTAAGGATAAACAATAAACGCCGACATTGCCAGAGACACCTACATCCCATGAAAGAAATTGAGACCATAAATAGTGGCTCCCTGTCATGGGAGCCACTTTCCCTCTTTCCATTGTTAGCTTTGAAAATTTAATTTTCTTACCCTCTGCAACCCATTAACAAACTTTTCAATGAGTTTGATTTGATTTATTGTTGTCACATAAGAACAAAGAATAAGGAAGGGTAGAGCTCGGGAACAGGCCCTTCAGCCCACAGGCCTACACTGATCATGTTGTCCTATCGAGACCAACCGCCTGTCTCCCTCTATAACCCCACTGTTCATGTGTCTATCTAGATAAGTCTTAAATAAGCCACGAACATGTCTGCCTCAACCACCTCACTTGGCAGTGCATTCCAGGCCCCCACCACTCTCTGTCTAAAAAACTTCTCCAATACATCTTTATGAACCTTTCCCCCCTTACCTTGAACTTGTGCCCCCTTGTAATTGTCATTTCTACCCTGGGAAAAACTTCCGACTGTTCACTTTATCTAGGCCCCTCATAATTTTGTAAACTTCTATCAGGTCATCCCTCAGTCTCCATCTTCCGAGAGAATACAATGCTAGCTAGTTTACTCAATCTCTCTTCATAGCTTATACCCTCCATACCAGGCAACATCCTGGTAAAGCTTTTCTATATTCTCTCCATGTCCTTCTGGTAGTGTGGCAACCAGAATTAGACACAGTATTCCAAATGTGGCCAAACCAACCTTTTATATATCTGTTACATAATTTGCCAATTTTTATAGTCAATGCACCAGCCAATGAAGGCAAACATGCCATATGCTTTCTTCACCACTTTTTCCACCTATGCTGTCATTTTTAAGGATCAGTGGACCTGTACTTCCAGATCCCTTTGTGTGTCTATGCTCCTCATGGTTCTGCCATTTATTGAAAGGCTGCCATCTGAATTAGGTCTACCAACTTACAATACTTCACATTTGTCCAGATTAAATTCCATTTGCCATTCTCAGTCCAATTTTCCAGTCTATCTATATCCTATACCCTCTGACAATCTTCTCACAATCTGCAATTCCAGCAACCTTAGTACCATCTGCAAACTTGCTAATCAGACCAGATACATTTTCTTCCAAGTTATTTATATATATTACAAACAACACTGATCCCTGCAGAACACCATTAATTACAAACCTCCATTCAGAAAAAAAACTCTATTGTCTGTCTTCAATGGCTAAGACAGTTCTGAATCCATCCAGCTAGTTCACCCTTTATCACGTGCGATTTAATCTTTTGCATCAGCCTGCCATGAGGGACCTTGTCAAATGCTTGACTAAAGTCCACATAGACATTATTCACAGCCCTCCCCTTGTTAATCATTTTTGTTGCCTCCTCGAAAAACTCAATCAAATTAGTGAGACATGACCTCCCTTATACAAAATCATGCTACCTGAAGCTAATAAGTTCCAAATGTGTATTCTATTCCTAAGATTCTATCCATAAGAATCTTCTTCAATAATTTCACTATCACTGACATCAAGCTCACTGGTAAGAAGTACCCAGATATCCTTGCTAACCTTTTTAAATAATTGGACAACATTAGCTATCTGCCAATCCCCTGGGAATTCACTTGCGCCAACAAGGAAACAAAGATTTCTGTTAGAGGCCCAGCATTAATCTGGGATAGATGCCATCTGGCCCTGTGGATTTGCCTATGTTAATGCTTTTTAATACACCTAACGCTCTCTCCTTCATAATAATGACTTGCTCCAGAGGGTTTACCTACCCGTCCGATACACCATCATCAACGTGTCCTTTCATTTGTGGATACCAATGTGTTATTATACATTGAAAAGTATTGTTTCTTGTGAGCTATACAGAAAAAGCATACTGAACGTAGAGAAGGAAAGGGAAGGGTGCAGAATGTAGTGCAACATCATAGCTAGGGTGTAGAGAAAACTCAGCTTAAAATGAGTTAATTGGAAATGTATGGGTGGCTGACTCTCCTTTCTCCATACTTTCCTTTGAAAATTATCGCATGCAACAGAAACAACAGAAGACTGAAAGTCTATTTAGATATGCTGTTTTCAAAATGTGCCTCGACCCTGTGGGTGATTGAAAATCTAGCTCAAGATTTAAGAGCCACATTTATACCAGCTTGTGTTGGCAACTAGCACAAAACGGTCAAGAGCAAATTGTCAGCCTATTTTGATTTCCACAAACAATTTAAGGTGAGTTTATACTCCCCACTCGCTCAATCTTTTGCAAATCCATAAAACACCTTGTTTACAGTGGTTCAATACAATCTATTTGCACCATGTAGTGAATTCTTGTAATACCCGTTGGATTTTGTTTGAATACATTCAGTACACTTGTTTAAAATGTTAATGGAGTTTGTGTAATTGTGTGCCAGACAAGTCTTGCTAAAACCTTTATCCTTATTGATATTAAATTAAATGAGCTCAGTAAATTAAGTACTGCTTCTAATTACTGGTAGTTTTACACAGCCCTTTTCCATTTAATTACATTTGCTCAGGCAGCTTTTCACATTTTTAATATGTAACCACATGATCTGCTGTATTGGATTTTGTCTTCTTAACAATGTTCTGATTCATTTACTGGTTTTTAGCTGAAAAAAATCCATTTAAACTATGTTGTGTGGAGGAATTTTGCTACACACAGGAGTATGATTAATCTAAGGAGTGTGGAAATTGAACAGGCACACAATCTTATTAGTGAGGCTCGTGAATCATTGCTTCTTTTGTGCTATCTTATCTGTGCAGTACAATTATTGTCATTCCATATATAACTAATACACAATACTCCTGATAAGCTGAAGTTCAGACCAGCATTCTGCACTTCAAAACAACAGGTAGAGATCTGTCACAGAATAATGTGATCCAATATGACTCAGTGTTTCGATCTGGAGTGCCTCCATATTGTTCAAATGCTTGCTGGAAAACTGTGGCTGGGATTTTCCCCTCCCTTTTGGGTGGGTTTGGCGACAAAAGTGGAAAATACTGCAAGAAAGCCAATGTCCTATTTCATATAGACGTAAAAATAGAAAACAATCATCCCCTTTATTGATCAGTAATCAGCCACATTTCCTGCAATTCAATTGTCAGAAACCTCATTGGAATGTATTAGCATATCATTATTGGGCCCATAGCCAGAATCATACTCTATATCAAATAATGTGTCCACAGCAGTATAATGACAAAAGAACAAAGAGAATGACAGCACAGGAACGGACCCTTTAGCCCTCCAAGCCTGTGCCGACCATGCCGCCCAACTGAACTAAAACCCCCTTCCCTTCCGGAAATCATATCCCCCTATTCCCATCCTATTCGTGGATTTGTCCAAATGCACTACCATATCCACTTCCACTACCCCTTCCCCAGCAGCGAGTTCTAGGCATCCACCACCCTTTGTGTAAAGATCTGCCTCGTACATCTCCTTTAAACCTTGCCCCTCACACTTAAACCTGTGTCCGATAGTAATTGACTCTTCCACCCTGGGGAAAAAAAACTCCGACTATCCACCCTGTTATGCCCCTCATAAGCTTGTAGACTTCTATCAGGTCATCCCTCAAACTCTGTTGTTCCAGTGAGAACAAACCAAGTTTCTCCAACCTCTCCTCATAGCTAATACCTTCCATACCATGCATTTATCATCCCGGTAAATCTTTTCTGTACCCTCTCCAAAGTTTCCACATCCTTCTGGTAGTGTATTGACCAGAATTGAACACTATATCCCAAATGCAGCCTAACTAAGGTTCTATAAAGCTTCAAACTGACCTACCCAATTTTAAACTCAATGCCCCAGCCGATGATGGCAAGCATACCGTGTACTTGCTTGATTACCTTCTCCACCTGCGTTGCCACTTCTAGAGACCTGTGCACCTATACATCCGCTCATGTTGTGACTGTGAGAGGTGCAGGGCTGGGGGGTAGAAACCATGTGGCCACTGTTCCTTGTTCTGTGTCCCCCCGCCCCCACACTCACCCCATCCAACCTCCTTTAACCAACCAAGAAGGCTATTGATCTGCCTCAACAATTCTTTCAATTGGAAATATTAGAGATGGAAGCTAACTGGATTGACATGAGCCAAAGATGTAGAACGATGCAGATTAACATTGCTCTTACAGAAAGAGTATCTCAGCTCACCACCACCTGCTCAAGGATAATTCAAGATGAGTAAAAAATATTGCACTTGCCAGTGACACCCACACTCACACAATGCAACAAACAATGCCAATGCTTATGCATGTTTGCAAAGGATTCTTTTCTTGTTCTGTGGCAGTGACTAAATAAATACCTGTATCCTAGTATGCTCTGAAGCAATGTTGTCAACCCCACGCAAAAGAAGATGGTTCTTATCAGCTGAGAGGTCACCCATTGGCCAAAGCTAGCATACATGGCATCCACCATCAAGAGAGGTACAGCAATGGTGCCACTGAAACAATACTCTGAGGGGTTCTAGGAAGTGGGTGCAGCACTTAGAGGGAGAGGGACAAGTCAAAATGGTGCCAGGGAAATTCAACTGGGTAATGAATGTTTCTTGGTGTGCCTGTTGTGCATTGGGAAATCCATACCCCGAAAGGTCTCCTTGGATTTTGCAACTTCAAACCAAGAAAGGCACTTTGTGTCCCTCTGTATCCTTTATTTCCTGGATACTGTTTGATCTGGTTAGTCTCACTTAGAATCTCCAAATAGGAAGCTTTTGGTTGTGGTATACTTTAAAATGGCCTCACTACTGATAGACATGGAACATTGGGATGTTGGATGGTGGCATTGCATAATAGTTCTGGGCTATTTTTAGTGCATACTCTGGTACCTTTATCTCTATTGCTCAGAAACTGGACAGTGACAGTGTCTGACTCCACAAAGGTTCTCCTTCACCACAGATTAAAGCTCAAGTTCCACTTCCAAAGCTCAGCCTGAATCACTAATTGGATGGCTTTGGATAAGGTTAACCCTTTTCTGGATTGCAGGAAGTCGGAAAATGCTTGGTGGATAATAATGTTCCTCTGAAGACTGAAATACATAAGTCAATGGCCTGGTGACATCTTTGTTGTGTCCTCATTCACACTCTGTCTTACGAAAGTCATTTACTAATGACATTGAGGAGTGTGCTGACCTACTCTTTATCGGGCTTCTGTGCTAACCATGAAGCAACCCTGGTTTTTCCAGTGAAAGGCTTGCTCAGGGCCTTCCATGTGGTCAAAATGTTGTATATTGGTAGGACCTTTCCATAGTTCTTTGTTACTTTAATCTTGGGACTCGGTTGGCACTTTTTTTTTATTCCTTGTTGCAATCATTCCCTCGGTGTCTTCTGTTTGATGGCTTTTCCCTTCCTGCCATTGGTGATGTGTTGAGGATCCTTATGAACTGGTTAGCTTACCACTGCCACCATGAAGGAATATCTGAAATGAGCCCTTCAGAGTGTATTTAATATAGACTATTGGAAACAAGAAACTTCCAAATATTATTAACTTTTTACACTAAGTACATGGACGGATAATCACAAGGCTCTCTGTCTGAGTCTTAGAGACATGTGATCTGCTGGTGATGCATAATCGCCATTAACGTAATAGCTATTCCTTTGGTTCGTTCTGTGCCTGTTGCTGTCACCTTCCAATTCCTATCAACAGAACTTGAGGCTGAAATTGATCTTGTTCAGCATCACAAAATGGGTGGCAAACAAATCAGCCTCATGTTTTACTCCTAGGCCCAATGATTCTTAGAAGTGAGTCTTACTTCTGTTGTGGGCAAGGTATTGGAGAGAATTATTAGGGATAGGATTTATAGTTATTTAGAGAGAAATGAATTGATTGGGGATAGTCAGCATGGTTTCGTGAGGGTAGGTCATGCCTTACTAACCTCATTGAGTTTTTTGAGAAAGTGACCAGAGAGGTGGATGGGGGTAAGGCGGTTGATGTAGTATATATGGACTTTAGTAAGGCTTTTGATAAGGTGGCCCATGGAAGACTTCTACAGAAAATTCAGATGTGTGGAATAGAGGGTGATTTAGCTAATTGGATTAGAAATTGGCTGGCAGATAGAAGACAGAGGGTGGTGGTTGATGGGAGATTTTCATCGTGGAGTTCGGTGACGAGTGGTGTGCCTCAGGGGTCTGTTTTTGGGGCCCCTGCTGTTTGTAATTTTTATAAATGATCTGGATGAGGGTATTGAGGGATGGCTCAGTAAATTTGCAGATGATACTAAAGTTGGTGGTGTGGTAGATAGTGAAGAGGGGTGTTTTAGTTTACAGAGTGACTTGGACAAGTTGCAGAGCTTGGCCGAGAGGTGGCAAATGGAGTTTAATGTGGAAAAGTGTGAGGTAATGCACTTTGGCAGGAATAATAAATGTGTAGAGTATAGGGCTAATGGTAGGATTCTTAATATTGTTGATGAACAGAGGGATCTTGGTGTATTTGTGCATAGATCCCTGAAAGTAAGCAGTCAAGTCGATAAGGTTGTTAAGAAGGCATATGGAGTCTTAGCTTTTATTGGTAGGGGGATTGAATTTAGGAGCCGCAGCATCCTGTTGCAACTGTACAAAACTCTAGTGCGGCCGCACTTGGAGTATTGTGTGCAGTTCTGGTCCCCGCATTATAAGAAAGATGTGGAGGATTGGAGAGGGTACAGAGGAGGTTTACCAGGATGTTGCCTGGTATGGAGGGCAGGTCTTATGAAGCGAGGTTGAAGGATTTGAGGTTGTTTTCGTTAGAAAGGAGGCGGCTAAGAGGGGATCTTATTGAAGCATATAAGATGATTAGAGGTTTGGATAGGGTGGACAGTGATAGCCTTTTCCCTAGGATGGAGAAAGCTAGCACGAGGGGACACAGCTTTAAATTAAGGGGTATGAGTTATAGACGGATATCAGAGGTAGGTTCTTTACTCAAAGAGTGATTAGGGAGTGGAATGCCCTGCCTGCAGCTGTTGTAGATGCGCCAAGTTTGGTGGCGTTTAAGAGGTTAGTTGATAAGTATATGGAAGAGAAGGGAATGGTTTAGTTTGGAGGGGCATTGCTTTTTATTTTGGTTGGCACAACATCGAAGGCCGAAGGGCCTGTTCTGTGCTGTAATGTTCTATGTTCTATGTTCTATGATTCCATCAAGAAAACTGTTCAGAATTACCCTCATCAGCACAGGAAATACAGATATGAAACATAACTTCATCACTCCAAGACAGCTGGCCAGTTTTTCTTTCATCATTTGTGGCCACAATGTGAAAACCAAAGTGCTTCTCATCTGATAATCACTTGCTCAATATTTGATATGTAGTGTGGCATTTTGGCAACAGTGTGTCGGCAATTCTATAAACACATGTTATTTTGTAGCAGGTTTCTGGTCACACCTTTAAGCTCTCTGAGGATTGTGCAATATATTTGGCAAAATTCCCACACACTCTGATGGACCATTAAATAAAGTTGCCTTATTAGTGACCACCCATGGAGGTTTGCCACTACAACCAATGTGTGCAATGCGCGGGAGGGGAGGGGGTGCGGTGTTGTGCGCAAAATTAATTTTCTTTTGTTGCTTTATTTTGCCAAAGGTTTTCAAATATGAAATGCAAGATTCAGCAGTGTATTATCATCTGATTTTAATAGTTCACTTCAGCTGAACTGTAATGTATATGCTATTGCCAGTAAGTCTCTGCTCTCCAGATTCAAGGCTGTCTGTCTGAGTTGTTTTTTTGCCATTGAAGTGAACCATTAAATCAGACAACAATACACTTCTAAAACTTACATTTCATAATTGAAAATTATTGGCAAAATAAAGCAACAAAGGAAAAATAATTTTGCATGCCAGCCTCCCCCCCACCGCCCCCCACACATTGCACACATCGGTTGTAGTGGTAAACCTCGGGTGGTCACTGGTAAGTCATCTTTATTTAATGGTCCACCAGCCTACATGACTGTTCCCACGGAATGAAGTTGGTCATATTTAAAAAGGCCAATATTAGAAACAGGAAATTGCAGGCCCATATGGTTTGACTTAGATTTGAGGCCAGATGGTGGAATTGACCATGATAATTTTTTCATGTCAATATCTTGACAAGAGGATAGTTATTTGAGTCTCTGAATGTGGCTTTTGGAAAAAAGGCTAACCTAGTTGATTTTTTTTTGAGAAGACTATTAGATGTTTGATGCATGCAGGAGGCTTTGAAGATTTCACGGTTTGAATGCATCCGACAAGGTGTGAACGCTAATTAGTAAGGTTGATCTGATTGCATTGGATGTTGATTGAATGTTATCATTAAGGGCAGCAATTTTCCCAAGGAAAACTACAATTTGCATTTATTTGTCACCTTTAACATAATAAAGTATCGCAGCACTTCACAAGGGTGTTATCAAAAAGAATTTGACAGTGATATAAAGCAATTTTGGGACAGGTCACCAGCAGCTTGGTCAAAGAGATAGATTTTAAGGAGCATTTTAAAGGAAGGAAGAGAGATAGAAAGGTAGAGGGATTTAGAGAAGGGATTTCAATTCTCGAAACTTACATAGCTAAATTCACAACTGCCAGCTGTGGTGCAATGAAAATCAGGAATATGCAAAAGACTGCAATTGAAAGAGCGCAGAGATCCTGTTGATTTGTCAGGCTGGAGGAAATTAATGAGATAGGGAGGAGGGAGATTATGGAAGGATTTGAGAGTAAGGATAAAGGTATTTACCTCAAACATGAATTCTATTTCTCTCCCCACAGATTCTGCCTAATCTATTGAATATTTCCAGCATCTTCAGTTTTTAATTGAGTATTTTAAAATTGAGACTGGCACCCCAAAGTAGTCATGATGTAGAGATGCCGGTGTTGGATTGGGGTAGTAAGAACTCAGTAAGAATTTAGCAACACCAATTTTAAATCCAACCGATTTATTTGATAGTAAATTTGCGAGCTTTCGACACTCTGTGTCTTTGTCAGGCAAATGCAGTGTTCTGATCTGCAATAGCACACATATCAACACAGATAGTCACAGATTGCTGATTAGAATGCGAATCCTTACATCTAACCTGCCATTCAAGTGTTAAAGTGGCTAACAATGTGTGTGAAGGGAATCCTGAGCATTGATTAGAGAATTGTGTATTTTCTCCAGACAGCACAGTAAGTGAGGTTTTTTGCTAATCCAGGCAAGTTACGGGGGTTACAGATAGTGTGACATGAAGCCAAGATCCCTGTTAAGACCGTCCTCATGTGTGCGGAACGTGGCTATCAGTCTCTGCTCAGCAACTCTGCGCTGTCGTGTGTCACGAAGGCCCCCTTGAAGAACATTTACCTGCAGGTCAGAGGCCGAATGCCCATGACTGCTGAAGTGTTCGCCCACAGGAAGGGAACTGTTTTGCCTTAAAATTGGTGTTGCTAAATTCTTACTGAGTTCTTACTACCCCAAAGTAGGCCAGTGAGAACAGGAATGGTGAGCAGAACCTGCTGTGAGATAGGATACAGAGTTTGAAATGAGTGCAGATTTATGGAAGCTGCAATGTGAGATATCGTTATTACAGTTAAGTCTGGAAGTACAGAAGATACAGATCAGGATGTCATTAGCAGGTGAATTGAGGCCAGGAAGAGGATGGGAATACCGTACAGTGGAAGTACCTTAGCGGTGATAGGATATAGAATTACTGGTGAAGAACTGCTGGTTTTAGTGTTAGGTTAATGTTCCTCACTAAGATTATCAACAATCTGGACATGTCTGTGGATGCTACAGCATTTTCTGTGGGTGTTAGAACCTTTGGGAAGCTATTGCCATCAGTTCCAGATAAAATGCGATGGACGTTCCTGTGTCTGGTAGATAATACTTAACATAAATACATATATTATCAATATAAGGAAATAACAGGTGGAAAAAGACCACCTGCTCCGTCAAGTAGACCTGAGATAAAATAATGAACCAGTCTGACTCCCTCTTGAAAATGTGAAGTGAGTTAACACCCTTCAAACCAACTGGCAACATATTCCAGAGACACACAATTCTGAGGGGAAAATAAGAATTGTCAAATATCCAATCTATTCATATTCTTACATAGTTTCAAATGATGTCTCATTGTCCTCCCCAATTGTTTAAACTGCAATAACCTGTCAATAAGGATGTGATCCAGCTCTTCAATGACTTTATAGGTCACTTCTAAGTTTATGCTTTTCTATTTACTCTCTGAAGTAAATAGACCAAGGCTCTTGAGACTATCAGAATAGCTAAAGATCTGTAATGCAAGAATATTTCTTATCCCTCATTTGGATATTTTTTAAGACCATTATATCACCCACCATGCGGAGGGACCAAAACCGGGTCTGGTCCTCTCCATGCCGGCTGACCAACAGCCTATGAAGTGACAAAATGGTGCTTTTTGAATATACTGCTACATTCTATTAATACAACCAAATACATTTTAGCTTTAGTGACTGTATTTTTTACATTGGTCATGAAACTTCAGTGGCTTCTGCACAAAATACCAAAGACTTTGTCTGTCTTGACTTCTTTCAGTATTTTGCCAAGAATGATTCATATGTTTGGTGTTGGCCCAACTAATATGCACAATGCTTCCATTGTATATCAGCTGTGGCACTTTTACCACGAAGTCAGAAGATTATACGTTCAAAATATGTTTCGAAGATTTGAGGATAAAATCTAAACTGAAGCTCCAGTGGGATTGCTGCTCTGGTGAAGCTGCTATCTTTTAGGTGAGACATTAAGACAAGTACATAGAACATAGAACATAGAACATTACAGCACAGAACAGGCCCTTCAGACTTCGATGTTGCGCCGACCAATATAAAAAGCAATGACCCTCCAAACTAAACCATTCCCTTCTCTTCCATATACTTATCAACTAACCTCTTAAATGCCACCAAACTTGGCGCATCTACAACTGCTGCAGGTAGGGCATTCCACTCCCAAACCACCCTTTGGGTAAAGAACCTACCTCTGATATCCGTCCTATAACTATCACCCCTTAATTTAAAGCTGTGTCCCCTCGTGCTAGCTTTCTCCATCCTAGGAAAAAGGCTATCACTGTCCACCCTATCTAAACCTCTAATCATCTTATATGTTTCAATAAGGTCCCCTCTTAGCCGCCTCCTTTCTAACGAAAACAACCTCAAATCCCTCAGCCTCTCTTCATAAGACCTGCCCTCCATACCAGGCAACATCCTGGTAAACCTCCTCTGTACCCTCTCCAATGCCTCCGCATCTTTCTTATAATGTGGGGACCAGAACTGCACACAATACTCCAAGTGCGGCCGCACTAGAGTTTTGTACAGTTGCAACATGACGTTGCGGCTCCGAAATTCAATCCCCCTACCAATAAAAGCTAAGACTCCGTATGCCTTCTTAACAACCTTATCGACTTGACTGCCTACTTTCAGGGATCTATGCACAAATACACCAAGATCCCTCTGTTCATCAACACTATTAAGAATCCTACCATTAGCCCTATACTCTACACATTTATTATTCCTGCCAAAGTGCATTACCTCACACTTTTCCACATTAAACTCCATTTGCCACCTCTCGGCCCAGCTCTGCAACTTGTCCAAGTCTCTCTGCAAACTAGAACACCCCTCTTCACTATCTACCATTCCACCGACTTTAGTATCATCTTCAAATTTACTAATCCATCCTTCAATACCCTCATCCAGATCATTTACAAAAATTACAAACAGCAGGGGCCCCAAACCAGACCCCTGAGGTACACCACTTGTCACCGAACTCCACGATGAATATCTCCCATCAACCACCACCCTCTGTCTTCTATCTGCTAGCCAATTCCTAATCCAATTAGCTAAATCACCCTCTATCCCATATATCTGCATTTTCTGCAGAAGTCTTCCATGGGCCACCTTATCAAATGCCTTACTAATATCCACAAGTGTCAGACAGTTTTCTCAGGTAGATGGTAAAGATCCTATGGCACTAATTTAAAGAAGAACAGGGAGTGATCCTTGCTGCCCTGGTCAATAACTACCTTTCAATAAATTCCATTCAATAAATTATTTTCAATAAATTCCATTAAAACAGATGATCCAATCATTATCACACTGGTGCATGTGCAAATTGATTGCTGCATTTGCTACATTATTATAGTAACTATGCTTGTAAAAGCCCTTTATTTATTTTTTATTCATTTATGAGATGTGGGCTTCGCTGGCTAGGCCAGTTTTATTTTCCATTCCATTTGTCTTGAATTGCTGCAGTCCATGTGGTGTAGATGCACCCACAGTGCTCTTAAGATTCAGCTGGCCTTGTGACACAGTTGGAGTGCCCCATCACTGGACAAGAGCTTCTAGCGGAGGCCTCCATGCATCTCAGGCCACCGGAATTCCAGTGTCATCAGCTCCACACCAGAAATCGCTGCCAAACTGAGTGAAATATTTAAATTAGATTTTTAATCTCATTAGCAGGTGCAGAGACTTCGCTCCAGCCGGGTTTACATCAGCTCCCCACTAACAGGATCATCAATGACCTCACGACAGTGGTGGGAGGCCATGGAGGCCCTCCAGGAGGTCGGTGGTAAAGTGGGTGGGGGTGGGGGTTGGGGGGGGGGGGGGGGTGGTTGGTTTGGGATCGGGGCGCGGGGGTGGGGAGTGGGAGCAGTGGTTGGGAGGGGGGGTAGGGGGGTGGGGCTGCCCCAGACTACCACTGTTAACTTAACATTGTGAATGTAAGCCTACTTGTGACACTATAAATAAACTAATAAAACTAATAAGCTAATTTTAAGTCTAGAGCTTTTGAGTTTTTCCAATCCATCGAAAGTAGCATTGCTATCTATTTTAATATTAATAATATATAAAGCTGATAAAACATCTCATTCCTCATTCGGAGCAAAGATTTTTTACAGTATTGAAGTGAAATAGTAACTTAGTAATTCTGCATTAAGCTCAGGAGGAGTTTGAGTCTGTTCTACGTTATCTTTTAGTCACCCCACACAATCCTTGTCTTTTGACTCCTGCACAACAAAAACATGTTTGCTATTGCTCATATAATTATGCACCATCATCTTTTCCAGAGGTCTCTTGGTTAATCTTGTAGATTGTACATATGTTAGGTTTCCCTGTTTTCAGGGTGCTGTAAAATGCCTGTGTTTCTATTGGATTTGCCTTGGTGCAGTCCTTATTAACCATAATGCCTAGTGTAGCCATGTATCCTTCTCCTAAACATTGGGAAATCACTTTTTTTTATTGAGAATGGTTTTAAATAATGTTCATTTGATTGTAGCAACTTGATTTCCCACCTGTCAACTTGTGTAAGTAGTTGGGGTTAAAGGAAAACGCGTTCACCTTGCAGGATTATGAGCTGAAGGCCATGAAGTGGGAATTGTACCATGGGAAGCTATTCCTATTAGGCGGGACCTAAGGGGAGATCGTGCGGGCGGGACCTAAGGGGATGTGGTGCAGGGGGAGCTGTGCACTCTGCAACTGAGGATCGACCAGACCAGAATAGAGAGTTTGGGCAGTGATCAAGTGGGCTGGAGGTGGGCCGTCGGGAAGGCCAGCAATTGGGTTAATGGTGGGTGGGAGGTGGGGGTGGCGATATCCAGTGGTGTGGGGTGCCTGACAGATCGCTCTTTGTTCTGTTTCACAGAATAGAAAGATCTGCACATGCAAGATAGCGCATTCTAGTGTGAGCAGCCAGCTTTTTAGTGAGAAAAGACTCTGTCCACTTCCGCTAAAAATTGTGCATAATTTTTTGTACTAAATGGCATAAATTTCATTTATGGCCTCATCGAGGAAACAAATTTGGAACTCTCCCATTTTCCCACTCATTCGGCACTTAGAAATTTTTTGGTTAGATCGTCACCATGTTATCATTGGTATTTGCTGGTGCCCTCATTGCCTGCACCACTTCATGCCCAACCCCCACAGCTAATGGGAGCTTCCTTGTGTAGGATGGTGATAATACTCGGGATATTTTTCTCCTAGTCACTGTGATCTCCTGCAACTTATTTGAGTTTGCATGTTTTTTAGCAGAATTGTTTTAACATTTTTCTCGGATTCTGCCCTCCCCACCCACCAAATACTATTACTGCCTTCTTGCATCTCTCAGTAAATTGAGCAGTTGGTTGTCAGGTGGATGGAGAGTGCTGATGTAAGAAGATTATGGAAGTTTCATTATCTTTTCCTATCATTCATATTCAAGAGGTTTATTGTCATTAAGTTAGATTTGAGCATACACTGGGAACTAATGATCCAATACGGTGAGTTTGTGCATAGAGTAATTCTCTAGCACACAACATTGGTTAAAAACCATAGATTTTATAATGCCCTGAGCAATTTTTGTTACTGCTACAATATGTATGCCCTGTGTATAGCGGCCTCTGCAATTAATGCACAGACAATAATAGTATCAGGGCTTATTTACGGTCCATACACTCAGTAAGGGCTACTTCAAGGCTCAACCAGAGTAATTCAAACCATTTCAAGGATTCCAGAACAAATCTCTGTTACAATCATGAGACTTGCTGAAATAGTCTGTCTGCATTCTGACTGTAATCACATCATTAAAAATTTAATTAAAAAGAGGCCAAGTTGACGTGTGGCTAAAATTACCCCGGAGCTGTCAAAAACCAACCAATCACATTCAACATCACATCCTTGATATAACTTGGCAAGATTCCGCTCATCCAATATCACATTATCAGCTTGATTTAACCCTGTATTTATACCGATATTTATCTTCCAAAGTTGGATTTTGCATTTGGCAGAGTTTAGAGGACAAAGTTACATGAGTATGCCTCCAGGTTATTCCTCAAGAATTTTATCCTTATTTAGAAATGACACCCTTTTATGCAGAAGTAGATTAGGTTTGAAGTGTTGAGCAATTAATCATTTTTTGACGACGTACTGGTTCAGACTTTCCAAGTATTCTTTAGTTCTTATCCTGTTTTGCAATGTTTCTCTTTGATTCTGTTAAAATTCTCCATATGTTCCAAAGTTAACTTCTGAAGTTAGCTTTCCTCTTCATGAAAACCTTGACAAAAATTTTCAGAGTCATGCTGCACAGAAACAGAGCCTTCGGCCCACTATATCCATGTCAACCATCAAATGCCAGTTAATGCTAACCCCATTTACCGGCACTTAGTCCATAGCTATCTGCCTTGGTGATTTAAGTACTCATCCAGATATTTCTTGAATGTTGGGAGAGTACCTGCTTCTGCCATCCTCTCAGGTAGTGCGTTCCACATTTCTACCACCCACTAAGTGAAAAATCTTTTCCTCAGATCCCCTCTAAATCATTGCTCCTTACCTTGAACCTATGCTCTCTGGTCAGACACTTCTATCACAGGAAAATATTAATTATGATCTTCCCTACCTGTTCCTCTCATAATTTTGTATATCTCTATCAGATGGCCCCTTGGCCTCCTCTGCTCCAGGGAAAACAAACTCAGCCCATCCAGTTTCTCCTCATAGATAAAATATCATTTGAATCTCCTGTGCACCCTCTCCACAGCAATCACGTCCTTCCAATAGTGTGGCATGTGGTACACAGTTGTGGGGTTGGACAGGAGTTTTTCACTTGCAGGCCTTGTCTCTTACTGGTGGCACCTGTAGCTGAGAGAGGAGAGAGTGAGTGACTACATGTTTTTGCCTCCAATATGGAGGCACCCTTGACCCCTTGGGCTTCCATGACATACGTTGATCTTTATTCTCTATCTCCAACAGATCAATGGTATCCCACCCCTGCCAGCTCAACCGCCCATGCCTCAAAGTGGGTCAACAGCCCTCAATATTCCATCTGTGGCCTAATTAAGGTTTTATAAAATTGTACCAAGACTTCTGATTTAAGTGAGCAATGATGCTCCTTAAGCGGATTAAGTTACAGCTGTGGACTATCCCTCCAGGGAATTGGATCCATTGTAGTGAATAAATTCATAGCAATTGAACATACAAACGCAGAGCTCTGCAAGAACAAACACGTCTCAGAACTTTCTCGACAAAAGTTAATATCTAAGAAAAAATAATATTCTTGCTTTCTCATGTGTGAAAACAGTCATGCAATAACATCATTTTGCTGATTATTTTCTTTGAAAGATTTTATTACATCCTGTTGATAGTCGATATCCTTTTAGAAATGTAAATTTTGTCATATTATGAAAAGAGGTTGAAGTCCTTCGTCTTTGTGCCAATAATGAGGCATGAAGGTTTATCGAAGGCTCCGTGAATAGATATACAACCAACATCAAGATTCCATAAGATGCATGCATAGAAGAATTGATGATACAGCCAGTTTAATTCAATCTTTTCTTTTCTCTCACCTTCTGATTTCTTCCAATTTATAGCTACGATTCCATCTGATTTTCTCTTTCAAACAACACAAATCCATGGGCATTGGCATTCCACATCCCTTTAAACATATTTCTTGTAGTAGCTTGCACATGTCCCTATCACATGGGATTCTAAACTTCTATTACACAAGGCTTTCTTTCTGTCATCTGTGGTCCCAAGACTAACTCAGATTTAATTAAGATTAACAAGGCATAATGAACGATTATGTATTTCTGCACAGATAGTGAAAGCTTTCAGTGACAGTGATATCATCCTCACTTCTAAGTCAGCATGTTGTGGATTCAAATACAACCCCAGAAACCTTCGCAAAATTTAGGTTGACACTCCATGTTTAATGCTGAGGGGGTACTGCAGTACTGGAGGTGTTGGCTTTTGGTTAAAATGTTGAATTGACACTCAGTCTGCCCTTTCAGCTGGATGTGAAAGATCCTAGGGTGCTATTTTAAAAGAAGTGTCTGGAGACATCCCCAATATCCTTAGCTGATAATTATCCCTCAACCAGCATGACTAAAACAGATTACCTAGCCATCAGAGAATCATACAATGCAGAAAGAAATCATTTGGCCATTGAGTCTGCACCGAATCTCCAAAAGAGCATCTTACTCCAGGCCCAACTCCCTGCCTTGTCCCCATAACTCTATGCATTTACCATGGCTAACCAATCTAACTTGCACATCTTTGGACATTAGATGGTAATTTAGCATGGCCAATGCACCTAACCTGCACATCTTTGGACTGTGGGAGGAAACCGAAGCACTTAGGGAAAATCCACACAGACACAAGGAGAATGTACAAACTCCATACAGTCACACAAGGCCAGAATCAGACCTTTGCCTCTGGTGCTGTAAGGCAGCAGTGCTAACTACTGTGCCACCGTTCATTCTCATGCTGCTGCTGCGAGAACTTACTATGCAGTAATCAGCTGCTGTGTTTCCCACATTACGACAATGACTACATTTCAAAAGTACTTCATTTACTGAAATATTTTGGGACTATATAAATGAATGTTTGTTTCAATTCTTTAACATGGAACCTAATATAAATAGATCATTTTAGTACAAAATGGATTCCTCTCCTATCTCAAATCCTCTCTTACTATTGCACATAAAAAGTCAAACCTCAAGGTTAAACCTCAAGTGACAGATGGATTAGAGAGCATGTGATAATTGGACCCAGGCACCAGATGTAATTCAATTCATATTTTTAAGCAGTATGATACACTGCCAATTACAGTTATTTCCTGAATGGCTTTGATTAGGAGACAGCCTCATTTGTGATGCTCACTGATTTGAGTGTTAGGTGGCTGTAGCGCAAATACGTTAGATGTCGTTCAATGGTAGCAATCATGACAAGATTTGGGTTCAAACCCCACTCCAGAAAGTTAACCTAAAATTTAAACTGGTGCAGCAATGCATGACGGATAGGTATTGCACTGTTAGAAGTGTTGCTTTTCAAGTTGGACATCAAACTAATGTCCATTTTGCCCTTATGTGAATTTAAAGATCCCATGGCATCATTCTGAAAATTGCAGCGCATTCTCATAGGTTTCCTGATTAAGATTTACCCCTTTTCTAACAGCAATACAACATGTTCTGGCCATTATTTCATTGTTGCTGTGGGATTTTACTGTGTGCAAATTGGTTGTTGTTTTTCCTGTACTATAACATTGTCAACACTTCAAAGATACTTCACTGGATGTCAAACACTTTGAGTTACTCTAAGATCATGAAAGCAGTAGGACATTGATAGGCTGGTAGCTTGGGCAGACAGATGGCAGATGGAATTCAATCCTGATAAATGTGAGGTGATGCATTTTGGGAGAAAGAATGTAGGGGGAGGTATATGATAAAGGGTAGACTTATTAAGAGTATAGAAACGCAGAGGGACCTGGGGGTGCAGGTGAACAAGTCTCTGAAGGTGGCAGAGCAAGTGGAGAAGGTTGTGAAGAAAGCATATAGTATGCTAGCCTTTATAGGAAGGGTATAGAGTACAAGAGCTGGCCTTTAATGTTGCAGTTGTATAAAACGTTGGTTAGACCTCATTTGGAATACTGCGTCCAGTTCTGGTCGCCTTACTACCGGAAGGACGTGGAGACTCTGGAGAGAGTGCAGAGGAGGTTTACCAGGATGCTGCCTGATATGGAAGGTCTGAGTTACGAGGAGAGGTTAGGCAAATTGGGACTGTTTTCCTTAGAAAGATGTAGACTTAGAGGAGATCTAATAGAGGTGTACAAGATTATGAGGGGTATAGATAGAGTAAACAGGGTTAAGCTTTTTTCTAGGATGGACTCAAATAGCATGAGGGGTCACAGGCTTAGGGTGAGGGAGGTAAGGTATAATTTGGATGCTAGAGGGAGTTTTTTCACACAGAGGATGGTGGGGGTATGGAATGCGCTGCCAAGTAAAGTGGTGGAGGCAGGTACTCTGGAGTTATTTAAGAAATACTTAGATGGGCAATGAACAGAATGGGAATGGAGGGGTATAGAAAACTGATTTAAAATAGGGATCATGAGCCTTGGGAGTCCCTGGGAAGTGTGTAAATAGATGATGATATTGATGTACTTGTTTTTATCCTACAGGTGCTTTGGTCCACCTTGTTGTCTAACAAGGAACATACACGCCATGGATTGTGAGAGGGTTGCTCTTGGATTTTTTTCGAGATTATCCTAGTGCTTCACGTCGTTAGTGTACACTTGACCTGGATCATTTGATGGGCAACACGACAGCTCAGTGACTATTGCTGTGCTGTGCAGATACATGGATTTGGGCCTGTGTCTGTGGGAGTTTGCGCATTCTCCCTGTGCTTACGTGGGTTTTCCCCGGGTGCTTCGGTTTCCTGCCACATCCCAAAGATGTGCTCTTAGGCTAATTGGCAAAACAAATTCTCCTAAATTGTCTCAAATTTGGTTTTTAATCCATAGATCTATGAACATAGTGAGGGATTACGGGTAGAGGTGGGAACATCGGGGTGTTGGCGCGGGCTCGTTGGGCCGAAGGGCCTGTTTCCCGTGCTGTTTTGTTCTTTGTTCTTTGTTCTTTGTTCAAGTATGGCATCCAGAGCCACCAGCTACCAATACAAATCAACTGTTGGAACAAACATTCTTTCTATCATGTAATTGAATATCACTAGACCCTCTTGGGAGCTGTTCAGTGCTTTAATAGTCTATTTTCTGGGGATGGAGAGAGTATCATTGCATCTCACTGTTCAAGTTGATACTTGTAATTGAACCAGTATTTCATCATCACACAATATTCTCCCTGAAAAGGTGTGCTCTTAATTTGCAGAGGTGCCTGAAACAGACACTGAAATCCATCTATTGTGATGCTATTTAACCCTTTATTGATGAAGACATAGAGTAATGTCAGTGGTATAAACAACTTCTCCTACTGTCTTTCAAAATAGCAACCTCTCTCTATTGTCTTTCCATGAACAACTCATCCACTGGCATTGTTGCTAAAACAAATGTCTGTGTCGATATGTGCAACCCTCTTGGAGATCCTCTCCACTTGGATCCGGCAGTATGCGGTGTCGATAGTAGTCATGATGTAAAGATGCCGGCGTTGGATTGGGGTACCACCCCAATCCAATGACTACTATCTACACCGCATACTGCCGGATCCAAGTGGAGAGGATCTCCAAGAGGATTGCACATATCGACACAGACATCAAGTTTCTTAAATTCTTACTGAGTTCTTACCACCCCAATCCAACGCCGGCATCTTTACATCATGGCTAAAACAAATAACAGGGGGAAAATCCAAGGTTTGTGAAGAAAATTACCACCATGGAGATTCCTAATGTAATTAATTCCAATCACACATATGTTCAAATCTTAGAACCATGCAACAGTGCAACCTGACTCTGGTGAGCAGGAGAAATGGTGGCACAGCGGTTAGCACTGCTGCCTCACAGCATCAGGGACCTAGGTTTGATTCCTGGCTTCAGTCATTGTCAGTGCAGAGTCTCTACATTTCCGTCTTGTCTGCATGGGTTTCCTCCGACTGCTCTGGTTTCCTCCCATTGTCCGAAAGATGTGCTCTTTGGGTATGGTGGCCAAGCTAAATGTTCCCTCAGTGTATGCGAACAGGCAGCGGAGTGCAGCGACTTAGGAATTTCCACTGTAACTTCATTGCAGTGTTAATGTAAGCCTACTTGTGACACTAATAAATAAACTTAAAACTTAAAATGTGTATTGCATTTGGTTGATCTGTGTTTGAAATTACTCTGACCAGTTATAGTTAGCAAGTTTATAGGAACAGAAGCTTCATCCTTATAATTGGGTTCACGATCAGAACTGAATCATTTTACGTGGGTTTCTCAGACCTCCTTATGATAATTTGATAACAAAAACCTGGGAATAAATCCTGTCCCTCTCCTGTTAAGTACAGAATGTTGGCTGATGGAGGAACAACCACAATGAAGGGGAGAGATTTTTTAAGCATTGGATGGAAAATGAAAGAAATAAAATGTAACAAGCTGCAAATCATGAGCATTATGCTTGAAACAAGTCCTATTAACAGTGAATGCTCATTCTAAAGTTTTATTGTCCTGAACAATAAAATATTCAATATTTTCCAGATGATTGTAGCATAAAACTTATTACGAGTCTATGCCTACACTTGCTGCACTACAGGTCTTTTCAAATTGAACAGACAGTGCCAATAAACCAGTCCATGTTTTTTTTTAAAAAAGGGAATGATTTTCCCTATTTTAGGTACTGAAGAGATGGTTAAGTTGGGATCATAAATCATAACACCAGTTTAGCTCATGTTTAGCGCAGGATGCCAAAACTCTTTTATTTTATTTGCACAGGGTGCCACCTTGGTTAAGGAACAGAAGTCAGTTCTCAGGAGGGCTGCCAAAGGTTGTTAAACAGCTGATTGCCACTTGAAGTGTCTGTTGGCCGTCACTAAAGCAGCTACATGGCATTATGGTGGCTAGAGCTTCTACCAACACTTTCACCAAACAGCTATTTGGAGTAACCAATGTATGATGTTGATTAAATTGTTTAATGGAGTCCTCACCATTTGATGAGGACTATAGCTGCTCTGATCAGGCCATCTCTGAAATCCATCTGGAGATTTTCTAGCAAATTTTGTGAAGACTTCATCAACATTCATGATTCTCTGAGATTTTCACCTAAGGAGAGTGCATGCTTTGCCGAAACACATTACTGGACAGTTTATAGGAGTCACCTGGAGAAAACAATTGCTTTTTAAAAAATGTATTCTTTCATGAGACGTGGACATCACTGGCAAGAGCAGTGCTTATCCCGAATTACCCTTGAACTGAATGGCCTGGATCATTTCAGAGGACAGTTAAGGGTCAGCTATGTTACTATGGCTCTGGAGTCACATGTCTAACAGACCAGGGTAAGGATGACAGATTTCATTCTCTAAAAGGTGGATTTTTGTCACAATCAACAACAGTCTCCTTCTCTTCCTGAGCTGGCTTTTAATTCCAGATTTCATCCAAGTGGAATTTGAATCGGTATCCCAGAACAACGCAGCCTTGATGCTTTTTGTAGCGGAAAATAATATTTATCCTCTTAACTTGAGCAGGTGCTGGAAATCATGTAGCTGGGGCTATAGAGAGGATAAAATTGTTCTGAGAGGGAGGGGACAGCGTGGAGTTTGTAGGGATGGGGTTCATGCAATGGGACATTTAGTGGCAGGACAAGAGTAGTGATATCAGCAAAGATAGCCAGGATGTGACGGTAAGGGATAGGGCATAGAAACAAAACAGTGTATCAGCAAAACAGTAGAGGAAGATGGTAAAAAGACAGATTTGAAAGTTCTTTACCTCAATACTCATAGTGTTGGTAACAAGATGAATGAATGAAGAGCACAAAAGAAATAAATGCTTACGACATGACAGTCATTGCAGAGATGAGGTTGAAGGTGGCCAAGGCTGGGATCTGCATATTTAAAGATAGAAGACATTTTGGAGGAATAGTAAGAAAGGACAAGGAGGTTTGTTGAAAAGGGGCAAGATCTATACAGTCATAGTATATTATCTTGGTTCAAAAGATCACGGTGTTGAAGCTGTCTGGAGCTAAGTAAAAGCGAAGGGAATAAATCACTGCTAGGAGCAGTTTAGAGGCCTTTTGACAGTAACTACACTGAAGGACAGAATAGAAATAAAAAAAATGGAGACTTGTAAAAAGTATAATCATAGATAATTTTAATCTTTGTATAGATTGGATGAATCTGGTTTGCAAAAGTAGACCTGAGGATGAGTTCTAAAAGGTGTTTCATAAAGTGTCTCCAAGTTAAGATCTTGTGCTATTGAAGGAACTTTGTTATCAGTACTGGAGCCTCAACTATTTATAATCTACATTTTAGACTCAGATAAAAGAATCAAGTGTATTACAGCCAAATTTGCTGATGATACAGGGATAGACAGGAAAGCAAGATGTGAGGACACAGTGCAGAATTCTCCATTATTTTCCAAAGTGTGGTAATGGGTGGTTCTGACAGTGCTGTTACCTCCGGTCAGAATGGTGTGAAAGTCACCATATTCTGGAGTGTGCATGCTCCTCTTCCAGTGAACGATGTTTGATCCTCTTGGTTGTCAGTGTTTCATCAGCCCCATTGGCAAACGGATTCCCAGTCCTCTGCTTGCCCTCTCTGCCTTTTATTTTTCATCATCCTTATTCACCTCCCTGACCTTCTGCTTAACATCGTAGTCTCCTTGTTGCCCTTGCACAGTCCTCTTTCTACATTGTTGCCTTTGTGTTTGCCTATTACTTCTCCACATTTGCACAGATCTCTTTTATGCTGCTTCTCTTGTATTCATCAACCAACTCACACCTTACCTCACGCCCCATCCCCAGTTGAACCTTGGTTCATTGGAGAGGAGGCTTCATGAGTCCCACAGTACAGTGCTGATCAGAGAGATAACTGACAACATGAGTAAAGAACTCTGCGATTCCCAACATCAGGCACAATACTGATCCAAGTTGATGAAAGAGGAGAGTGCAGAAGAAGGCCCTTAAAATTAAGAGTTACCCAAGGGCATCCTGAAACTTCAGCATCAGCAGACTCCATCAATGAATGTCAGCAGTCTTCTATTAGCCTTGCTGCCGCTATTTGGGTAGCACTGGGACAAGTGAAGGCATTTGGAAGATGCACATTAAAGGATTACATCAAGATGAATATTTCAATTTTGTATATAAAATTGGAAGCGTTGGATAGATTTTCTACAGATTTTTTTTTAGTGTTATCTTTTATTTTAGGATTTGGACAAGAGGATTTTGTGACTGTCATAAAAGATGGGAAGTGTTGAAAGAACAGTGTTGTTGCGATGGGATTTGAGGGGAACTGGAATCTGATAGCTAATCATGGAAAGCCTGTCGAGAATGAAGATGTCTCAGGCACCCTCTTTACTGCCATTCCTCACCTTCCTCACAAGGTGCCCAACTGAGATAGAACATAGAACATAGAACACTACAGCGCAGAACAGGCCCTTCGGCCTTTGATGTTGCGCCGACCAATTATGAAAAAAAAGCAATGACCCTCCAAACTAAACCATTCCCTTCTCTTCCATAAACTTATCAACTAACCTCTTAAACGCCACCAAACTTGGCGCATCTACAACTGCTGCAGGCAGGGCATTCCACTCCCGAACCACCCTTTGGGTAAAGAACCTACCTCTGATATCCGTCCTATAACTATCACCCCTTCATTTAAAGCTGTGTCCCCTCGTGCTAGCTTTCTCCATCCTAGGAAAAAGGCTAGCACTGTCCACCCTATCTAAACCTCTAATCATCTTATATGTTTCGATTAGGTCCCCTCTTAGCCGCCTCCTTTCTAACGAAAACAACCTCCAATCCCTCAGCCTCTCTTCATAAGACCTGCCCTCCATACCAGGCAACATCCTGGTAAACCTCCTCTGTACCCGCTCCAATGCCTCCACATCTTTCTTATAATGCGGGGACCAGAACTGCACACAATACTCCAAGTGCGGCCGCACTAGAGTTTTATACAGTTGCAACATGACGTTGCGGCTCCGAAATTCAATCCCCCTACCAATAAAATCTAAGACTCCGTATGCCTTCTTAACAACCTTATCGACTTGATTGCCAACTTTCAGGGATCTATGCACATATACACCACGATCCCTCTGTTCATCAACACTATTAAGAGTCCTACCATTAGCCCTATACTCTACACATTTGTTATTCCTGCCAAAGTGAATTACCTCACACTTTTCCACATTAAACTCCATTTGCCACCTCTCGGCCCAGCTCTGCAACTTGTTCAAGTCACTCTGTAAACTATAACACCCCTCTTCACTATCTACCACTCCACCGACTTTAGTGTCATCTGCAAATTTACTGATCCATCCCTCAATACCCTCATCCAGATCATTTATAAAATTACAAACAGCAGGGGCCCCAAAACAGACCCCTGAGGCACACCACTCGTCACCGAACTCCACGATGAACATCTCCCATCAACCACCACCCTCTGTCTTCTATCTGCCAGCCAATTTCTAATCCAATTAGCTAATCACCCTCTATTCCACACATCTGCATTTTCTGTAGAAGTCTTCCATGGGCCACCTTATCAAACGCCTTACTAAAGTCCATATATACTACATCAACCGCCTTACCCCCATCCACCTCTTTGGTCACTTTTTTCAAAAAACTCAATGAGGTTAGTAAGGCACGACCTACCCTTCACAAAACCATGCTGACTATCCCCAATCAATTCATTTCTCTCTTAATAACTATAAATCCTATCCCTAATTATTCTCTCCAATACTTTGCCCACAACAGAAGTAAGACTCACTGGCCTATAATTCCCTGGAAAGTCTCTCTTCCCTTTCTTGAACAATGGGACCACATTTGCTATCCTCCAGTCTTCCGGAACTATACCCGTAACCAACGACGACCTGAAGATCAGAGCCAGAGGCTCTGCAATCGCTTCTCTTACCTCCCAGAGAATCCTAGGGTAAATCCCATCCGGCCCAGGGGACTTATCTGGCAAAGCTTGCACCCTCATGAGGGCATTGTGATTGTGTTGAACTTGGTTGTAGTATGTATATGTTTGTGATATATATAAATGATTTGGAGGAAAACGTAACTGGTTTGATTAGTAAGTCTGCAGATGACACAAAGGTTTGTGAATTTGCAGATAGCAATGAGGACCATCAGAGGATACAGCAGGATATAGATCAGTTACAGACTTGGGTGGAGAAATGGCAGATGGAGTTTAAACTGGAGAAATGTGAGGTAATGCATTTTGGAATATCTAATACAGATAGAAAATATACAGAAAATGGCAGAACCCTTAGGCGTATTGATAGGCAAAAGGATCTGGGTATACAGGCACACAGGTCATTGAAAATGGCAATGCAGGTGGAGAAGATAGTCAAGAAGACATATGGCATGCTTGCCTTCATTGGCCAGGGTATTGAGTTTAAAAATTAGCAAGTCATGTTGCAGCTTTATCAAACCTTGATTAGGCTGCACGTGAAATATAGTGTTCAATTTTAGTTGCCACACTACCAGAAGGATGTGGAGGCTTTAGAAAGGGTACAGAAAAGATTTACCAGGATGTTGCCTAATATGGAGGGCATTATCTATGAGGTGAGGTTGGAGAAACTTGGTTTGATCTCACCAGAGTGAGAGATTGAGGGAAGATCTGTTTGAAGTCTACATGATTATGAGAGGCATGGACAGAGTGGATAGTCAGGAGCTTTTTCCTAGGATGGAAGAATCAATTAACATAGGGAGCATAGGTTTAAGGTGCAAGGGGCAAGGTTTAAAAGAGATCTATGAGGCAGATTTTTTACACAGAGAGTACTGGGTGCCTGGAACTCATTGCCGGGAGAGGTGGTGGAAGTGAATACGGTAGTGACTTTTAAGGATGTCTTGTTTAAGTACATGAATAGGTGGGAATAGAGGGATATGTTCCCCGGAAAGGTAGGGGTTTTAGTTAAGTCAGGCAGCATGGTCAGTGAAGACTTGGAGGGCTAAAGGGCCTGTTTCTATGTTCAATTTTCTTTGTTCTTTGGTAGGTCACTATATATGTGAGACCTAATGAGTATTGATGGCTCCCTCAAGTGTCCAAACAGCACTAATGGTTTGCTTGCTCATATTTCTGGTGTGAGCACAACTCTTCTTGTTTATGCATGTTTGTATGGTACAAAAGATTAATGAGGTACAGGTAGTGTGTGTTGTCACCAAAGAGCAAACTCTGATTTATCTTGGTGGCCTGAAGATATCAGATATGGTTAACTTATCCAGAATGAGTGCCTTGTTGTTGCTACCGGGTAAGCAAGTTTTCATCAACAGAACATTCTGTGTGAAAGTTGCCTTTGTGAAATATCGCCACCTGGCTGAGGAGGAGAAGGATGGGTAAGTATTTCCTGAAGACGGTCGATGGGTAGGGCCTTTTATTGCAAGTCATCCTCCTCCTCCTTCTGTGTTCCTTCAGCTCTACCTCCCTGTCATGCTGCAACCCAAGAAGAACTTAATTATATCCCAATTGCCAGAAACAAGCTTTCTCCTACATAGAACATAGAACATTACAGCGCAGTACAGGCCCTTCGGCCCTCGATGTTGCGCCGGCCAGTGGACCCTGTAACCTAAACTATTCCAATATCATCCATATGCCTATCCACCAAACATTTGAATGCCCCCAAAGTAGACGAGTCCACAACTGCTGCAGGCAGGGCATTCCACGCTCTCACCACCCTCTGTGTAAAGAACCTGCCTCTGACATTCACCTATAACTACCACCTCTTAATTTAAAGTTATGTCCCCTCGTGTTGGTCATCACCATCTGAGGAAAAAGGCTCTCACTATCCACCCTATCCAATCCCTTGATCATTTTATACGCCTCAGTTAGGTCACCACGTAACCTTCTTCTCTCTAATGAAAATAACCTCAGGTCCCTCAGCCTTTCCTCATAAGGCCTTCCCACCATACCAGGCAACATCCTGGTAAACCTCCTCTGCACCTTTCCAATGCTTCCACATCTTTCTTATAATGCGGCGACCAGAACTGTACGCAATACTCCAAGTGCGGCCGCACCAGAGTTTTGTAGAGTTGTAACATAACCTCACGGCTCCTAAATTCAATCCCTCTACCAATAAAAGCTAACACACCGTACGCCTTCTTAACAACTTTATCAACTTGGGTGCCAACTTTCAAAGAGCTATGTACTTGTACCCCAAGATCCTCTGCTCGACAACACTATTAAGGGTCCTTCCATTAGCCCTATATTTCATATGCCTGTTATTCCTACCAAAGTGAATCACCTCACACTTATCCGTATTTAATTCCATTTGCCACCTCACGGCCCAGCTCTGCAACCTATCTATGTCCCTCTGCAAACTGTAACATCCATCATCGCTGTCTACAACTCCCCCCACTTTGGTATCGTCAGCAAATTTACTAATCCAACCCTCTACACCCTCATCTAGGTCATTTATAAAAATGACAAACAGCAGTGGCCCTAAAACAGATCCTTGAGGTACACCACTTGTAACTGCACTCCAGGTTGAATATTTCCCATCAACACCACCCTCTGTCTTCTATCAGCTAGCCAATTCCTAATCCAAACTGCTAAATCACCTTCAATCCCATGCATCTGCACTTTCTGCAGTAGCCTACCATGGGGAACCTTATCAAACGCTTTGCTAAAATCCATATACACTACATCAACTGCCTTACCCTTATCTACCTCTTTGGTCACCTCCTCAAAAAACTCCATAAGGTTTGTGAGGCACGACCTACCCTTCACAAAACCGTGCTGACTATCCCTAATCAATTTATTTCTCTCTAGATGCTTATAAATCCTATCCCTTATAATTCTTTCCAAGACCTTGCCCACAACAGAAGTCAGGCTCACCGGTCTATAATTTCCAGGATGGTCCCTACTCCCCTTTTTGAAAAGAGGGACAACATTTAGCCTTTTTCCTAGGATGGAGAAAGCTAGCACGAGGGGACACAGCTTTAAATTAAGGGGTATGAGTTATAGGACGGATATCAGAGTTAGGTTCTTTACTCAAAGAGTGATTAGGGAGTGGAATGCCCTGCCTGCAGCTGTTGTAGATGCGCCAAGTTTGGTGGCGTTTAAGAGGTTAGTTGATAAGTATATGGAAGAGAAGGGAATGGTTTAGTTTTGGAGGGGCATTGCTTTTTATATTGGTCGGCACAACATCGAAGGCCGAAGGGCCTGTTCTGTGCTGTAATGTTCTATGTTCTATGTTCTATTTGCCATCCTCCAGTCTTCCGGCACTATACCTGTAGCTAACGATGACATGAAGATCAAAGCCAAAGGCTCCGCAATCTTCTCTCTAGCCTCCCAGAGAATCCTAGGGTAAATCCCATCTGGCCCAGGGGACTTATCAATTTTCATACCCTCAAGATTCGCTAACACTTCCTCCTTATGAACCTCAATCCTACCCAGTCTACAACCTGGTATTGCAGTATTCTCCCCGACATCACTGTCTTTCTCCTGCGTGAATACTGACGAAAAATACTCATTCAGTGTCTCTCCTATCTCCTCAGGCTGCACACACAACTTCCCACTGCTATCTCTGACTGGCCCTAACCAATCTTTTATTATTTATATACCTGTAAAAAGCTTTAGGATTCTCCTTAATCCTATCCGCCAAAGTCTTCTCGTGTCCTCTTCTAGCTCTTCTCAACTTCCTCTTTAGCTCCTTCCTGGCTGATTTATAGCTCTCTATTGCCCTAACTGAGCCTTCAAGTCTCATCATTATATAAGCCTCCTTCTTCCTCTCCACCAGAGATTCAACTTCCCTAGTACACCATGGTTCCCTCACTCGACCACTTCCTCCCTGCCTGGCAGGTACATATTCATTAAGGACATGCAGAAGCTGTTCCTTAAATATTCTCCTGGCAGACTTTCCAATTCCTCTAACTCATTGTCGAAGTCTAGCAGAACTCCTTTGTAAATCCATACACATTCTGAAATTGAGATATTGCAAAAAACATGTTTCTGCAGAATGACCTATGCACTCATTAGAACAATGCAGCAATGCCAAATTTCAAATGTTCATAATGATTTATACTACAGGAGAAATATTTGGCAGATTGACTTGAATTGCCAAGGCAAGTTGTTATGGAGAAAGCAACAATGAATTATAGGTTCATGATCCATCTGGATAATTCAAAAAAGGTGCAAGCTTTGTACGTATTCTCTTTATTTGCAGAGAATTGGTCCCAGTATATTGAGCAAGTATAAATGAATCACATAATGAGCTTGACTGATTACTGACTGTGTCATTTGATATTCATTTGTTTGACCTGATGAGTACAAGATGCCAAGCTTCAGCAACATCTCTTCAGAAATATTCATTTACTGAATTTCTCCAGTCACTTAGTTGCAGTTCTTTTATTTAATAGCAACTGTTAAAAGCATCCCAACTATAAGTCCCACAGTGATCCCTTCATTTAGTGCTGTTTGACAAGACGCTATTCTCAACTTGGAGTAATGAAAAGAAGATGTTAACAGGATCTGGTCCAAAGTCGAAAATGGTAGTTTGTGCACCAAATCAGTTTGAGACAGTATTTAACATTACAATCTGCCTCACTCTGCCTGTTTCTGGACACGCACAGCACTGCTGAACTAGCACATTCAAGACATGCTGCATTGGCTGTGCCAGAAACCTGGAGGACGTTTTTGAGGATTTTTGACTTCCACAGCACTGAGACCAGCAACAGAGCCCAATTTGACAGCCCATTCAGGCTTATTACTATGGTACGCACCCATGCGTGTTTGGCCAAAATAACCTCCAATGTCCATCTTAGGGAAATGCAGGACACTGAAACATGCATTGAAAAGAGAAGCGAATGTACACCACACGCTAAAAACCTTAGTGGTGAAATTAGCAGCAGAACAAATAAAATAATGGAAGAAATACAGGAGGTAATTTGGTCTCAGAAATAACACAATGTGCTGAAATCATGTTTAAATCCATCAGACAGAAAAAGATCATTAATGGGAAACAGACGCTGAGAATTTCTTCAATTGTTCACCTACAAGCAAATTCCCAGCAATGGTCAAACTACTCAAGGATGGAAGTCCAACAGAACTGTATAGTCACGCTGCACTGAAATTTCTGATACATTCTCAGCCAAAACGTTTAATTATTCCCTCATGATCGAGGTTGGCAGAAAGCCTTGACTTTGAGGACAAGGTATGATAGGTCACAGCCAGAGTTGCTAAAGAAGGGCATGTTGTGTGTATTTGTTCAGCCTATCGAGATTTGTACTGGGAGTTCAGTATGCCAGGCATGTTGCCCATTGAAAGAATAAATGAAAAATCAGGAATGCCTGAAACAGGCACGCCAATCTCCAAACACAATCCTCCGAATAAGATTCCGCTCAAAACTCCCTAAAGCGAACAGCCTTAGATAATGCATCATGAGCTTGTCTGATTCACATTAGTGCTGGCCTCATCATACTAAAGTATAGCTGACAGTTCACAAAATAACTACTGTCTCTGTACAAATTTAATATATTTTTAGTGCAGCCAGGAGTGAAATTATACCTACTGACGATGCCAAATATTTAAAAGATTTTGATTAGCAGAGATTATATTCCATTATTACCTTCACTGAGCAAGTTTCTTACATTCTTATGTTGCACCCCTTTAGGGATAGAGCTTATAAATATGTTTTACAAAAGCATGTAAGTGGGTCTCAAGTTTCCATGAGAGAGAGCTTTCAATCACCTAATGCAAGTTCAATGGGAGATTGGCAAAATCCCTGAAAGATTTGCAGAAACTGCGGGACTAACTGATATCCCACCAACAGGATATTGGATCAATCTCATTTGTCCTCCACCAGCCTCCACCACAGACATCCAAGGTCGTGATAGCAGTCACTGGTCAGGTCATTGGTACTAATTTGGTTCAAGTTGCTGTTCAATTGCACAGGATCTTTCTGCACAATTACCCTAATATTGCATCTTTGGCACAAAAGATGGTGGAACTTTATTGCTTTCAGACTAACTCGCGTTTTCTTGGTTCTTTAGCAATGTTTTACTAAAAGTTAAAGAAGTAAGTGATACCCACAAAATTGTCCATTCCCACAAGGGCAATTTCATTCCCACTAGGAGTTTCCACTAATCGTACTCTTTTACAGGCTTTTCAAAAATTAGTTTGCATCTTTTTGATGTTAAGTGGACTGGCCATGCTAAAATTGTCCCTTAGTGTCCCAAGTTCTGTAGGTTAGTGGGAGGAGTGACAGGGTAAATACTGGGGGTTATGGTGATAGAGTCCAGGTGGGATGCTCCATCAGAGAGTCAGTACAAACTCAATGGGCTGAATGGCATCCTCCCGCACCTTAAGGATTCTATGTAATGACACAAAGGGATGCATTTTCAAACATTTTGAATATAATTTTTTGAAAAGAGATCCTAATCTAACCAAGAAATAGTTTTGTATATATTTTAAATGTCAGTTTCAATCATTTAAAGTTGGGTTACACACAGGTGGTGAATCAACAATGTAATTCAAAATACTTTCTGTGGTAAACAAATTTGCAGCTGTATTATTCAAACTTTACTATGCCGTTACTCTTAATTGTATCTAGAATTATTAAAGAATTTTTTCATCTTATTTTATGTCGATCACGCCACTTCCCTCATCTGAAAGTCCTGTTTTCTGCCTGGTGCCAGAATTAAAATCATCTCCTCACAGTTGAAGAAATGATTGGAATTCAGGAGAAAGATCCAGCTGTGATGGACCAGGACGAAATGAATGACATCAGCACAATTAGAAGTGAAGTTCTGCTGAAAGAGTTTGAGGAGTTCAGGTCAAAATTATACAAACTGGAACATGGAGTCACAATTTCAGAATAAGAGATCAGTCATTATGGCTGTGCTGAGGAGAACTTTTGAAATTCTCGATGTCAGAAAGCTATGGATGATCATTGAGTATCTTCAAGCCAGGAATCAATAGGTTTAGAACAAAGAACAAAGAACAAAACAGCATGGGAAGCAGGCCCTTCAGCCCAACGAGCCCACGCCGCCACCTCGATGTTCCCACTTCTGTACGTGATCCCTGTCTATGTTTATAGATCTATGCATGGAACCAAATTTGTGACAATTTAAGGAGAATTTGTTCTGCGAATCAGTCTAAGAGCACATCTTTGGGATGTCGAAGGAAACCAGAGCACCCAGAGAAACCCCACGCAAGCACGGGGAGAATGTGCAAACTCCCACAGACACAGGCCCAAATCCATGTATCTGCACAGCACAATGATAGTCACTGAGCTGTCGTGTTGCCCATCAAATGGTCCAGGTCAAGCATATACTAACGACGTGAAGCACTAGGATACTCTCAAAAAATCCAAGAGCAGCCCTCTCACGATCCATTGCATGTATGCCCCTTGTTAGACAACAAGACGGACCAAAGTACCTGCAGGCTAAAACAAATACACCAATATCATCGACAATTTATACACTTCCCAGAGAACTCCGAAGGCTCATGATCCCTATTTTAAATCAGTTTTCTATATCCCTCCATTCCCATTCTGTTCATGGGCCCATCTAAGTTTCTCACCTGTGTCTAAAGAAGAGAAAAAGATTTGCGTCAGAGGCCCAGCAATTTCACCTCGCACCTCCCTAAGCAGCCTGGGATAAATGCCATCAGGCCCTGGAGATCAGGTTTTATCAGTTTTAATGCATCTGCTGCATTTGCGCTTCTAGATGGTAGAAATCATGGGTTTGGAAACTGCTGTTGAAAGAAACTCAACAAGTTGTGGAGTATGTTTTCCAGATGACGCACATGCTGTCACTGTGAGCCAATGAATGTTTAAGATGATGGATATAGTGCCAATCAAATCTTTGCTTTGTTCTAGATGGTGTCAAGCTTCTTGAGTGTTTTTAGAGCTGCACTCATCCAGCTACAATATCACAGTACCCACTTGTGTCTTATTAATGGTGAACAGGCTTTGTGAGTCAAGAAGTAAGTTATTCATCACAGAATTCCAAGTCTTTGATCTGCTCTGGTCACCACAGTATGTGTATGGTTGGTACAATTGAGTTTTTGGTCAATGGTAATCTATAGGATGGTGATAGTGGGAGGAATGCTAATGGCATTGAATGTTTAGGGAAATGGTTAGATTCTGTCTTGTTGGGGATGATCATTGTGTGGCACTCATGAAGCCTTGCCACTTGTCAGCCCAAATCTAAATATTGTCCAGGTCTTGCTGCAGATGGACATTGATTGCTTCAATATCTGAGGAGTCAAGAATGGTGCTGAACATTGTGCATACTGAGCATCAGTGGGAAGGTTATTACTGAGTAAGTGCCACTTATTAGCAATGTCAGTGACCCTTTCCATCATCTTGCTGATGACCAAGAATAAACTAATGAGGCAGTGATTTGTTGGGTTGGATTTATCCAGCTTTCTTGGACACAACATACCTGGCCCCATTTTCCACTTTGTTGAGGAGATGTCAGTGTTGTAGCTGCATTGGAAAAGCTTGGTGATGGGCACAGCTATTAAAGACCACAAATCACAGTACTATTGCTAGAATATTGTCAGAGCCCATAACCTTTGCATATGAAGCTCTTTCAGTCCTTTATGCATGTCATGTGGAATGAATTGAAATGGTTGGAGTATTTGGTTGGGAAGATACATTTGCAAAAGAAGATCAGTCGTAATCTTACTGATTGATGGAACAGGCTGGAATGACTTTCCAATTTTTTAGTTTCCTACGTTCTTAGCAAATTTTATACACAGTGATATGCAAATGAGTTCAAGCAGAAAATTGGGTGGAGACTTTTCAAAATGATCACATAAAATGCCACACTTTGCAGCAGAATAACACAGCAGAAATATTTTTCCCAATCTTTGACTAATAGTGGGCTACTGCAAGAATACTGGGGAAATATTTAATTCTTAGGTTTAAAAAATGGTCTAGCAAGCAACAAGTCTGTTTTAAAGTGTTGGTGATGTGACAATACATTTAAGAAATGTATTTGTGTCATGTATCTTGTGCAGGATTTTTCTAGAAAGCAGTTTACGTATTGATGTTGACACAGTTCCTGTTGTTACTACACCAGCATAATTAATCTTAATGGCTGTAATGTTTGTTTTAATCTGGACTAATGCAGGGTTGTAATTTTGGTGTTTTCCCCTGACTTTTTACAGAAAGGGGTTTGATTAGGTTGATTAGCAAATAAAGTAATGTGACTAGGCTAGGCTAGGCTTACAGAGAGAAACTTTGTTCAGTTGTTGTTTGGAGCTGTGGAGAAAAGACATAGCTTTTCCTCTCTTTGGATTGCTGTCACTAAATATAGTTTTCTCTCTGTAGTTCTACAGTTTGAATGTAGATCTACCTCTGAAAATTGCTGAATGGTAATCAGAAGGCAATGTCTTTCTCTATCTGTACATAGGGGTTAAAAAGCTGGAAATGGTGGCAACCACATCCACATATGTGTTTTATGGATTTATATCCGTGAGGACATTGTTTACATTTGAACTGTAGAGATAGCTCATATTAACATAACTTATCGTGTTTATGTATTTCTAATTGGTAAAAGTTATTCTTCTGAAACTTTTTGTTATATTTCAATTGTGTTGTTAAAAGAAAATTGGTTTTAATAAAACTTCATAGTGGGTTAGTTGAATCATACCAGGAGCAAAACACCTAATGCTTGTCCTAATGTCAAAATCAAAAGAAAGTTAGGGTCTAGGTTAACTTCATAATATACCTTGGAGTTTCTGATCTGGTCCCTAACAGTGAGAAACCCAGCTGAATATAAAAGCCAGGTTTCATAAATCCTGCTGTCTGACCAAAGCTGCTATTAACTCAGCGAGAAGTGGCTGCTTTGCAGTACCAAAAGGAGGAAGCCAGCAAATGTGAAGATATGTGTGAATTCGGGCAGAGGCAGACATACAATGAAATATATAGCACTTCAGTGTGCAGCCCTAGCCAATGAGTGTATCCCCATACGGAGTTATGGCTGTAGGAGTGCCAGAGGCTGGTGGATCTGAATTTGCTGATAGGCTCAAGGAATTTGAATATACCAACAGCAAGCAAATAACAGAGGCTTCTGATTGGTGGAGTTGCCTTAGAGCGGAAATATATTATTGAGAAATGGTGTTGACTTGAAAGCAGTTCAGACTTACCTCCTGATGACTGAAGTTTCTGAACTTCAGAGTGCAAGGGCTAGACAGTAATGGGACAAGCGAGGCCACTAACCGAGAGTGAGAGCAGAGGCCAGGGAAGGTCAGGTAAAGCCAACAGCAGCCAAGAGCGCATGTGGTCATCAAGGATTGCAACCCGACCCCCTGATTGAGAGCTGAGCAGTCGGGAGATGCAATTTCCCGGCAGGTGTCGGTGTGGTTTTCACAGAGAAGGACGGGGGGGTTGATTCAACCAGAGGTAGGGCTGAGAGTGAGGAAGACTGAATAATCGGACCAGTGAAGGTGAGAGAAGAATCCAGGCCCAATATCCAGCAACAGCCAGGGAGCCAGTGAGCCACTGCAAGATAAGGTTGTCGAGGGAAGTAGCTGCAGTGCAGCAGGGAGACTGGAACCCAGGCCAGGGCTGAGGAGGGCAGGGCAGGGAGTTTGAGCCAATTGTGAGCTGAAGTTGTCAGGGTCAGCAGGGGTAACTTGACCCCAAGGGCTGAGAAGGGCAAAGCAGCCTGATCTTTCTGAAAATTCATGTTCATTGAAAGCAAGACTGATAAATCAATATGAATTGATACTATCACTCTGGCAGTCAAAAACACAGATAGTTGAAGGCAAGGCAGGAAGATGAAGCTAGGCAAAAAGACAGTTTGGCACTTTATTTTGAAAAGTTTGAGGTATTGAGCAGTGGCCAAACTGCACATTCATTCTCAACAACAACATCCACCAAATGTTTTGATGACTTCAATTTGCCAATTTCTGAAGACAATGCATCACCTGAAAACCTGAACCAAAAGTGGCTTTGAAATGTTAATGGAACTACAAGTTGCTGCTCAAGTTCTTTCTTCTGCAACTGGAGTCAGGGAAGAAACCTACCCTAAAGATATTGTCATTTGGCCAACATCTGTTCGACTTGAATGTTTCATGATACATACACTAGAGAACATAGCAGAAAATTTGAGAAAAAAGCTTGTGCTCTGAGGCTTAGAAATCTGCATGAGTCTCATATTCTGAAGGTGAAAAGAAATGGAATAACCAAAAGGAGAAATGGGTGATTTTTTTCAGAAACTCTAAGGCTGTCTATTGCTATTTTTGCAGATTATTCCCCTTCCCTAGTAAAGGCAAACAAGCATTGATTGACAGATACTCGAACTGGAGAAATGTTGGAAGGGATATTGTTGATCATGAAACTTCTAAAGCTCATATTAAAGCTACGTGTGCATTCATTCAAAGATGTAAATGATCTGGAAGAATTCATTCTGCATTTTTGGCTGAGTTTAAAAAGGAGTGGTCTTGTTGGGGGAAAGTGCTGAGACCTCTTGTTGCCACAGTCAAACTGCTATCTTCTTTGAGACTACCTCTAAGAGATCATGATGAGTTACCATTGTCAACTGGAAGAGGTAATTTTTTAGCCTTCCTTGAATGTCTCAGTGAATTGGACAAACTTTTCAAGAAGTATTTGAAAAACTATCAAAATTTTGGCTTAGGGAAGATCAACATTTTAACGCACAGAATTTACAATGAATTCATCACTATAATGGCAAAGTGACTCAGAAACCAAGAAGTTAAAGATGCCAAATACTATTCCATCGTAGTTGATTCAACACCAGATGTGAGTTATATGGACCAATTAACATTAATTTTAAGATATGAAACCGATGATGATGAAGTTGTAAAGTAATTTGTCTTGTTTTGTCCAGCTACAATCCCACAAGTTCTTAATATATGGAGATAACTATTCTGGAAATCATTGCAAATTTAGCTTTAAACACCAAAAATTGTCATGGGCAGAGCTTTGATAGTGCCACAAATGTGGCAGGAAAATTTTCAGGTTTGCAAGCAAGACTGATCAATGCAAGCCCCTGTGCTTATTTATCCCATATTCCAGTTTGTCCTTTAATTTAATCTGCAATGCTGCAGTGAATGATGTGACACGGCCGTATGTTTTTTTGACCTCATTTAAAACTTGGAGACCTTTTTGGTTTACGCATTTCGGTGGAAAGGCTGCAATCATGTTTGGAGCAAGCACATGGAAAACATTTGACAATCAAAACAACTTGTGACAGCAGGTGGTCCGGTTGTGCACACACTGTTTTGACTTTGGAACTGAATTTTGTTGATATAAAGGAATGATTAACAGAAATAACTGCATCAAATTCAGAAAATCATAGAATCATGGAATCATACAGTGCAGAAAGAGGCCCTTTGGCCCTTCAAGTCTGCACTGACCACAATCCTACCTCGGCCCTACCCCCATATATCCACACATTTTACCCGCTAATCTCTCTAACCTACGCATCTCAGGACACTAAGGGTCAATTTTAGCATGGCCAATCAACCTTATCCACACATCTTTGGACTGTGGGAAGAAACTGGAGCATCTGAGGAAACTCATGCAGACACGAGGAGAATGTGCAAACTCCACACAGACAGTGACCTAAGCCGGGAATCAAACCCAGGATCCTGGAGCTGTGAAGCAGCAGTGCAAACCACTGTGCTATCCTTAGCAGAGACGTTTGAAAGGTACAATATTGTAGTTTTTTTACTGTTTTGTAGAATTGTTGATTTGATATGATTTATTGTTGTCACATACATTAACACACAGTGAAAAGTATTGTTTCTTGCGTGCTACACAAACAAAGCATAACGTTCATAGACAAGGAAATGAAAGAGTGCAGAACGTACATAGAACATAGAACATAGAACTCTACAGCACAAACAGGCCCTTTGGCCCACAAGTTGTGCTGAACACATCAAAACCTACCCAGCCATAGACCTATCTATAACCCCCAATCCCATTGGATCCCATATACCCATCCAGAAGTCTTTTAAAAGACCCCAGCGAGTTCACCTCGACCACCACCGACGGCAGCCGATTCCATTCACTCACCACCCTCTGAGTGAAAAACTTTCCCCTAGCATCCCCTCTGTACTTGCTTCCCTGCACCTTAAATCTGTGCCCTCTCGTCGCGACCATTTCAGCCCTGGGAAAATAGTCTCTGAGAGTCCACCCTATCTATTCCTCTCAACATCTTGTAAACCTCTATCAAGTCGCCTCTCAACCTTTGTCTCTCCAGGGAGAACAATCCCAGCTCCCTCAACCTGTCTTCATAAGGCATGCCTCCCAATCCAGGCAACATCCTTGTAAAGCTCCTCTGCACCCTTTCAATAGCTTCCACGTCCTTCCTATAGTGAGGCGACCAGAACTGCGCACAGTACTCCAAGTGTGGTCTGACAAGGTCCTATAAAGCTGCAGCATTACCTCCTGACTCCTGAACTCAATCCCTCGATGAATGGAGGCCAGTACACCATAAGCTTTCTTAACCACATCCTCCACCTGGGAGGCCGATTTGAGAGTCTTATGGACCCGGACCCCAAGATCCCTCTGCTCTTCCACACAGCTAAGACTCCTACCTTTGATAGTGTAGTGTTGCAGTTAGAGAAAGATCAACTTAGTGCAAGGTAAGTCCATTCAAAAGACTGACAGCAGCAGGGAAGAAGCCGTTCTTGAGTCAGTTGGTATGTGATCTCAGACTTTTGTATCTTTTTGTCAATGGAAGAAGATGGAAGAGAGAATGTGGGGTCCTTAATTATGCTAGCTGCTTTGCTGAGGCAGCGGGAAGTTTAGACAGAATCAATGGATGGGAGATTGGTTTGTGTGATGGATTGTTCTACATTCATGACCTTTTGTATTTCCTTGTGAACCTGGGCAGGAGCCATACCAAGCTATGGTACAACCAGAAAGAATGCTTTCTATGCATCTGTAAAAGTTGGTGAGAGTCGTAGTTGACATGCCAAATTTCCTTAATCTTCTGAGAAAGTGGAGGCATTAGTAGGCTTTCTTAACTATAGTGTCAGCATTGGGGGAACCATGAACGTTGTTTATGATTTGGACACCTAAAAACTTGAAGCTGTCAACCCTTTCTATGTCATCCCATTGATGTAAACAGGGGCACGTTCTCCTTTACCCTTTCTGAAGTCGATAACAATTTCCTTCATTTTGTTGATATTCAGGGAGAGATCCTTGTTGCCACACCAGTTCACCAGACTCTCTATCTCATTCCTGTACTCTGTCTCGTCATTGTTTGAGATCCGACCTACTGTGGTGGTGTCATCAGCAAATCGAAAATCGAATTGGAGGGGAATTTGGCCACACAGTCATAGATGTATAAGGACTGTAATAGGTGCTGAGAACATAGCCTTATGGGGCTCGCCAGTGTTGAGGATGATCATGGAGAAGATGTTGTTGCCTATCCTTACTAACTGTGGTCTGTGAGTTAGGAAGTTCAGGAAATAGTCACAGACAGAGGTGCTGAGGCCCAAGCTATGGAGTTTGGAGATGAGTTTTGTGGGAGTAACGGCGTTGAAGGCTGAGCTGTAGTCAATAAATAGGAATCTAACATAGGTGCCCATTGTTATCTAGATGTTCCAGGGTTGAGTGCAGGGCCAGGAAAATGGTGCCTGCTTTGTAACTGTTGGGGTGGTAGGCAAACTGCAGAGGATTCAGGTTGTCCGTGAGGCTGGAATTGATTTGTGCCATGACAAACCTGTTTGCTTCAGAGAATCAATGCTGTCAGAAAATTGCTGCAAAATGTTGATAGAACTTTATTGAATATTCCACAATTGTGAGCTTCAATTAACTATTTTGTCATGGAAGTTCAAAATGGCTAAATCTCAATGAAAATAAAACACTAACATTAATAAAGAATACAAGTCCCTTTGACAATGAAAAAATATAAGGCAGAGGAAGCTATTTCTTGAGTGAACTAGAGACAATTAAATCACATTAAAAAGGAAGAAGATCATCATTGAGACTCTCACTGTTATTTGTGACAAAATAATAATGCATTTGCGAAGTTGAAATGAATTTCTGAAGAAAACTACTGAACTGTTTTCCATACTTTTTGACAGAGGTTTGGATGCTAAGAACTGCTGCAGTAAGAAACTAATTGAATTCTACCAACAAGACATAGACACAAATCTTTTTGAAGATGAATTGAAATAATTCATTCATTTCATCGATAATGAAGAGCTCCGTGCTTTGAGATCACCAGTTGATTTATATAGACTTCCACGTGATGGTTTGTAGGCAGCACTCCCAAATGTGGAAACCATTCTGAAAATATTTTTAACAATACCTGTCAGAAATGCTTCCGGTTTTCTGCATTGAAAAGAGTTAAAACTAATCTGTGGAGTATGGTGAGTTAGGAACATTTGTCAAGTTCTAAAATACAGATGATTAAAATATGCATCCTTACAAGATTTTACCTATGGTGATATTACTGATGATTTTATGAAGAGAAACTGCAGAAGAAAAGCTATCTAAATTGCCGTGGACTGCAAACAACTGACAAAGTAAGGAAAACTTAAAAATATGTTGCTCTTCTATATTGCCTTGTTTAAATTCTGTTTTTTATAACGGGACCACCATTTGATGGTCTGATATCATGGCTGCCACATGAAGATAGTTATAACTGGGGAGTATCCTCCATCCCCCATCACTCTCAACACTGGCCTTCAGAAACTTTCTTCTGGACAAAGAACAGAATCCCGCCAGACAATTTTCAGCAAAGCTACTGATATTGAATTCCATTTGATTACACTGGACTTCTTATGAGTCATTTTGTCCTGCACCAGCCTGTGCTATGCTGCAAACATACCACCAATTGATTTCTCTATCTTGTTGCTCATTGGCCAGTTCCATGTTTGCTCACCTCAAGACACATCACAATATTGACCATTTGCTCCATCAAGTTGACAAGATTTCAATTAATCAATTATAGGCTTGTTTACACAAGTGAAAAAGCATTTTAGCAGTAATTTGTCAATTTTTTTTTGTATTTTTGCTGCTTGCATTGTGGATTTGAATTTGAATTCATCAATTATAGGCTTGTTTTCATCAGTTTGAAGTACTGAAGCAATGAGCAGTGATTTGTGTACTTGTAATTTTTGGGGGTCATGTGACCTGTGTTATAGATTTGAATTCATCAATTACAAGCATACATTTGTGATTTAAAATACACTAACATTGAGATTTGTGTAATTTTTCTGTACTTCTGTGGCTTACATCGTGTGAACTGAGGGTGGGAGGGTCAGGAGGGCAATTATGTCATTTGGGATTAAGCCTTGATGTAATTTGGGGTGGAGCTTGGCATCACTGGTAGGCTAGGATTGACATCACTGGGGTGGAGTGATGTCGTAACTGATGGCACAGGGGTGGAATGTGACATCGCTAGGGGTGTGTGTGTGATGTCATGAGTTGCTCCATCAAAGAGCAGAACATGGCACCCTCAAAAGTGTAAGTCCGTCCCCTGGGTTCAGGAGTTCCTGCTGGTAGCTGGATTTGGAAGCAAGGTAAAAGTGTCTTACATTACCTTGTGGGGATTAGAAGGGCACTCAAAGAACAAAGAACAAAACAGCATGGGAAACAGGCCGTTCGGCCCAATGAGCCCGCGCCACCACCCCGATGTTCTCACCTCTACCCGTGATCCCTGTCTATGTTTATAGATCTATGGATTAAAAAACAAATTTGAGACAATTTAGGGAGAATTTGTTTTGCCAATTAGCCTAAGAGCACATCTTTGGGATGTGGGAGGAAACCGGAGCACCCAGAGAAAACCCACGCAGGCACATGGAGAATGTGCAAACTCCCACAGGCACAGGCCCAAATCCATGTATCTGCACAGCACAGAGATAGTCACTGAGCTGTCGTGTTGCCCATCAAATGATCCAGGTCAAGCATATACTAACAACGTGAAGCACTAGGATACTCTCGAAAAAAATCCAAGAGCAGCCCTCTCATGACCTATTGCGTGTATGCCCCTTGTTAGACAACAAAGTGGACCAAAGCACCTGTAGAATAAAAAGAAGTACACTCCTGTTCTTCCTAGCTTATAAAGGAAAAGAAATAAGCCTACCTGAGTATCCTATTCTCTTTTATATCCGTCTCCCACTATCTACCAGGAAATCTATCAGGAAAGCCACAGCAGCTCTCTCACTAGATATTAAATTGTCTTTATATCAATGGGGCCTAATGGTTTCAGATAGCTGTCTGCCAATTATAATTGCAGTTGGTGGGATTGAAGGGATGGATGGGGATACGGAGGGAGGGTAAGTCTCCTGCTCCATTTTAACTGTTTCAGTATCTGATTTATGTCAGACTGGGGGTATTACAATTCCCTCCCAATGTTTCGAGCATTAGACTATAGGAAAGGAACAAGGACAAATGTTGTCCTAAGGTTAAGGTGCTAAAGTGGGCGAAGGCTAACTACAAACAGATTAGGCAGGATTTGGAGACTGTTGTTTGGGAGAGATTGTTTGAGGGTAAATCCATACCTGCTATGTGGGAGTCTTTTAAGGAGCAGTCAATGGGATTTCAGGACAGGCATGTGCCAGTAAAAAGGAAGAACAGGAAAGACAGGATTCAGGAGCTGTGGATGATCAGGGAAATTGTGAGCCTAGTCAAAAAGAAAATGATTCATACAAAAGGTCTAGGCAACTAAAAATAATTGAAGAATACATGGTAAGTAGAAAGGAACTCAAACACGGAGGTAAGAGGGCAGAAAGGGGTCACAAAATATTCTTGCAGGCAGGATAAAATAGAATCATTTTATACATATATTAGGAGCAAGAGGGTAGCATGAGGAAGAATTTGTCCACTCAAGGACAAAGGAGGGAAATTATGTGTAGAACCAAAGGAAGTGGGTGAGATCCTGAATGAGTACTTTGCATCGGTATTCACAAAGGACACATTGATTGATGGTGTCTAGAACAGATAAGTAGAGCAAGTCTAGATCAAGTCATCATTATTATGGAGGAAACCTTAGGTATATTAAAGAGCAAGGATGATCTAAGTAAATTATAGGCTCGTGAGCTTGACGTCAGTGATAGCGAAATTGTTGGAGAAGATTCTTAGGTTTAGGACGTATTTACGTTTAGAACTGAATGGTTTTATTAATGACAGACATTTGTATGAGGGAGATCATGCCTCATTTGTTTGATTGAGGTTTTTGAGGAGATGACAAAATGATTGACAAGGGAAGGGCTGTGGATGTTGTCTACATGGACTTAGTAAAGCATTTTACAAAGTCATGGCAGACTGATGCAAAAGGTTAAATCATCAAAGGTAAACAAGCCAGATGGAATTTGAAATGGCTTGGCCAAAGAAGCCAGGCAGTAGTGGTGGAAGGGATTTTTTTCTGAATGGAGATCTGTAACTAGTGGTGTTCTATAGGGATCAGTGCTGGGACTCTTGTTTGTAATATATGAAAATGATTTGGAAGAAAACATAGCTGGTCTGATTAGCAAGTTTGAGAATGATACTAAGATTGTGCGAGTTACAGATAGTGATGAAGATTGTCAAAGAATACAGCAGGATACAAATAAGCTGGAAATTTGGGTGGGAAAATGGCAGATGGAATTTAATCCAGACAAATGTGAGGTGGTGCATTTTGGTAGATCCAATTCAGGTAGGAGCTATAAAATAAATGACAGAATGATCAGGAGCATAGACACACAGAGAGATCTAGGAGTACAGATCCACACATCCTTAAAATTGACAGCACAAATGAAAAAGTTGGTGAAGAAAGATATCAATAAGTCTCACAACACCAGGTTAAAGTCCAACAAGTTTATGCGATAGTAACCCACAAGTAACTCACGCTGTTCCTTCGTCAGGTGAGTAGAAAGGTTTATCCAGATGGATAAGTGCATTTGCTACATGACAATCCAATTATGTTTTGTAATTACGTACTAACGTATGGTAATTTGAAAAAACACAAATTTTTGTGAGGTTTTTCAATTCTGCTTTAATTGGACTCCAAGTAGTCCTTGAAGGATTAACCCAATAGACATTACAATACGCAGCTGATGACACTTTCTTTCCATATTACAATGTTGCATTTTTAAAATAGTTTTCCAGACCTGTGCCATTTGTATTGTTAATCCCTTCCATGTGACCGATTAAATTGAAAGCACCTGAACATTTTGGAGCATAATTACCAAAATCACTGCCTCAAAAGGAAATTAAACACTTCATTCACTGCAGCTTTCATTTATTTACTGCCCAATTGTATCAGTTTTAATTTTGGTCTCTGGAACTTTTATGACACTCTTTTTCTTGCCATGCTCCTCAGTAAAATTAAAAATGAAGTTTTTTTTATGGTCTTCAAACCTGCAAACTCATTTTAATGTAACAATCAAAACAATCTGATATCCCAAGCATCCAAATTCTAAATGATTTCTTTGTTCTATAAGAAGAAATTACAAAGTGTCATGAATGAAGCCCTGTATATCACATTAACCAGCTTCCCATCACTGTCTCTGTCTACATTTCCTGCTACTTCGTAAAAGCAACCAGCATAATCCAGGACCTCACGTTCTCTCCTCCACTTTCATCTGTCCGGAAACAGATACAAAAGTCTGGGGTCATGTAGCAACCGGCTTAAGAACAGCATCTTCCCTGGTGCCATTAGACTTTTAAATGGACCTACCTCGTATTGAGCTGATCATTGTCTACACCTTATGACTGTAACACTATATTCTGCACCCTATCCTTTCCTTCTTTATGAGTGGTATGCTTTGTCTATATCCTATATACTAATTTTTGCTATATACTAATGTATGTGACAATAATAAATCAAATCAAAGTTTGCTGCAATTCCTTAGTCACATCTTTGAATTATCTAAGTGTTGCCATCCCCAGTCACCCCATCACCACCCCCCTGTAAGCAAATCTAGCTCCCCTGTAGCTCAGAGTGTACACAAATTGAAGCAGTGAACTGGGGCTGTCAGAACGTACTATGGGACATCATGATTCTCCTGTCTCCAACAACAACAGCAACCTGGGGAGACAGTGAAGTAGTGGTTAATAGCACTAGGATAGCTAATCCAGAGTACTGGGATAATTCCCTGGGAACATGAGTTCAAATCCCTTTACAACAGCTGGTGCAATATAAATTAGAAAAAATAAATAAATAAATTGCTTCTCGGCCTTTTGGCTCAGATCAAGTGTAGTATTGACATGCTGTACTTGATTGAAGTCATAAGGTTACGTTGTGGCTTCAGTTGAAGCAATTCTTGAAAACAGCATCTCAAATGAGATCAAGCCTTGGAAGAGGAGCTATGCCTGCTCCAATCAGCTTGGATCATGTAGATCAGGCCCAAGGCAGGAGGTGAGAAAGTCCTGTCTTGTCAGCTTGGATCGGGAATGTCTCAACTTGTTGAGACTCTGAATTGGACTTTGATTGGATTGAATTGGATATATAAACACAAATAAATAAATCTGGAATGTGAAGCAAACAATGGTAACCATGACAACTGTTGTAATTGTTGTAAATTGTTGTAAAAACTGATCTGGTTCCTTTTGGGCAGGAAATTTGCTGTCCTTCCCTGGTCTAGCCTATGTGTGAATCCAGATTCTTAACTTATGAGGACAAAATGGCCTATAGTTTTATCACCAGACTATTAATCCAGAGACTCAGCTAATGTTCTGCAGGACCTGGGTTCAAACCCTCACCATGGCAGGTGATGGAATTTGAATTCAATGTAATAAAATACTTGGAATTAAGAATCTACTGACAACCATGGAACCATTGTCGATTCCAGGAAAGCCCATCTGATTCTTTGATATTCTTCAGAGAAGGAAATCTGCTGTCCTTATCAGGTCTGGCCTACATGTGACTCCAGAGCCACAACAATGTGGTTGACTCACAATTGCCCTCCAAGGGCAACTAGTGATGTTGGCTAGTTAGTGAAACCCATTCTCATGAATGAAGTGGCCGAGCAAACTCTGAAGTACCCTAGAAAGCCACTCACTTGAAGAGTAAATAGGGATGGGTAATAAATGCTGGCCTTATCAGCATCACATCGAAGGAAATTGTTAAATAATTACTATACCAAAGCTCAATATGCAAGCCAGTACTTTGTTCAGGGGAAGCATGGTGGCATACTGGTTAGCATTGCTGCCTTACAGTGCCAGGGATCCAGATTCAATTCTGGCTTCGGGTGACTGCGCACGTGGATTTTGCACATTCTACCTGTGTCTGCATGGGTTTCCTTTGGGTGTTCCGGTTTCATTCCACAGTCTAAAGATGTGCAGGTTACGTGGATTGGCCATGCTAAATTTCCCCTTGATCTCAGGGGGATGAGCAGGATAAATGAATGGTGTTACAAGGATAAGGTGTGGGTGGGGTTGTGGTCGGTGCAGACTCAATGGGCCGATTGGCCTCCTTCTGCACTGTAACGATTCTAATGATTCTACACACTTGAATGAACAGTAGACAACAAGTCATGTCTTTCCTCGATTTTGTTTTGATTCGCATATTGACTTACTTTTTAAACATCAACTTTAAAGCATAAACTCCTTTATCCATTTGTGGGAAATAACATGAGCTCAGCAGTGATCTGACTTTTTAACTGATTGCCACAAAACTGCCTGCTGGCCACAAGATGATAACTGTTACTAGAATGCATCATAAAGCAAGCTTGTCCACTGAAATATGATCTAAAAACATTGATGTTAAATGGAAACAAATGACTACATCATTCATTGCTATATAAAATTATGGCTTTCCTTCAGTTTTAAGCAGATCGCCAATCTTTCAGAGTACTCAAAGATTTCTATGATTAAGTCTGAGAGCTCCAGCTATGTAAAAAATTAACACCTGGAATGCCTGTGTCCTTTGCCCTAAGACTCTAAACTTCGCACGGCCTTTGCAATCAATCTATCCCGATTGAGTAAATGAGTTTTCTGTTAAAAGATATCCTGAATGCCTGCGGGATTTTAACCTTTTTGACTGTTGAATCGAGCCATTAAGATTTCACATCAGGAATTGGTGCAGACGAATCTATATTTTGTTACACTCCTCTCGGGCATGCTTTGCCATCTCTTGCGTTACCTTATTGACTTATAGTTTGTGTGGACGCACACAGGCTTATATGTCTGAGTATGTGTTTGTGTGTGTACTGGTACACACATGGGGAGAGTATAATGGCATAGTGGTTCGCACTGCTGCCTCACAGCACTAGCAACCTGGATTCGATTCCAGCCTTTGATGACTTTGTGGAGTTTGCACATTCTCCCTGTCTCTGTGTGGATTTCCTCTGGGTACTCCGGTTTCCTCCCATAGTCCAAAGATGTGCAGGTTAGGTGAATTGGCCATGCTAAATTGTCCCTTTGTTTCCAATATGCTGCTTCAACCCTATTCCATGTTTGTCTTTTAATCAATTTTTTATCCATCCTAATACCCCCAATTCCATGATCCCTTACCATGCCTATTAAACTTTTGTGTTGCACCTTAGAGAATGCTTTTGGGAAATCTAAATATGCTACATCTATTAGTTCTCCTTTATCCACCCCACTAGTTAGATGCTCAAAAAAAAAGAATAAATCTGACAAAAATTATTTTCATCTCATAAAATCATATTGCCTTTGCCTGATCAGATCTTGATTTTGTAAATGGATTGTCAAGACCACCTTCATAATAGATCCCAATATTTTCCTACTGACTGATGTCAGGATAACCAGTTTGGAGTTCCTTGTTTTCTCTCGCTCTCATTCTTTGAATTGCAGGTTTTGCATTACTAACTTTCAATAAGCTGAGACCATTCCAAGAACTAGGGAATTTCAGAAAATAACCTGTGCATCTACGATCTGTGCAGCTACCTCTTTTAAAACCCCGGGATGTAAGCTAAAGTTTTATTTATTAGTGTCACCAATAGGCTTATATTAACACTGCGGTGCAGCTCATATTAACATTGCAATGCAGTTACTATTAAAATCCCCTAGTAACCACACTCTGACGCCTGTTCGAGTACACTGACAGAAAATTTCACTTAGCCAGTGCAACTAACCAGCACATCTTCTGAACTGTGGGAGTAAACTGGAGCACTGGGAGGAAATCCACAGAGCAAGGGGAGAGAATATAGAATATAGAACTTAGAACATTATAGCACAGTATAGGCCCTTCAGCCCTCAATGTTGTGCCGAGCTATGCCTAAACTCAAGATCAAGCTATCCCACTCCCTATCATTCTGATGTGCTCTATGTGCCTATCCAATAATTGCTTGAAAGTTCCTAAAGTATCCGACTCCACTATCACAGCAGGCAGTGTATTCCACACCCAAACCACTCTCTGAGTGAAGTATCTACCTCGGACATCCCTCCTATACTTCCCACCATGAACTTTATACTTATGTCCCTAGTAACAGCTACATCCACCCAAGGACATAGTCCCTGCACATCCACTCTATCTATCCCACTCATCATCTTGTAAACCTCTATTAAGTCACCTTTCATCCTCCCCTACTCTAAAGAGAAAGGACCCAGATCCCTCAACGTTTTCTCATAAGACCTACCCTCCAAACCAAACACATCCTGGTAAATCTCCTCTGCACTCTCTCCAATGCTTCCACATCCTTCTTATAGTGAGGTGACCAGAACTGCACACAATATTCCAAATGTGGTCTCACCAATGTCCAGTATAGTTGCAGCATAATCCCATGGCTCTTAAACTCAAACCCCCTGTTAATAAACGCTAACACACTATAAGCTTTCTTCATGGCATTTTCCACTTGAGTGGCAACCTTCAGAGATCTGTGGATATGAACCCCAAGATCTCTCTGTTCCTCCACATTCCTCAGAGCCCTGCTGTTGACCATATAATCCACATTCAAGTTTGTCCTACCAAAATGAATCATCTCGCACTTATCAGGATTAAACTCCATCTACCACTTTTCAGCTCATCTCTGCATCCTATCACTGTCTCTTTGCAGCCTGCAAGAGCCCTCCACCTCATCCACTACTCCACCAATCTTGGTGTCATCAGCAAATTTATTAACCCACCCTTTAGCCCCCTCTTCCAAGTCATTGATAAAAATCACAAATAGAAGAGGACCCAGCACTGACCCCTCTAGTACACTGCTGGTAACTGGCCTCCAGTCTGAAAATTTTCTTCTCACCACCACCCTCTGTCTTCTATGAGACAGCCAGTTACATATCCATTCAGTCAAGTTTCCTTCTACCCACACCTCCTTATTTTCTTCATGAGCCTATCATGGGGAACCTTATCAAACGCCTTACTAAAATCCATTATACGACATCAACTGCTCTACCTTTGTCTACACACTTAATTACCTCCTCAAAGAATTCAATCAAATCTATGAGGCAGGACTTACCCTTCACAAAACTGTGCTGACTATCCCAGATTAAATGGCATCTTTCCAAATGGTCATAAATCCTATGTCTCAGTACCTTTTCCATTAATTTACCAACCACCAAAGTAAGACTAACTGGCCTATAATTATCAGGATCATTCCTGTTTTCTTTCTTGAAGAGAGGAACAATATTTGCCACTCTCCAGTCCTCTGGCACAATCCCCGAGGACAGTGAGGACCCAAAAATCAAAGCTTAAAGCCTCTGCAATCTCATCCCTTGCCTCCCAAAGCATCCTAGGATGTATCCCATCTGGTCCAGAGGACTTATCCATCCTCAGGTGTTTTAAAATTGCCAATTCATTTTCCTTCAGAACATCTACCTCCTCCATCCTATCAGCCTGCATCACGCACTCATCCTCAAAATATGGCCCCTCTCCTTAGTGAACACTGAAGGAAAGTATTCATTCAATGCCTCACCTATTTCTTCTGATTCCATGCACAAGTTCCCACTACTATCCTTGACTGGCCCTAACCTCACCCTGGTCATTCTTTTACTTCTCACATCAGAGTAAAAAACCTTGGGTTTTCTTTTATCTGACCCGGCAAGGACTTCCCATGCCTCCTTCTAAGCCCTTTCTTTAACTCTCTCCTGGCTACCTTGTAATCCTCAAGTAACCCAACTGAACCTTGTTTTTCATCCTTACATATGCTTTCCTTTTCCTCTTAACAAGACATTCAACTCCTTTGTGAACCACGGTTGCCTCACTTGGCCATTTCCTCCCTGCCTGCTAGGGTCATACTTAACAAGGACATGCAGTATTTGTTCCTTGAAAAAGCTCCACTTTTCATTTGTGCCCATACCTGACAGTTTCTGTTCCCATCTTTTTGCTCTCTAATTCTTGATGAATCACATCATAATTACCCCTGCACCAATTATAAATCTTGCCCTGCCGTGTGATCCTATCCCTCTCCATTGCAATAATGAAGGACATCGAACTGTGGTCACTATCTCCAAAGCGCTCTCCCACAAACAGATCTAACACTTGGCCTGGTTCATTACCCAGTACCAAGTCCAACTTGGCCCCATTTCTTGTCGGCGTATCCACATATTATGTCAGGAAACTCTCCCGCACACACTGCACAAAAAGTGTCCCATCCAAACTATTCGACCTATAAAGATTCCAATCAATATTTGGAAAGTTAAAGTCACCCATGATAACTACCTTGTGACCTCCACACCTATCCACAATCTGCTTTGCCATTTCCTCCTCCACATCTCTATTACCATTTGGGGACCTATAGAAAACTCCTAACAATGTGACCAATCCCTTCCTATTTCTGACTTCAGCCCATATTACCTCAGTAGGCAGATGCCCCCTCAAAATGCCTTTCAGCAGCCGTTAAACTATCCTTGATTAATAATGTTACTCATCCATCTCTTTTACCACCTTCCCTACTCTTACTGAAACATCTCCACCCTGGAACTGCCAACAACCATTCCTGCCCCTGTTCCAATCATGTCTCTGTAATGGCTACAGCAACATAGTCCCATCACAACATCATAGAAAATGTGCGGACTGTGCACAGATAGTGACCCAAACCATTTATTAAACCTGGGTCCCTGGCATTCTGAGGCATCGGTGCTAAACTGTTAATGCCCGTACATTCATTGGCTTTTGGTTCCTCGAACCTCTCAAAAGACTTTTATTCTGCTGATGTTATTTACCTTGAGTTCTTCACTTTTATTAGTCCCTCGGTTACCCTTAACTTCTAGCATGTAATTTAGGTTTTTAACTGCGGAGACTAACACAAAATGAACAAAAACAATCATTTAATGTTTTTGCCATTTACTCATTTTTCCCTCATAATTTCTCCTGTCTCTGCCTCAAAGAGACTAATGTTGACTTTAAATCCCTTTTCTTAAAGTTCTTACAAGCTGTTATTATATCCTTACCTGATCTACTCTCATTCTAATTTTTTTATCAAGTTTGTGGTCGTCCTTTTTAGATTTTAAAACACTCCAGTCCTTCAACTTACTGCTTTTCTTTGAAAAAATATAAGTCTTTTAATTTATTGCTGCCCTTAACTGCTTGGTGTTCTGAGGTGTGGGTTATAAATTGGTAGGTCTGAAAAAGCCTTTCCAGTCGTATATACGTTAGCTATAAAAGTTAAAGTTGGATGAGTGTCCTCTCTCTAAGAGGTTAACCTGTACAACTAGAAAGAATTTAAACTAATTTGACAAGAAGGAGGGAAACCAGCAGAGAGAAATAAACAGCAGTAATATTCAAAATATTCCAAAAATCACAGGATCCAGATTGAAATGGCAAAAGTAATTAAGGAGCTATTAACTGTATCTATCAGTGTCTGTAGTGTAACTAATAAGGTTAGTGAACACCAGTATAATACATTGCATTAATAAAGGCCTGAATTGGGATTTTAGTATTTTTAATTACCAAGTATTCAAGAATGATGGTGAAGGAAAAAGGAGGATTGGTGGGGTGAGAGTTGTAGCATTCTTGATTAATGTTCTAAATGGAAAGGATTTACTAGTTGGTTACAGGGTTGAATGTGTTATGTTTGTGTTGGGAAGAGGGAAAGCCTTGTGGGTGTCATTTTTATAGAGTTCAAACAGTGAGAATGAGATGAACGAATCTATTGGCAAACTTTCATAGGCATGTAACAAATAGTAATAATATTAGGATATTGATTATCCCAACATACCATGGAAAAAAACATAATGCTAACGGTACCAAAGGAGAAGGATGAAAATCTACTATATCATTGAATGGAATTTAAAACTCTCCCCAATGGGGGACTTTAGTGAGAATGAATGGGGCCATTTAAATGGGTGGGAGAGTTGGGGGTGGGGAATGTGCTACTTTTCCATATCTATCCGAATTAAATCTGTGACTGGAAGCCTCGTGGGCACCTTCTCAATCCAATGCCAATTTTAAGAGGACATTTAATGCCTGGGCCCATTGTCATTCCGTGGGTGGGTATTGAACAGGCATCACCCATTACCTCCCCAGTGGCAATGCCAAGCAACGTAGAGCTGCTGGCTGATAGCTCTCAGCAGGCAGACTTCTGTCCCTGGTGTCCTTGATCCAGGAAAGATGCACCTCTGCCCCGTTAAATGCCAAACTGGTGCTTAATTTGGCAGACTATCTGGAAGTGAGGTGATATGGGACTCTCACCGGTTTTCCAGCACCCAGTATGTCTCTTGTCCATTGTAAAAGAAGGACGTTTTGGGCTAATACATTAAAACAAATATGGCTGATTACACCAATTGATTAAAAATCTAAATTAATACTCATCCTCAGTAATCAGTTGCAGCAGTTTTTCAATCTGAACAGAAAATACCTGCCTCTTACAAGATCACAGAAATTCGTCTATGCTAATAACATTGTCAATGGGTGGAATTATGTTGAGCCTGGAGGTGAAAAGAGCATAAAACTAGGTGAAAATACCAGAATTAGGCAACATCTGCCATTCTTCATAGGACAACCAGTGTAAGGGCAGACAATTAGGAGTCTGCTTCCTGAAAGATTGTATTGCTTGATCAGATGTGGAGTCAGAACCCTCACATGGGGTCAATTCAGGGTCTCAGCACCCACAGGGAATCTTCACCCATACTCTGCTTTTCAAGTACAGAATATTACACTCATATTTGAGTTTGCCATCAGCTGCTAGGCTGATGGATAACTACATACATACTACATACATACTAATACATTGAGTCAGATGCATTGCAGCCTATTCCCCTCCCATATCTACCAGCCCTCATGACATAATTCCTCCTTATCTTCATCATTTAGCAGCAGTAGCAAAATTGGCGTATAGACTTTGTGGCAATATTAATCCCCCAACAGCTCTGCTCTCTTTGAGGCACTGGCCAGAATTTTACCATCCTGTCTGTCATGGAATCGAAGGGGTGAGGTGCGAGCCATGGAAAGGCTCGTTGGCCTCAGGTTTTGGGATGAACGAGGCCATAAAATCCTACCCATAGAATGCAACCAACTTTTCCTGATCTCCTTCTTTAGTTCCTCCTCATCGAATCACTGATGGAAGTAACAGAGATCGCCAATCTTAGAGACCATTGAACCAAAATTCAACTGGCCCTTCTCAATTGCTTTTGAGCCGGATTGGGACAGTGCATTTCAACCTTTTACAAAGAAGACTACCAAAACAAATGTCGTTGCAGATAATTCAAGCTACACCCAACATCGGCAAATCGAACTTATTCACTAGACCATCTGACAGCCTCAGAAAATGCCAGGATAACAATTTGGATGGAAACTGGCAAACATTTTACTTATTTGGTGGATTCTTAGTTTCTTTCTGTGGCCATCCAAAGAAACTATATTATATGCTCTGTAATGTGTAATGGCATGGCTCAGCATTGGTAAGTACACCACAGGATATTTGAGGACGTCATGTATAATAACATACAAAGAAATTGAGTTATGTTTTTATTTAACAGCTAAGTAATGGTTTTTTATTTGTAATAGTTTATGTCACTTATCCTGGCGAGGGTCATTTCCCTGGTCTAGTTCCAAAATTAAAACCTTGAGCAAATATAGGATGAAATATATATTTGGCCATGTATAAATAGGTCTGAACTGTAATGGAAAATTGCTTCTGTGCAAGATGGAGCCAGTCCATGCTGTTCTTCACAATATGGACTGGCTCCACTCCTTTGTTATAAAATCTCTAAGCTTCACTTTATCTAAAGCTATCTCAATAGGTTTCAATATATTCAAAATATAGCAGGCTAAATCCTCACTCAAGCAAAACCCTGTTCTCATCACCCCTAATTTCTCCAAGGCTCAACTGTGGGCAGCACTGCTGCCTCACAGCACCAGGGACTAGGATTGATTTCCAACTTGAGTCACTGCTTGTGCGGAGTCTGCACATTCTCCCTGTGTCTGCGTGGATTTCCTCTGGATGCTTCAGTTTCCTCCCACTGAAAGATGCACTGGTTAGATGCATTGGCCATGCTAAATTCTTCCTGAGTGTACCCGAATAGAGTGTGGCAGCTAAAAGATTTTCACAGTAACTTCGTTGCAGTGTTAATGTAAGCCTATTTGTAACACTAATAAATAAACTTAAGGCTTGGCTCCTAATTTACTGACGTAGAATTCTTTGTCTCCATTTATAAATTCCTCATGTCCTGTTTTACATTCCTAAACATATCCTCTGTTTATCTTAACTGTTATTAGTCAGGCACTCACTAGCTAGTTTTTGCACAGCATGTTGCGAGTCCATTAGTAATTGTTGTAGATTGAGAGTTTAATATAAAAACACAGTAGTGAATAAAGTTATCGTCATAGATTTGGAGTTGCTGTAAGAATTCAGCAGAAGAGATCAGTAAAGTAAATTTTGGGAAAGCCAGTCTTTGTAAGGAAGCCGTTTTCAGCAGAAACAGGGAGAGATTCGACAGCAGTGGAAAAGCCTACAGGTCTAATAATTAGGGTGGAATAAAGCTTCAATAGTTAAGGTAGTCTGGGAAAATAGAATTAAAATCTGACAGGTCAAAGGAATTTGTATGTGTGTGTATATATACATATATATATTATATACATATATGTTCTAAGTTGACTAAGTATCAAAGGATATCAGGAATCAAGAAATCAGATTCAAAGAACCAAGAAGAGAAGAACTCAGAAATCCTGAAATTGTGGAAAGACAAATCGACACATTTTGTATCATACTAGTAGAATATTAAGTATTAATTTATGGGGTTCAGTTAACCTCAGACAAGTAACAAACAAATAGAGGGTGCAATAAATAACAGCCCAGTGACTGCAGATATACAACAAACAAAACAAAGAGCTCACTGAAATAATTGGGCAATAGGACTCAATGTACCATATCATTTCTGGTCCTCTGCTGAAGTCTAATATCACAGCAAAATGTGTGGAAATAAAGTAATCAATTCCCTCCTTTAATGGAGTAGTGCAGAGTAAGCATCTTATCTTCAGATTTCTTCCATGTTACTTAGAATATTGTCCATGACACAAAAATTGAGGGTATTGCTAACCTTCAGTTTCACTAGTATTTGGAATTTTTCCCGGCCAAGTCATATCAGTGTCCCTGATAAGCCTACTCCTCTTCCATCATGCCCAAAATAGTTGACTCAATTGCATAGCAATCTGCGGGCCTCCAGAACTCTTGTGATTCAAGGCATATCTCTGCTCCTTCTTCACAACGATGTATCCAACAATAGCAGTTACATTCAGTCAAAAACTCCTGTCATATTTCTTGTACTTTTGTAATGATAAAAAGATGCCAATAGCTCAAAGAGGATTGTGTAAACACGGTGTGGGCTCATTTAAACCACATGATAACATAAGTCCACAGATAAAAAACCTGAAGACATCAGCAGTAGAGTGTGCGTGATATGTTCTGTTCACTGGCCAAAGTGAAACTGAGGCTGGATCACAAAACATACTTATCTTCTAGTAATGGCCTACTGCTATCTCTTAAAGGCATATTATAACATTCCCTTTTATTTCTAAATGTAATTCCCCCCCTCTAAAGAAGTATAACTATTTACAATACATTTTCATGTTTCATTGTAATTACATAAGTCTACAGGACTTATATAGAAGACCATACAAGTTTCTAAAGTGTAGAGGTAATTTGTTGGTCCACTCGGGTCTTATAACAGTAACCTTGCCTAGGGTTTTCTTTAATTTCTGACTGTGATCTGCAATATGTAAATCTTGCTTAGTCTGTCTGCATTTGAGAATTATGGATTTTGAGATTCATATTTGTTCAGCTAGGCCATTAGATCTGTGACAATGAGGAGAAAAATTAGTGTGATCATAGAATCGCCACAGTACAGAAAGAGGCCATTCGACCCATTGAGCCTGTACTGACAACAATCCCACCCAGGCCCTATCCCTGTAACTGTTAATCCCGCTGATACTAAGAGGAAATTCAGAAGGGCCAATCAACCTAACCTGGACGTCATTGGGCTGTGGGAAGAAACTGGAGCACCTGGAGAAAACCCATGCAGACATGGGGAGAATTGAACCCAGGTCCTTATCACTGTGAGGCAAAAGTGCTAACCGCTGTATCACTGTGGATCGATGTTCCATTTCTCGCACATAGTCTGAAATGGCTTACCAATAAATTATGGACTATTATCCATAACACTCTCTCCAGGCAAACCAAATAAACTGAAAATAACACTTGGGCCAGAATGTTATGGCCATTCACACTGGTGAGATTTTCCCATCCCATTGTAGTGAAAGGAGATTTGGCTGAGAACCAAATTCTCTGAGCTGACTTCAGTAGGATCGTGATATGAACAGATGGTAGGATTGTGCTTTTAACATGTGCGTGATAGTTGTATAATATTGTAGTAAGTCATGGCATGCCAATAACCGACAAACATTGTGTATTTAGTCTGCATGACATAGAACAATTGTAACCCCAGAATGTTTGATTGCACTTTTACCCAGCACTATGGATCCAGCACATGGAATTAGTGAACCATTGTGTGCTGAATGCTTTGCAGTACAAGTTTTGCCTTGATCTTCCATGTCTATGGATACATGTCTTTTAGAATTTGCAGGTGTAGGATGTTGGTACTTTGTCTCTGTGTTAATCTTCTTGGAATCCCTACAGTGCAGAAAGAGGCCATTTGACCCATCAAGTCTGCACCAGTCTTGGCCAATAACAAATAGTCACAAAATTTCTTCAGGCAGATCATTAAAATCGTGACAAACACATTAGAAGGTATCAATGTTTTCCATGAGATTGATTATGTGAAATCTGTTTTCACCACTTTTCATCTCATCGTGCACATTATCATCATTTTCTGGTTTCTGTCAATTCCCTTCACGGATATTTTTCTTATAGGCTCCCACCATGAGATAGAATTACACATCTGGTTTATATTGATTAATATAAAATAAGTAAGCAAACAGTTACATGGTTAAAATGTGATTGCACATTAAAAAGGTAATTAATACATTGGTTTACAAATGGCATGAAGTCTAATTGCTGAGTATGAAAGTTTAACCTGATATGTACCAATCTTCCAATATCATCCAGGGGTCCTTTAACTCTTCTGTTGATACTGATGTGTTCAGTCTGATTAGACTTTCATTCCCAACTGTTAGACGATTTTCCTTAGGGCTTGCTTATCTGGCTCAGATACAGCTGAATCAAGAAACTCGAGCTCTGTATGTTGTTTAAACATTCTGAATTTGCTTAATATGTAATTTGAATCTCAATTTATTCTGGAGAATTTTATAGACATTTTGAGAACATTGCTTTGACTTTCCTTCTCCTATAACACCTGGAAGGCATGTTGCTGTAGCTGCTTTCACTTGCTTTTCTGAAACTTTGATCTGAGTTGATTTGATTTGATTTAATTTGATTTTTTTATTGTCACACGCATTCGTGTACAGTGAAAAATAATGTATCTTGCATGCTATACAGATATAGCATACCATAGGAAAGGAGAATAGCAGAATGTAATCATAACAAGTTGGAGAAAGATCCACTTAATATGAGGTGAGTCTATTCAAGGGTCTGATGGCAGCAGGGAAGAAGTTGTTCTGGAGTCAGTTGGTAAATGGCCTCAGGTTTGTTATACCTTTCCTGACAAAAGAAGGTGGGACAGAGTATCAGAATTTAAAGGGATTGATTCTAACTGTCTAGTTAGTAAGAAAATGAGAGTTCCTGATGCATTTTTGGGTGAGTTTTCACACCCAATCTTATGCACATAGTCACTGAAAATTGGGCTAGACTGTTTCTAGTTGCTGCAGGCAGTTGGCTGGGCTTACTTTGCCAGCCAGCCTGTAGAGGGAGCTATTGTGCATGTGCAGGCCTCTGATGGCAATTTCAGCAGCAGGGATCTGACAGATAGAGAGAGAGCTGCTAGGCCTCTGTTGCTGCTGGCATTCTGAAGATAGCCCCCCCTCTGCAATCGTGGGGGCCTGCAACCAATCATGAGCCCCACAACACATGGGTACCTAGCCCCCTCCACCTCTCCCCGTCACTCAGACCAATCCACACCCATCCCTGATCCAATCCTATTGCATAGAGAGAGCGGGCTCTCTCTTCCTGATCTAATGTCATTGCAGACTGGCAGCAGACCTCTTCCCCTTCCCGATTGGATGGCCCCCTTTGTGCCCAATGTCCCTTTAGCCCCACCCTTAAGACAAGATGCCAGACTGGCAGTGCCAAAGTTTCATCAGGAAGGCCAACATGAGTGTTCCCCATTCATGAGGGACCACATGTTTTCCTCAATCCGGAAGAAATGGCAGAGGTGCTTAACGAGTACTTTGCCTCAGTATTCACAGTGGAAAGTGAACTGGGAGATTGCACTGCAGGTTTGCGGCATACGGAAAAGATTGAGTATGTGGATGTTAGGGAAGAGGATGTGTTAGAACTGTTAAATTCTATCAAGATAGACAAGTCGCCGGGACCGGATGAGATGTACCCCAGGTTACTGTGGGAGGTGAGGGAAGTGGTTGCAGAGCCCCTGGCGATGATCTTTGCTTCATCCATGGAAATGGGAGAGGTTCCGGAGGATTGGAGGATTGCGGATGTGGTTCCTATCTTTAAGAAAGGGAACAGGATAGTCCAGGAAATTACCGACCGGTGAGTTTCACTTCAGTGGTTCGTAAGCTGATGGAGAGGCTTCTGAAGGATAAGATATATGAACATTTGGAGAAGTTTGGACTGATTAGAAATAGTCAGCATGGTTTTGTCAAGGGCAGGTCATGTCTTACGAGCCTAGTTGAGTTCTTCGAAAATGTGACTGAACACATTGACGAAGGAAGGGCGTGGACGTAGTGTACATGGACTTTAGTAAGACATTTGATAAGGTCCTACATGCAAGGCTTCTGGAGAAGGTGAGAGGGCATGGGATCCAAGGGGCTTTGGCCTTGTGGATCCAGAACTGGCTTGCCGGCAGAAGGCAGAGAGTGGTTGTGAATGGGTCTTGTTCTGCATGGAGGTCGGTAACCAGTGGAGTGCCCCAGGGATCTGTTCTGGGATCCCTGCTGTTTGTCATTTTCATAAATGACCTGGATGAGGAAGTGGAGGGATGGGTTAGCAAGTTCGCTGACGATACAAAGATCGGTGGTGTTGTGGATGGTCTGGAGGGATGCCAAAAGTTGCAGCGGGACATAGACAGGATGCAAGACTGGGCAGAGAAGTGGCAGATGGACTTCAACGCAGATAAATGTGTAGTGGTCCATTTTGGCAGGAATAATGGGATGAAGGAGTACAATATAAGGGGTAGGAGTCTTAGCTGTGTTGTAGAGCAGAAGGATCTCGGGGTCCGGGTCCATAGGACTCTTAAATTGGCCTCGCAGGTGGAGGAAGTGGTCAAGAAGGCGTACGGTGTACTGGCCTTCATTAATCGAGGAATAGAGTTTAGGAGTCAGGACATAATGATACACCTCTATAAGACTCTTGTCAGACCCCAGTTGGAGTATTGTGCGCAGTTCTGGTCACCACATTATAGGAAGGATGTAGAGGCTATTGAGAGGATTCAGAGGAGATTTACAAGGATGCTGTCTGGATTGGGAGGCAGGCCTTATGAAGATAGGTTGAGGAAGCTGGGACTCTTCTCACTGGAGAGACGTAGGTTGAGAGGCAACCTGATAGAGGTTTATAAAATGTTGAGAGGAAAAGATAGGGTGGACTCTCAGAGACTATTTCCCCGAGCGGAAATGGTCAATACGAGAGGACACAGATTTAAGGTGCAGTGAGAGAATATAGGTGTAGAATTTTGGTCCAATCGAAAGCCTCTCTGACCCAATTTTATGATGATTTTTCAGTTTGACTCTCTTTGTTCTCTATCGATCCAGCCCACAATCCAGTAATTCATCTTTCCCTATGGGGCTAATCTACTGCTGGTCCTCTTAGAATACTGTCCCACTCACTGAACTAGGCTAGGTGCTGCAATCTCACCACGAGGAATCTGTCTGCTTACCAGCTCTTTATTTGAGCATTAAGGCTGTATTGTGTCTTCAAAGCATTTCTGAGCAGTCACCATGCTGTAATTTCTAATGCTATGATTGACCAAGACATCGAGGGTTGACTCATGCTATGTAACACAATCCATATTTGTACTAAACTTGCTGACCACCTCTGAATTCCGGGTCATGTTTGTATAACGATATAAAGGCACCAATCGCTGAAAAGGGATTGTGTAAACACGTTGTGGTTCACTTCATTAAACTAGGCACATGAGAGCATAAATACATGGATAGAAAACATGAAGACATCCACACCAGGGCTGTGTCTTCTACTCACACAGTAAGAAGTCTCACAACACCAGGTTAAAATTTATTTGATAGTAAATGCTTTCGGAACGCTGTTCCTTCGTCAGGTGAGTCAACTTCTCCTCACAGGCAGAAGTGAAACTGAAGCTGGATTACATGACATACTTCCCTTCTCATGATGGCATGCTTTTGTCCCTTAAAGGCATTTTACAACAAGATTTACAGTTTTCTATGCTTTTCTATTATGCATATTCAACATCATTGTTATCCTCGCTAGCTGCATATCTTTTCTGGTTAACTATTTACCGCAGCTGTTTGCCTTTTTAGAAATCATCTTAGAACATAGAACAATACAGCACAAACAGGCCCTTCGGCCCATGAGTTGCACCGATCACATCTACCAATCCACAGACCTATCTATAACCCCCTATCCTATTTGTTATCTTGTCTGAGAATTTGAATTCTGTTTTAGGTGGCTATGATAGAGAGAGCACTTACTGCTCAAATAGTAGATATACTGTGTTTTCTCATTGATGCTAAGTAGTTTCAGATGCAATCAAGTGAAAGAAACACCATGACATAACAATCAATTTGGTAAACGGAGCCAAGGCTCACAGTTGTGTTTTGTGTCCAGTGCAGTACATCGTTATTGTGAAACTGTCCATGTAACTCACTAAACTTAATTTTTCACCATTTCCAATGTTAGTGGAAAGAGATCATTCTTGTCCATGATCTCACATTAACATTTAGCTGGTTATCAGATGCATCTCTGTTGTTGTTGGATGAAGTGTAGCATACATGTAGCTGGCAACATTACTTGGGTTTCCCAGTTGCTCATAATGACACCTTGAGGTTAATACTACTTAGAAACAGCACAAAATAATTACAGAGCTAGTGTTTTGATGCAACAAATGGACATGGGCAGCATGGCAGTACAGTGGTGTGGGTGGCCCAGTTGGACACTGGTTGGCACTGCTGCCTCAGAGCGCCAGGGACCCAGGTTCATTTGCAGCCTTGGGTCACAGTCTGTGCAGGGTTTGCACTTTCTCTCTGCGTTTGCAAAGGTTTCCTTTGGGTGCTCCGGTTTCCTCCCACAGTCCAAAGATGTGCGGGTCAGATTGATTGGCCATGCTAAATTGTGTAATGTCAAGGGGATTTGCAAAGTAAATGTGTGGGGATATGGGAGAAGGGCCTGTGTGGGATTATGGTCAGTGTAGATTCGATGAGCTGAATGGCCTCTCCTATGTGCAGCCTAGGTGGATTAGCCATAATAGATATGTGGGGTTATGGGGACAGACCCTGGGTGGGATTGTTGTCAGGGTAGGCTCGATGAGTCAAATGGCCTCTTTCTGCTTTTAGCCATTCCATGATTCTATGATTCTATGATTTGCTGTAACATTTGATCGATAAACTGTTGACAATCATTGGTATTTGATAATTCCAAATCCACACAGGCAGTAAAAAACCTCACACATTACAGACTCAAAGCGGAAACTCACAGGCCACGCACCTAGTTTTCTAAGACACACAGGCAACAAGTGAGATTCCTCACCTCCAACTTATATTTAAGACATTATCTTTAACAAAATTTTTGATTTGATTTGATTTAATATTATCATATGTATTAGCATACAGTAAGAGAAGCATGGTTTTTTGCGCACTATACAGACAAAGCATACTGTTCGTAGAGAAGCAAATGAGAGAGTGCATAATGTAGTGTTAAAGTCATTGCTAGGGTATAGAGGAAGTAAACTTAGTGTGACGAAAGACGGTAGCAGGGAAGAAGCTGTTCTTGAATCGGTTGATATGTGACCTCAGACTTTTGTATCTTTTTCTCGATGGAAGAAGGCGGAAGAGAGAATGTCCAGGACGGGTGGCATCCTTATTTGTGCTGGCTGCTTTGCCGAGGCAGCAGGAAGTGCAGACAGAGTCAATGGATGGGAGCTTTGACAAAGGGTCATTTGGATTTGAAACATCAGCTCTTTTCTCTCTTTATAGATTCTGCCAGACCTGCTGAGATTATCCAGCATTTTCTCTTTTGATGGGAGGCTGGTTTGAGTGATGGAGTAGGCTTCGTTCATGACACTTTTGTAGATTCTCATGACAGAGCAAGAGCCATACTAAGCTGTGATATAAACAGAAAAAATGCTTTCTACGGTACATCTGTAAAAATTGTTGTAGCTTTTCATTTTCAATGAAGGAGTAAATGAGAACAGGAGGATATAGTTGATTTCACAGTGCAGTCAGAGAAGAATGCTTGTTTAACTAACTGATGTGTGCGGCCGTGGATCCTAGCTTTGTTGTTGCAGCTAATTGTCGGTTTTACCTTAGAGTGCCGATTACTTCACAGGAAAGAACAAATGACTTGAGAACAAATTCCTCTCAAATGCAATTTAGCCCAGCTACCAATCTTAGGATCAAACATAGCTTCCAAGTGCTTCAAACCCTGAAGCAATTGAAAGGGAATATATTCTTCAAGAAAATCTTCAAGAAATTAGGTTGCCACAGTGTTAGTTATTGACACAAAATAAAGAACAATGGGATTCAGGCTATAACTGAAATATATACGGGGTCTATCCAAGGAACATTGCTTAAATTGAGGAACAGATGAAATCATTTCAGAAATGTTAGAGCCTGGATTTCAGCTTATAAAAATGGAATGTTTCCTTTTATACATGGTGTAACAGTGGGAAAGATATGCACAGGCTTAACCTTACGTGCAGTCAGCCTAACAGATACCATTTCAAATTATGGTTTGGGTTTCACAATCTATTTCAAGTGTGATCCTACTGTCAGTAACTGTGAACTCAAAATGGGCAGCAGGATTTTCAATTAGATCGCAGTTTCTTAAAGTGGAGTTACTGGAGAGGAAGTTCAACCTCGAACAGCAATGGTTCTCTTGTGTGTCAGAGTTCCCTGAGGCAGTGTGAAACCACGGGCAGGGAATAGAGCAGTCCAGCCAGTTCTTGTACATCACATAGTGCCACAGTGGTGAGTACTGCTGCCTCACAATGCCAGGGCCCTGGGTTCCATTCTGGCCTCTGGTCACTGTCTGTACAGAGTTTGCACATTCTCCTCTTGGATTTCCTCTGGATGCTCCACTTTCCTATTATAGTTCAAAGATGTGCAGGTTATGTTGATTGGCTATGGTAAATTGATCCTTAGTGTTAGGGTAAATACATGGAGCTATAGGAGCAGGGCTTGTGTAGAATTGTTGTTGGTAGAGATTTGATGGGTTGAATGGCCTCTTTCTGCACTGTAGGGATCCAATGCTCCTATGACAATAGCTTAAGGATATGAGTTCATGAGCATTCCCACAGAGGGAGTGGCCAAACTCTTAGAAAGCCACGTGATTTCACTCCAAGAGTATGCAGGAACCGCATACTGATGTTTAATTGATTTGATTTATTATTGTCACAAGTATTAAAATACATTGAAAAGTATTGCTTCTTGCAGACTATACAGACAAAGCATATTGTTCATAGAGAAGGAAACGAGAGAGTGCAGAATGTAATGTTACAGTCATAGCTAAGGTGTAGAAAAGGATCAACTTAATGCAAGGTAGGTCCATTCAAAAGTCTGACAGCAGCAGGGAAGAAGCTGTCCTTGAGTTGGTTGTTACATGACCTCAGACTTTTGTATCGTTTTCCCACTGGAAGAAGATGGAAGAGAGAATGTCCGGGGTGCATGGGGTCCTTAATTATGCTGGCTGCTTTGCCAAGACAGTGGGAAGTGTAGACAGAGTCAATGATGGGAGGTTGGTTTATCTGATAGATTGGACTACATTTATGACTTCTTGTAATTTCTTGCAGTCTTGGGCAGCGCAGGAACAATACCAAGCTGTGATACAAACAGAAAGAATGCTTTTCATGGTGCATGTGTAAACATTGGTGAGAGCCATAGCTAATAGGCCAAATTTCCTTAGTCTTCAGAGAAAGTAGAGGTGTTGGTGGGCTTTCTTAACTATAGTGTCGGCGTGGGGGGAGCCAGGACAGGTTGTTGGTGATCTGGACACCTGAAAACTTGAAGCTTTCAATCTTTTCTACTTCGTCCCCATTGATGTAGACAAGGTTATGTTCTCCTTTACACTTCCTGAAGTCGATGACAATCTCTTTTGTTGATATTGAGGGAGAGATTATTGTTGCTGCACTAATTCTCCAGATTCTCTATCTCATTCCTGTACTCTGTCTCATCATTGTTTGAGATCCAACCCTCTGTGGTGGTATCATCAGCAAACTTGAAAATTGAATTGGAGGGGAATTTGGCTGCACAGTCAAAGGTATATAAGGAATATAGTAGGGAGCTGAGAACACAGCCTTGTGGGGCACTGGTGTTGAGGATGATTGTGGAGGAAGAGTTGCTGTCTATCCTTATTGATTGTGGTTTGTGAGTTAGAAATTTCAGAATCTAGTTGCAGAGGGTGGAACCCAGGTCATGGAGTTTAAAGATGAGTTCTGTGGGAATAATGACGTTGAAGGCTGAGCTGCACAGGTTACATGAGATGTTATACAGCATGGATCAGTCAGTACTGCTGGAGTGACACAGAAACTTATGCCCATCTAAGGAACTCCACCATGCATCTGGACAGCACAGTAAGGACTACAGATTTCACAGAGGAGAGTTATCCTCAGCCTCCTTGGCTGTCTGATTGATGGATCATCAGTGCAGTGAGGCTCAGTGATGGAGGCTGATCCCTCAATGATGTAGGTGCACCTCAGGAGATGCCTCGTGAACATATTCATGTAAGTAATGACTACTGCGTACATCCACCGCCTACTGTAAAGCCAGAAAGGCAACACAGCATAGGCACAAAAGCCATGGCACTGTGTGGGACACTGAGTGGATCGCTGAAGTGTATTCATTGTTGTCTCTGTCTCCAGCAGTCTTTTTCCCTAGAACCCAAGCACTACGAAAAAATTCTGCACGATGTTCAAATCTTTGAAAATTGTACCAAATGTAGAAGTTTTTTTTAGAAACCTTTTACAAACAATTAAAAGTAAATGGACTTTAGTAAGGCGTTTGATAAGGTGGCCCATGGAAGACTTCTACAGAAAATGCAGATTTGTGGTATAGAGGGTGATTTAGCTAATTGGATTAGGAATTGGCTGGCAGATAGAAGACAGAGGGTGGTGGTTGATGGGAGATATTCATCGTGGAGTTCGGTGACGAGTGGTGTGCCTCAGGGGTCTGTTTTGGGGCCCCTGCTGTTTGTAATTTTTATAAATGATCTGGATGAGGGTATTGAGGGATGGATCAGTAAATTTGCAGATGATACTAAAGTTGGTGGTGTGGTAGATAGTGAAGAGGGGTGTTTTAGTTTACAGAGTGACTTGGATAAGTTGCAGAGCTGGGCCGAGAGGTGGCAAATGGAGTTTAATGTGGAAAAGTGTGAGGTAATGCACTTTGGCAGGAACAATAAATGTGTAGAGTATAGGGCTAATGGTAGGGCTCTTAATAGTGTTGAGGAACAGAAGGATCTTGGTGTATTTGTCAATAGATCCCTGAAAGTAGGCAGTCAAGTGGATAAAGTTGTTAAGAAGGCATATGGAGTCTTAGCTTTTATTGGTAGGGGGATTGAATTTAGGAGCCGCAGCATCATGTTGCAACTGTACAAAACTCTAGTGCGGCCGCACTTGGAGTATTGTGTGCAGTTCTGGTCCCCACATTATAAGAAAGATGTGGAGGCATTGGAGAGGGTACAGAGGAGGTTTACCAGGATGTTGCCTGGTATGGAGGGCAGGTCCTATGAAGAGAGGTTGAAGGATTTGAGGTTGTTTTCGTTAGAAAGGAGGCGGCTAAGAGGGGATCTTATTGAAGCATATAAGATGATTAGAGGTTTAGATAGGGTGGACAGTGATAGCCTTTTTCCTAGGATGGAGAAAGCTAGCACGAGGGGACACAGCTTTAAATTAAGGGGTATGAGTTATAGGACGGATATCAGAGGTAGGTTCTTTACTCAAAGAGTGATTAGGGAGTGGAATGCCCTGCCTGCAGCTGTTGTAGATGCGCCAAGTTTGGTGGCGTTTAAGAGGTTAATTGATAAGTATATGGAAGAGAAGGGAATGGTTTAGTTTGGAGGGGCATTGCTTTTTATTTTGGTCGGCACAACATCGAAGGCCGAAGGGCCTGTTCTGTGCTGTATTGTTCTATGTTCTATGTTAAATACTTATGATATGCCAGCAATATCCAATCCATAATAATAGATTATAAATATGCAACATTTAACAGTACACTGCATACTTTTATACAGTTTAAGTTTTAACAGAAGAGATACAGTGAATTGTAATATATGACAAAGTCATTTATATGTACTCACAGCTTGAGCAAACTGTTTTCAAACACTACATTTTGTTTTATTGCTTCTCTAACAAAATGCCTCCAATTTCAGCAAAACCATTTTGTGCTATTGTGCTGGTTCATTTAGCCTTGTGACAAATCTTATGACCTTCGGTTCATTTTCATGTCATAAGTCAGGATTTTTTTTGTGAGCAGTGCAAATTAATTTTAATATTACCACAAGTGTTTATGCGAATTGATTTGAAAATATGGATCATTTTTTTCAAGGCCAGCTGAACAATTCTAGTGAAGAAGAGAATGGAGTGACAGTAATATCACAAAGCCATAAGAGTCAGTCAGATGAAGCGAAATCAAGTCTAAGCATCACAACAGCATGACTCAACAAAATTTCCCGACTGTGCAGAAGCAGAAAATTTGGCCCATTAAAACTCTATCAACAACAATCCCATCCAGACCCTATTCCTGTAACCCCACATATTTACCCTGCTAATTCCCCAGACACTAAGGGGCAATTTACAATGCTAATCAACCTAACCAGCACATCTTTGGACTGTGGGAGGAAACTGGAGCGCCCACAGGAAATCCACACAAACTTCACATAGTCACCCAAGGGCTGGAATTGAACCTGGGTCCCTGGTGTTGTGAGACAGCAGTGCTGCCACTGTGCCACCATTCTAGCCATTGCATCTTGATTTAGCTCCTCCAGTATTGGTGTAATATCCAGCTGTGCCATGACTGTCAGGCTTTCAATTATGTCTAGAGCTTCCTCAATGACTATTCCTGCAAATGGGTAGCATTCTGCCCATGTCTCCAATTCTTTATTGTGGAGAGCGATGATCCTCTTGTCTTTGTTTTCTTTGCTGGTGGACCTGTTGCCTTTTTTGAACCTCTGATACATGCATCAAACATTCCTTCTGTTAAAGGACATCTGGATATTCTGCCACAATAGTAGCCAGTTGTCACTGGCGAGCAAATGCAATCTATTGGATTTTTCTTCAAGCAGTTCTGAGTGCATTCAAATTTCTTCACTTGGATCTCTTTTGTTGTTAATGAGACTGAGCCATTTGGCTTACTAGGGAACAAGCAATTCTGGATTTGATGATTTGTAATGATTAGGGAACTTAAGGTGAAGGAACCCTGAGAGACCAGTGACAACAATACGATAGAAAGATAAGAGAGAAGCCAAAATAGAATTGGACCACAGGATAATGAGGCTGGAGAAGTAATAATAGGAAACAAAGAAATGACAGAGGAACTGAATAGTTACTTTGCATCAGTCTTCACAGTGTAAGACTGTGATGCAAATGGGATGCAAACCTCCAGGAGAGTCAGGGGGCACAGGTGAGTGTACTGGCCATCACAAAGGAGAAGGTTCTGGGGAAACTGAAAAATCTGAAGGTGGATAAGTCACCTGGACTGGATGGAATACACCCCAGGATTCTAAAAGAAATAGCTAAGGAAATTGGTGATGATCTTTCAGCAATCACTGAAGGCAGGAAGGGTCCCAGAGGACGGAAAAGCAGCTAATGTAACACCCCTGTATAAGAAGGGAAGGAGGCAGCAAACAAGAAATTATAGGTCAGTTAGCCCGACTTCAATCATTGGCAAGATTTTAGAGTTCATTATTAAAGATGAGATTGTGGAGTACTTGAAAGTTCATGATAAAATAGGATGGAGTCAGCATGGTTTTGTCAAGGGGAGGTCATGTCTGACAAATCTGTTAGAGTTCTTTAAGGAGGTATCAAGGAAATTCAATAAAGGAAAATCAATGGACATGATTTATTTACGTTTCCAAAAGGCCTTTGACAAGGTGCCGCATAGGAGACTGTTAAATAAGTTAAGAGCCCATGGTGTTAATGGTAAGATCCTGACATGGAGACAGAATTGCCTGACCTGGTAGAAGGCAGAAAGTGGGGATAGAGGGGTCTTTTTCAGGATGGCAGCTGGTGACTAATGGTGTGCCTCAGGGGTCAGTGCTGGGACCAAAACTTTTCGCAATATACATTAACGATTTGGAAGAAGGAACTGAAGGCACTGTTGCTAAATTTGCAGATGATACAAAGGTATGTAGGTGGTATTGAAGAAGCAGGGGGGCTGTAGAAGGACTTGGACAGGTTAGGAGAGTGGGCAAAGAAGTGGCAGAAAGAACACAATATAGAAAAGTGTGAGGTTATGCAGTTTGGAATGAGGAATGGGGGCATAAACTATTTTCTAAATGTGAAAATGCTTAGGAAATCAGAAACACAAAGGAACTTGGGAGTCCTTATTCAAGATTCCCTTAAGGTTAAAGTGAAGGTTCAGTCAGCACTTAGGAAGGCAAATGCAATGTTAGCATTCATGTTGAGAGGCCTAGAATTCAAGAGCAGGAATCCATTTCTGAGGCTATATAAGGCTCTGGTCAGACCCCATATGGAGTAGTGGGAGCAGTTTTTGGCCCCATTTCTAAGGAAGGATGTACTGGCCTTGGAAAGGGCCCAAAGGAGCCACACAAGAATGATCTCTGGAATGGAGAGCTTGTCGCATTAAGGACTCTAGGTCTATACTCGTTGGAGTTTAGAAGGATGAGGATCTTTTGAAACTTACAAAGTACTGTCAGGCCTGGATAGAGTGGACATGGAAAGATTTTTCTACTAGTAGGAAAAGCTAGAACCAGACTAAATGGAAAATCCTTTACAACAGGAATTTCTTCAGCCAGAAAGTGGTGAACTTGTAGAACTCTTTGCTATAGAAGAATGTGGAGACCAGGTCATCAGGTGTCTTTAAGACAGAGATCAATAGATTCTTGATTAATAAGAGGATCAGGGGTTATAGTGAAGAGGCAGGAGAATGGCAATAAGAAAAATATCAGCCATGATTGAATGGCAAAGTAGACCTGATGGGTCCAATGGCCTAATTCTGCTCCTGTGTCTTATGGTTTTATGGCTTGTGATGTTTGCTTCAAACAAGTTAGCACTTTTCCATTCTAGCTTTCCATATGTTGAGAACAGCATTATAACTGGTGTCTCAAAGTATGCTTCATTTTGCTTCTACACTCTGTATGGGAATGCCAGAGAAACCAACTGTTCAATCAAGTTGGGAGGACTATTGGATTTTATCTGGGTAGGCAGTATGGTTAATGTTGATACAAGAACAACATTGTTGCTTTGAAAGAAAGAGCTACAAGGATTGCCTCCTCACCCTAGTAAATATCAGGGAGTGATCTCTATCGCAGTCTCAAAGCTCAAACTGTCTCTCCCATCATCTTTACCGAGACATGAAGTCTGAACCGGGGGTTGTGGGGGTGGGGGTGGAGGGTGCGCGATTTCACTGATTTTGGATTGAAACCCTCCAGTCGATAATGACGTTCGAACTTAGGGATTTGTTGATTGCTGTGGCAAGCTCCTCAGAACTGGTCTTTTCCTCTTGTACTGGAGTACAGCATTGGAGCATATATACTCATGGGGTTAAGTGGCCCCGTTTGAGTTGAGAGGCAGATTGTGAGAACACATTTAGAAACATTTGCAGAGGGTTCTATCATGAGTGTAGTGAGTTCTTTACCACCAAACCTACATCTTGTTTCACTTCTTTCAATAATCCACTCTCTAAGAACCTTGCCTTTTATATGGAAATCATGTCAATGGCTCAGCCTATTAATGTGATCACATCTGTCTTGTACATGTTATTAACCAGCTGTAACTCATCTGTCGATCTGTGCACATTGCCCTGACTTGTATTGTGTGGAACCTTGCTGTGTGTTAAATGGCTGTTGCGTCATGTCACATTAATTCGCAAGTTTATTTGAATGTGCCGAGCAATTTGATGTGATGCATGTAGTATGCAAGTGAAGAGAATTAGCATGCTTCCAACTTTTGTGTGCTAGTTCCAGCTTGTCAGTCAGAATTGTTACCTTCTTTCTTTTTAATTTGTTTCCTTTGTTTGCCCTGTGTGATGAATGAGTTGTGACTTTAACTAACCTCCAAATCTATTGAAGCAGATGGACTGTGGCAGTCACCACCTTGCTAGTCAAGGGCTGCCTAACATGAAGTGGGCTGTGACAAACCAGTGGGGCATGATGATCCGTTCCACTGTTGGAGACAGTCCTTCTATTGCACCCGCTCTCTGTGCCAATCGAAGTGGGCTTGTCACTTGTATCTGCTATTTGCTGTGCTATATTAACACTCGACAGTGAAACTGGAATATCCTCTCCAAGGTGGAAGCTGGATAAAATTTATGGAAATACAGCTACCCAAATATCAAGGTCTCTTTCTTTCTCTAGTTCCCCAGTTTGGTTGGAATGTGAAGCATTATATTTGTCAATGGTTTAGTTATAAAATTTGTCGGAAAGAGGATATATTTAGACATCAGTCCACCTTTAGGCTCCACACCAGACTTTTTTGGCAGTGTTTACCCCAGGATAGTTTAGTTATTAAGTGCTGGGGTGTGTCCACATGCTGATGGGCCTGAGGATCAAACCTCCACCAAGTTCCCCCGAGTCTTTAGCCTTGGACCCAGCTTCCATGTATCACTGCAGACCGGCAAAGTTGAAGACTTGTTCATGGAGAGACTGTACACTGACAAGGATGACACTTGTATCTCTTTTTCCCAATGCTACCAATCTATAGTGAAAGCTAATGCAAAATATCTGTTCAATTTATCCACCACCTCCCTACTTTCCATTATCAATTCCTTAGATACATTTTCTCTTGGAATATCATTTTCTAAGAAACTATCCCAAAAGTTTTCAATGAAGTATGCTATCATTTGTTTTTCTAGTCTATGTATGGATTAAAGTCTCTTACGATTATAATAGTACATTTCTGACCTATTATTCCTTCTTTTATACTCTATCTTACTATTGCTATTACAACCTGGGGGCCTGTACATCACTTAGACAAGTGAATGCTTGCCTTTATCATTTTGTATCTCCAAACTATATCCTGGTTTCTTGAATTTAGACCTTCCTCTCTAATGTGCTAATACCATAATTAATTAATAGAGCCACCCCGCCACCTTTTCCTAATTTGCTGTCCTTCCTAAATATCAGCTACCCTTCAATACCCAGATAACAATCTCAGTCGTCCTCTAGTTATGCCTAATAATCGTCAGATTGTACTTAGTCATTTCTATTTATGCTATCAATTCATCTTTTGTGTTGTGAATGCTACATGTGTTTAGATATTGAGCTTTTAGTTTTGTCACTTCATTATTTTTGTAGCATCTAGCCTTATCTGTTGATTCACTCTTAGATTTCTATGTGCTGTCTCTTCTTGTTGCTGCCAATTTATCTTTTTCCAAGAAGTGGGGCATGGTTCCCGATTATGGATTAAGTCTAATTTCTGCAGTGTGTTACGATCAGGGAGAAGAGCTCAATTGTGGGGGGAAGATGGTGGTTGGGGGGGGTGCTAATTGTGGATAAATGTCTGATCGTTGTTAAAGAGCCTGGTGATGGGAGTATCTGAAACTGGAGTGGTGTACAGCAGATGTGGTTGGGGGTTGGGGAGCAGGGTGGATGTCACTGCTGGTCAGATGGGGTGAGTAGAGAGAATGAGGGGCTAGAGTTTGTTTGACCTGGAAAAAACAGCCCTGATCTATCTGGCCCAGGAGCAGTGCTGCCAGGTTTTCTGAAGCTTGTAAAAGTTAACCAATGTGAGATTAAAAATAGAACGATTGCTAAAAAGAAGGCAAGAAGCCTCATTATAATATATCAATATACCCAGCTCACCTCCAGCAAGCGAATTGCGTATCTACCCCTCATCTTGCAATGTATTAAAACCTGAAATTGGCAAATTTTTGCGCTCCTGTCTCAGAGTGTCTGCATTTTAACCTCTGACCTGAGTCCAACTCATGCATTTTTGTAAGTTACTATTCAATCCATTGCTTCTACGAAGAAAGGTTGATTTTTAACTGCAAATCAATAGCAAGGAGGCAAAAACTCGCGATACCACCAGACAAAAGAAAGAAAATTAGAAGAAACCTTTTCACACAAGGGATTATTTGAATGTTGATTACTTTCCTATACATAGATATTGAGGCAGAAACTATGAGATTGTTGAAAAAGAAAATTTGCATAGTAAGACAATTGAATAGGAAGTCAGGGTGGCACAGTGGTTAGCACTGCTGCCTCAACACCATGGACCCAGGTTCAATTCAGGCCTCAGATGAAGTTTGCAGATTTTCCCTGTGTTTGTGTAGATTTCCTCTGGGTGCTCCAGTTTCCTCCCACATTCCAAAGCTGAGTCAACTTTTCCATATTTAGTCACCTTAACATTTGCTTCCCATCAGAAACTTTCAGAGAACTGAGGTTAAGTTGATTGGCCGTGCTAAATTGACTCTAGTGTCAGGGGATTAGCAGGAATGTGTGAAGCTTTGGGAATAGGGCCTGGATGGGATGTAGTCAGTACAGACTTGTTCTTTGATGGGCTGAATGGCCTCCTGCACTATCAAGATTCTAAGATTCTATGGATAAAAGGGAAAGGGGAGGAAAGTGGCATTGGAGTAATTGGTACATTAGCACTGACAGAATAAGGGGAGTTCTAACAAATAGTCATCCAGACTCGAAACAGATGCTGTTGGACTTGTTGAGAATTTCCAGCTTTTTCTATTTTTGTAAATGGAATGATTCCTTTCTATGTCAATTTGTAAGATTTAGTCTCAGAATAGCTCTCTTGCTTCTTCCCTGACTGATGTTCTTTCTTACTTGCCTCACAGACAACATCAAAAACACCACCCTGAGTTCCTTCTGAACTATGCTCCAGAATAAGAGTAAGATTGTCTGATTAGTGTGTTTGCTGGATTTTATAGAATAGTTGTAAATGTGGTAATCACAGGACTGAGACTTCCTTTAGCTATAAATTCTCACCCTGGAAGCAGCTGTTCTACACATGTGCAAATTGCCACATTTCGCCTTCAGACGCTATGAACTAACATTTCTCCCCTGGTGAAACCTCAAAAGTCGACTTTCCCTGGGCTAATCTCTCTGTTTTATATTGGAATGCAGGAGAAAGATCAAATAGTTTTCTCTCCAAAGAGTACAGTATTCTGAAGGTTTCTAATGGGAAGCAAATGTTAAGGTGACTAAATATGTTAATGTAGACTTTTCCAGAAACATTTAGATTTCTTGGCCATTAATGTTGCTCAGGTAGCCAAAATGTTGACCATTTTGTGTATTTGCTGTATATAGAGCAAGACCTTCTATTACTTTGAAGTTATTGAGATTTTCATAGCTATATGCAAACATATGAATATAAAATTAGATGCAGGAGTAGACCCTTGTGCCTGCTCTGTCATTCGCTAAGATCATGGCTGATCTGATTGTAACCTCAACCCCACATTCCCACTTACCCCCAATAACCTTTCACACTCTTGCTTACCAAGAATCTATCTATCTCTGCCTTAAAAATATTCAAAGCCTTTGCTTCCATCATGTTTTGAGAAAGAGAGTTTCACAACCTCTGAGAGAAAAAAAATTCTCCTCATCTCTATCTTGAGTAGGTGCCTCTTAAACGGTGACACTTAGGCCCTGATTTTACTGACATGCCTGCCTCAAAATCAGGGCAGGCAAGGCTCACAGAACAGCACTCTCCATTGGCATCAGGTGCAATCTTACAAGCCTCGGCCTTTGTTCTAGATTCTCCCACAAGAGGAAATATCCTCACCACATGCAACTTGTCAATACACCTCGGGACTTTATGTTTCAATCACATCCCCTCTCACTTTTCTAAACTCCAGTGGATATAAGCCTAGCCTGTCCTCATAAGACAACCAGCCCATTAGTCTAATCAATCTTCTCTGAACTATGATGATATTGGTATTTCAGCCTACAGAGGGTTCCTCCCATGGCCTAGTGGTACAGGTCATTGAACTGGGAAACAAAAACCTAGAGCAATGCTCTGGCTTGAATGCCATCATGATAGATGGTGAACCATCCTGTGGCAGGCTTGGGTGAGCTGAAAATTTATCAAGTCTCAGCTGTGGACAGTTAGTGTTCTGTTCGATTCCATCTTGAATTGAAGATAGAAAAGCTGCTCCAACAATCAAAAAAAAAACTAAGTTTTTCAGTTCCACCCTGTCTGTGACAGGTTTTCCAACAGCAGAGATGGCTCATCATTGGCTGCCAGAAGGATCTTCCAGTCCTGCCAAAGATGGCTTACCAATCCTGCTACCAGGGCACTCTTGGCTGGATGTTGACTTTGTTGGGATTGGAAGATTCTGCTGGTGGGAAGGGTTGGAAAATTCCCACCCAAAGAGAGGTAGAAAATCATTATTGTTCCTTGAGATAGCTCAGTAACATAACTTTGCCCCGAAATCCATTTTCTTCTATATCTGGAGGGATGTAGGAAAAAATGAGCGTGGATGAATCAGAAAGTGCGGCAAAACATTAAAATTAAAAGATGAACGACAGATATTGATTTCTGTGGTGCTTATGGCAGTAATTTTCAGGCACGGGCTTGATCCAAATATCCTTAAACTGTTCAGCATTTACGTCGAGACTATAAATATTACAGATGCTGCATGATTTATGAAAGCTTTGGCTGGCTTCCACAGAGAATAGTGATGGAAAGAAATAAAGCCAACCCATGTCATGCTTTTCAAACTGACACCACCCATAGATGAAGCCTATATAACCTCAAATACCACCATCACCATGGAGATCGCAATAGCTCTGGAGTATGTAACCTTGACTTAAAACCCAAGCAGACTGGATTTGTCAGGCATAACTTTGATCACTTAAGCTAGTCAGAAAACTTAAGAGGTACTGAACACAGTTAGAATGATGATCAATTATTAAAGAACTCCATTTTTTTTTGTTTCAGCTATCCAGTTCATCCAAATGAGTCCTTAATTATTTTAAACGTGACAAGTAAAACATATTCTCTAAATGCAAGTTAAATGTAACAATCTTTTATTTCAACTGCTCAGCTACAGTGTGTGTAAGTATCAAAATTCCAACAAAACATTGAACAAACTCTCTGCATCTTTCATTTTAAATGATGCAAAAGATTCCTACTTTATATTTAATTGGAAAATCTGCTACGTGCCATCTGTCTTCAGGAGATGGCCAAGTTCCAAGAAAAAGAAATGAGAGTATATTTCTTTTCTTCCTGACGGTAATCTCTATCTCTACGCCCGCAGAAGACGGGACTGGCATTTTCCCAGCGCAGGCTGATCAACTCCCAGTTTCAGCAACTTTCCAACCTGAGCAAGTAGCTGGCAACTCAGAGGTTGCTGCGTAATCTGCTATTCTAAGGTTGGCTCTCAGTGTTCAATCCTGAGGTCTCCACATCCTCTGCAGAAACACCAGGAGAAGTTGCTGATGATGAGCCTGCAAACCGAACAAAAGAGCCCCTCTATATGGAGACAACTTCATGGGGGAGATAGTTCCAGTGCCAGGTTAGACTGTTAGACCCTGGAATTTGGAGGAGAAATCCCTTCATTGGTGGTGCAGATGCAATTGCCAGAAACCCCCTTTTACAGCATTTGGATAATATGCTTCTCAGTCCTATCCCCCAGGAAGCTGCTGGGAGCTGGTCTCTATATATCTGGAAGCTTCCACTTGTGGTAGGAACTCACTATACTGCTAGCAAGATACCATGCTGCAATATGCATCAGAGACCTAGACAACATACCACCAAAGATGCTTTTTTAAGTCAGAGGCAAAAAAGACAGTCCAACAGCATCCTAAACATTGTGCCACTCACTCAAAAACAGCTCCACTGGGCAGGACTTGCATCTTGTGACAACTGCTGCACTTGGAACTCAGTTGCAGCAGGAAGCTCCTACAAGGTCAGCATTCCCGTAGCATTCAAACATACTCCCCGAATGGTGGGATTCCCTGAGAAAAAAAGGGACATGTCTGGGAAGACATTGCAAAATTGCATGAGGAACATGCAGAAGTGAAGTTGACGAATAGCAGGGAGAGCACAAACCTACTCAACTGTCCAACTCTTCAAACAATACCTACCCCACACATGACAGAGCACGCATTGGACCTCAGAACCCATCTGAATGGGAGCAAGTCATCCTCCATCCTAAGGGACAAGAAGAAAGGGCAAAATACCAGCAGCCTGTGAAAGTACTGCCAACTGGCCCTTTAAATTATCAACCCATCACCTGTCAGTGGGCAACATTGCCATTCCTGCCATTGGAGAAAGGCCCATTAGTGAGACTGTATCAGGAATCCCTTTACATGTTGCTTTGCAGCACTTTATCAATCATCCCTGCCTCATAGCATTCCCTCTGAGAGCTGGCAAAATCTTGTTCCAGAATCTCAATACAATTCAAGCTGTGACTCTTCATCAGAACATTTCCATGTATGATTGTTCACTTGCAGGAATGTTACTCTCTTCAAAATAATCAATAATGGGAGCATTTTAAAGTTGGGCAAATGCCACATTTTGCATTTGCCAAGTTCTGATACCAACTTTGACGTAACAGTTATTTATCAAGAAGGTAATTGTGCTTTCCTTCATTATTATAGTGTTTGGTTATTTTAATTTGGCTCTTTTTACATGTGTCATGTAAGAGATCTGATGCAATGAAATTGTGGAAATTAAGTTACAACAACAAGGCAACTCTGTCAGCAAAAAATGGAAATTCTCAGACAAGGCCTCATTGAGGTCAGTAATTGCATATTCAGGAAAGAGACTAATCTTGGCCTTATGTGAGTTTTATACACACTGCATTCCCGGCCTTGGCTACAGGGTGAAACAAAGACAGGTTACCATGACAAATACAAAAAAAAGATATATCAACATATTATGCTAATGAAGGAGACAATTTTCTATTGCATAAGAAAGGACAAAAAGCTATGCGATGATTAGCAGACTATGTATGCAAATGAAGAATTAGAAAGTTGTTCATTTCTCATTTGCTGTAACTATTAACTATAACTGTTAATTATCTGTATGAACAAGGAGAACATCTAGCAGTGCATTGTGCTGAATGTGTTTCTCCTTGCTAGCAAGTAATAAAGCTTGGAAAGATTGAGTACTCACTGTACATTGTCTGGTTAGTCCTCAACAATATAACTTCAGAGATGTTATTATTTGTGCATGATGAACCATGAGTCATTTCAGTTGTTATAGCAGCAAAAGTAATGGGAATATTTAAGAACAACACTTTCCTTCATCTCAATAATGTGATGCTTTCAGCAATAGATCACTGAAATGCACATGGATGATTTGAAGTTGACATAGAAAATCAAATTTAAAAAAATACACTTCTGAATATCTGCTGTATTTGATAATAATGTTTCATATACTTTAAAATAAAGATATCCTCAATGCCAGCAAAACTCTTTTCATCCCACTGTTCTCTTTTTGCATGGAGATTAACGAGTATGTGTGAAAAATGAATGACTTGCCATCTTAATCTGTTGCTTCCAGTGCTAAGGTTATACACACCTTCAATTCTGTTGATTACTCTGTGCTGCTCTTCCAATCCCAATCATGAAATTCTCAGCCGTCAATCTGAACGTTGCTTTCATAAAGCCCTATTCTTAAAGTCTTACATTGGAAGAAGTGATAGTGCAGTTTGTTTTCAGATTTTCAGCTTTAACAGCTAGTTGTAATCTAAAGGAAATCAATGGTTTGAAAGGCAGCCAATTTCTACAAAGAATGGACAATCCCTTTGAACAGAAATCTTCACAGCAGCAGTAGTCTGCATATGTCACTGCCTCATAGGTTTCTATAAAATCTGCAGCAGGGCTATTTATTATGGAGGGTCTCTGTGTTAATTTGTGATGGTTGTCCCTTTAAAGCCAGCACAGCAGCAAAGGGTCACCTGGCAATTGGGACTCCTCAGAGTGGATAATCACCTGGGGGAGGAGTTATCAAGAGTTAGGTAAGGAGCTAGGTATAGTCATGAGGCTGCTGTTTTCTTATTAATAAATCTTTTCTGTGTTTTCAAATGGAGTCTGTGAAAGTGTACCATTACAGTCTTCTATTGTTTTTGACCAAGATACTGAGGGATTAAAATACAGAGTGCTATTGTTGCTAATGAACTTAGAAATAAATTGCAGAAGGGTATATCGAGACATTATGGAAATACAATGCTCCATGCTTACAGAGAATCGGACAACATGCTACCTCAACCTCATATGACAATGCTGCCATTCATGTAGCAGAAGAACAGGCAGCTGTCTCCCATCTTTGTGTGAGGCCTATGCTAAAGCCAGGCTCTATACGAATAGTATATAATGTACCTGATTTCCCGGGATTTAAAATACAGAACATCGCTAGTCTAACTTAATTCCAAAAAATAAGTACAGCTCAAGTGCCAACAAGAATTTTAAAATCATGCTTAGGACACCACATAAACATTTACAAGGATGCTGCCTGGATTGGGAGGTAGGTCTTATGAAGATAGGTTGAGGGAGCTGGGACTCTTCTCACTGGAGAGACGTAGATTGAGAGGCGACCTGATAGAGGTTTATAAAATGTTGAGAGGGATAGATAGGGTGGACTCTCAGAGACTATTTCCCCGAGCTGAAAAGGTCACTACGAGAGGACACAGATTTAAGGTGCAGGGAAGCAAATACAAAGGAGATGTCAGGGGTAGGTTTTTCACTCAGAGGGTGGTGAGTGAATGGAACCGACTGCCGTCGGAGGTTGTTGAGGCAAACTCACTGGGGTCTTTTAAGAGACTTCTGGATGAGTATATGGAAACGAGTAGGATAGGGGGTTATAGATAGGTCTGTGGATTGGTAGGTGTGATCGGCGCAACTCGTGGGCCGAAGGGCCTGTTTGTGCTGTATTGTTCTATGTCCTATAAACATCTTTTTTGTCCATCTCTTCTTTTAGAAATAATTTATAGCACAGACCATGTGATAGACCAGGATATCAAAAAGTATTTGCACAGCAACACATCATATTTGCACATACTACAGGTGCACATTTTTCTGCTACTGAACAATCCTTCACTGAATCCTAGCAGTACTATATTTATTTACTGTTTATCTAGTCTGTTTCAGATCTTGTACAGTTGAAATTACTTCTGTACCACAATACTTGTCTTCAATAAAAGCAAGATTGTTGTAGAATATAAGGTGTTCGGCTGCTCATCCACTGGTTGGGCCTTCTCCTGCTTTCACAAATTAACTGTGTCTTCCCTGGAGCAGTGGAATTTGAGGTTTCATCTCTTCGATGTTCATCAAATTCTGAAGGAATGCCTAGAAACAGGTTTCTATTGTGAAGCATTCAGTTGTTTAGCTGCGATAATATGGCCCCTTTAAGAATCATTCCTTTGCAGGCCTAGTGTTTGGGCTGGAAGCCATGGGGAGGCCGCAAAGGAAGCTGGGCCTATCAGGAGTGTAAGTGCGTGTCCTGGGAAAAGAAGGACCAGGGAGAGAAGAAAGTAGAACAATGTAAATGTCTCTGTCAGATCCTTATCATGTATGTATATATATATTTATATTAGTTAAGAGATCCTTCGTTGTTGGAGCCTCAACTAATTATCTCCAGTTATTACAATTACTTTGCCAACTCTTTCTGAGGCTTGTTTTAAGATTCTACCTTGACAGTTTAAGCAGTACAAAGGCCCACAGTAATGGTCCTCACAGGGATTGTCTGCCGTTGTCTTACAACGTAAAAGCCAGTTCTCTGAACTGTAACTGCCAGTGCCACAACAAACTTAACAACTTCTCCTGTAAAAGTCCTATGTTAACAGATGGTATACAGCAATGATACCCCTTCATCTTAGCCTGAGCTCCCAGAAGTAAAAAGCAGTAAAAAGGGAAAATAGAAATATTGGTCTCAACTGGTCTTGTATAATTTAAAATGGAACATCAGTAAAAAGGAGAAGTAAGAATACTGGTCTGAACTGCTTTTTTTTTCCCTTGTGGGTCACTGGCCTTTTCCAATGAGAGTCTAGGATTGTTGACTTTGGGCCAATGCACTCCATGGCCCCAGGCTGTTGCCTGCTCATCTTTTGCCAACTCGTAAGTGATGTTAGGACTGGCTGCTTACCCCATGTTGTGCAATAAAGAAAACAAGCTGTAATTCAGACTGACTTGCCAGTTGGATCAGCAACGACACAATTCCAACTGCCAACTATTTATGGAGAGAAATACAAAATGACCATGATCAAAGAAAAGCCATTGAATTTATCCCGAGCTCCCATCAATTGACACTTAATGAGAATTTAACAATTCTAAGGAGGTTGATAAAGCAAACTAATACTCTGGGGGAAAGAATACAACAATATTAATATTCATGTTATAAATAAGACCACTTTACATGAATTATGCAGACGTAATGTTGAAGTGCTTTATTAAGCCTGATAAGAATACTTCTAGTCCTTATTCCTTTGTTCTCAATGGTTCCCATTCATACTAGTGAAACCTGGCAATTACTTGTTTGCATTTGGATGCTGAACACGTTCATAGGACATTTATCTTCAACTTTAGCCAAAGCCTCAATTTTAAATAAGCTAATACTTCTATTAAAATAACACATAAAGGAATGCTGAAAGAACTCTTCAAACATTCACGCATTAATATAACAAACTGTCATTTCTACTTATTTAAGGTCCTCAACTCTCTTTATTGCTTGTTGTTCCTTCCATCATTTCTACTCACTGTTTAAAATTTAACTGGCCACGCTTTCATTTTGTTCAGATGACTGATTTCAGTCATTCCAGTTATTGTCCATACAGTCTCATTATTTATAGAATCATAGAATACCTGCAGTATAAAAGGTCATTCTGCACTGACTCTCCAAAAAACATCCTACCCTCGTCCACCCCAAGGCATACCCCTTGCTAATCTCCCTGACCTACCCATTTTGGGACACTGAGGGGCAATTTAGCATGGCCAATCTACCTAATCGACACATTTTTGGACTGTGGGAGGAAACCAGATTATCCGGAGGAAATTCACACATTAAGAATATATAAACTCCACTTAGTCCTCATTATCAACTTTCCCAATTCTTTCCGTCTAGGATTGTCTTTTCCTCAAACGATCAGCACTGTGGGCCTTTCAGGGAATCTTTCTTCTTGAATTTTCAGTCTTCTCTATCATTCTATTGCAACCAATGCTTTTCTGAGATCACTTCAGAAGGCAATACCCCCTGCTTTGTGTTATCCTTTGGCCACTGGATTTCCAGCCTGTCACTGCCTGAGAGGCTGACAGTCTGAATAGCTGTCTCAGGAAACAATCAGAATAATGAGCCACTGCAACAGGGTTCCACCAAGACAGCACTGCAATTCTGTGGCAATTATAATCAATGCACTGACTGTAAGTAGTCACTACTGTTCAGCATTAATTGGGTTATGTCACACATACACTGGCAAGGGAGCATCTGAGGGAGAATTGGAAGACCAACCAGTAGTGCTGTCATTACCAAAACTGATTGGCAGAGGTAGCATATGTTTATTGGATCCAAGGAAATTACATATATTTTTCACTACAAAAGAATGCAGTGTTAGATCCTCAAAACAATTTTTTTAAGTATTAAATTTTATCTCTAAAAAGTCTAAATATAACTTTTTCTCCACGCTGGAAAGGAACATTCGTTATGCATCTTCCAATCTGGCCTACAACTGTAAAATGAAGAAGTTAATGGATGGGACCTAAAACATTCTTATCATCGACTGCTGACATTAGTAAAATTCAGGGTTTTGTTTTTGTTTCATTCTTGTTCCTGACCCAATGGGAGGGGAGTTTTCCTGTTCCAGCAGAATCATAGTGGGTGGGAAGGGAGGGGTAGGGGGGAGTGGGGGAGGGTGGGTGGGGGGGCTGGTGAGGGGGGAGACATGCAAAGGTCCATTGATCTAGAGCTGAATTTTCTGATTTTGGGACAAGCGCAGCCAGAAAATCCCACCCAAAGGCTTTGAACTTGTAGTTTGTTTTATAGATAATATCATATATAACATGATAATTTCCCTGACCTACCCATCTTGGGACACTGAGGGCAATTTAGCATGGCCAATCTACCTAATCGACACATTTTTGGACTGTGGACTGAATGATAATTTAGGTTGATTAGAAATAGTCAGCATGGTTTTGTAAAAGGCAGGTCGTGCCTTACGAGCTTAAATGAGTTCTTCGAAAATGTGATTGAACACATTGACGAAGGAAGAGCAGTGGATGTGGTGTACATGGACTTCAGCAAGGCATTTGACAAGGTCCCCCATGCAAGACTTCTTGAGAAGGTGAGAGGGCATGGGATCCAAGGGGCTTTGGCCTTGTGGATCCAGAACTGGCTTACCTACAGAAGGCAGAGGGTGGTTGTGGATGGCTCTTTTTCTGCATGGAGGTCGGTCACCAGTGGAGTGCCCCAGGGATCTGTTCTAGGACCCTTGCTGTTTGTCATTTTCATAAATGACCTGGATGAGGAAGTGGAGGGATGGGTGAGTAAGTTCGCCGATGACACGAAGGTCGGTGGTGTTGTGGATGGTCTGGAGGGATGTCAGAAGTTGCAGCATGACATCGACAGGATGCAAGACTGGGCGGAGAAGTGGCAGATGGACTTCAACGCGGATAAATGTGTTGTGGTCCATTTTGGCAGATCCAACGGGATGAATGAGTACACTATCAAAGGTAGGAGTCTTAGCTGTGTGGAAGAGCAGAGGGATCTTGGGGTCCGGGTCCATAAGACTCTCAAATCGGCCTCCCAGGTGGAGGATGTGGTTAAGAAAGCTTACGGTGTACTGGCCTTCATTCATCGAGGGATTGAGTTCAGGAGTCAGGAGGTAATGCTGCAGCTTTATAGGACCCTTGTCAGACCACACTTGGAGTACTGTGCGCAGTTCTGGTCGCCTCACTATAGGAAGGACGTGGAAGCTATTGAAAGGGTGCAGAGGAGATTTACAAGGATGTTGCCTGGATTGGGAGGCATGCCTTATGAAGACAGGTTGAGGGAGCTGGGACTGTTCTCCCTGGAGAGACGAAGGTTGAGAGGCGACCTGATAGAGGTTTACAAGATGTTGAGAGGAATAGATAGGGTGGACTCTCAGAGACTATTTCCCAGGGCTGAAATGGTCGCGACGAGAGGGCACAGATTTAAGGTGCAGGGAAGCAAGTACAGAGGGGATGCTAGGGGAAAGTTTTTCACTCAGAGGGTGGTGAGTGAATGGAATCGGCTGCCGTCGGTGGTGGTCGAGGCGAACTCGCTGGGGTCTTTTAAAAGACTTCTGGATGAGTATATGGGATCCAATGGGATTGGGGGTTATAGATAGGTCTATGGCTGGGTAGGTTTTGATGTGTTGGGCACAACTTGTGGGCCAAAGGGCCTGTTTGTGCTGTAGTGTTCTATGTTCTATGTTCTATGAATATCATGTCTTTAAAGAACATCATGTCTTCATAGAATATATAGAACATAACAGTGAAGTGATAGAGCAGTTGGATATCATGCCATCTCTACTGGGGAGTAGCTGTCAATAATGGTCATTTATATTGTTCAGGACAAACAAAGTTCCAGAATACTTATCTCTGAAGTAAAATACATATTAAAAATATGTTGAATAGCAGAAATAACTTTACAGAGATAATGCAATAAATATTTGATGCACTTGGTGCTTCAATGTAACAAGTCCTCAAACACCAAGAAACTGTAGCATTAATCTTTTAGACATATCGTTCAGTATTTCAAAATTTGTGACATTTTTGGATCTAATTGGGGGAGAGATCAAATAATGTTCGCATATCACTGACTGATCACTGATATGAAGCAGACTTTGAATTAGAGGTCAAGCACATCAAAGACAGAATCAGTTTCCAATTTAACAATAAAGTCTTGTCAGAACACAAAGAGTTGTCAGTTATAACAGAGTTGAACTTTTAGATCTGTGATGTGCTGTATTCAGTCCATTTGGCAATCACAGACTGAATACAGACATAACTTGGTGCTAAAACTTCCACTTTTGTTTAAAAGTTAATTTTTCTGATATTGAAAAGGTGAGTTTAATTTCCCCTTCAGTTAAATAGGATTGGTACAGGAGCAGAGTTAACATTTGGACTACTTGCACCCCATTCTCACTCAATTTCCATCCCATGCTGCCATCCTAACCAGGCGTCCACTGTGTACAGAAGAAAAGAATGAAAGCTTCATGAATGCTTGGATATTTGGACCAAGATGCAATTTTAAAATGTGCGAACAAGGATATATCCAGCGCCAAATCTACTGAGTGAAACCCAATGACATTTATTTCCAAGGGAAGCAATATTTAAAGAGGTATTTGCCTGCCAACAGTTAGATCATAGGTATCTCTTTCCTGCTGCACTTTTTGGGGAAATTCCCAGAGGAGAGGTTGCCTTTACTTCTTCCAAATTCATTTGTTTCCGTATCCTCAATATGGGTGTGATGAATGTCAGCCTTGGAATTTTCCTATGATCAGAAGTAGAGGAGCAGGAACAGCAGTAGTAGATATCCTGCAGAGAGAAAGAAGCAACTGGCCTGTTAGAAATCAATGTGTGCCAAAGTCTTTGCCTGAGAAGTGCATGATGCACTTGTCCAGATGGTTATCCAGACACTTCTGCATACTGGGGCGTGCTTTTTCAGTGGAAGACACCAAACTTGTACTTTTTTGCTTCAGGATGCCAAAAGATGCATTTCAGGAATCTTTCAAATTGCAACTTATAAATTTATCAAACAGAATGCCAGGTCCAAACCCTACTTTAGTTTCTCAGTTGTCAGAATTGTATGGATTCACTCAGTAGCTCGTCATTTCCCTTTCTAAACTAGTTAAAAGCAATGTTCAACTGATTTTCCTATTAGGGCATGGACATTGTCACAGAATCATTCAACATGGTGGCCAGGTTTCCAGCCACTGTAATAATTGCTTCATTCTATAGTGGTCAACCATCCCCTCACCATAATCCATCCATCATGAACATTATATGATGACTATTTTCGAGAGACACTCGGGAGAGCGTCTTGTCCGAGTTTTATTGTCGCTCGTCGACATGTGCCACACACTTCCAGGAATCAGGAGTGTCTTCCACCAGATGTTACCACAGCCCTTAGGCCATTGACAGAAACGGGGAATTGATCCCAGAACGATGCAGCCACAACCACCATAATTGCAGACAAGCAGATTGAGTCACGCCACTGGGAAGCATCTGTCGTATATGTTAGTTTCTGCTCGTTTGCTCCGAGCCGTTTACCCATAAAACATCATCTGGTTACAAAGTGGTTTTTATTAAACAACACACACAAACGTACAACGAACAACCCAACAATACCGAAAACACAACCACGGTATGAAACTCGCTTGCACAACCTGGGAGCTGCACCCATCGCTGTCTAACCACGCCCAACACCTCAGGGCATGGAAGACTAATGTCTATTTACAAGAGTCTCTAGAGGTTCGCACGAACCTTCTCTTTTTCGTCATCGTCTGGCCAACAATCATCAGGAACGAGCCGGAGCACCACAGTCCAATCGCTGCATCACACCAGGTACGGATATAATCATCTCTCCTCGAAGCCAGTCGCCTGGGCTGGAGGTCTCGGTGGGGCTTCTGCTACCTTGATAGGCGCGATCGCATCGGTCACATGCATATCACCAACTATCCCCAGGACAGGACGGGACCTGTCAAGACAAAGTTTCTTTCAGGTTAGCGGGTTTACAGGTACAGAAACATTTTGGCATTTCTCTGCTTGTCAGATTCCCTTCAGGACCATCACCTGCCAACTTGAAGGCCTGAATACCCTGCGGGACCTCAGTAAGGATTGACTCACTGTAGTCTAGAATGCCAAGATAACCACAGTTATGTGAAACATACCCAAGTCCTACTCCAGCAGTACCACTCCTGGCTGGCAGTCCGGTGATAGTGGTCAGAGTCTGGGCATGAGTCGCTCCCGCTATTTGTTTCTTGGCCAGTCATGGAATACCATCTCCTGTGCCCGTGGAGACGATACCAGGTGGCTCCCATGAAAGAGATTGACTCGCTATGCTATAGAAACCAGAAGATTCGCACAGCTTCTTGAGATCGGCAATTTTGAATGGAGCCTTCTTGCACATGAATGGATGAAAGCCAATCTCAATCTACCTGTTTGCAATTGCAGTCTGACTGGGTACAGACATGCAACTACATCCATGATTCGCTCCTCGGCCAGTTGCTTTAGCCATCACTGCTCTCCCGAATAGCGGTGATGTTGCCCGGCGGGACCATTGGTGAGGTGCAACTCACTGTGCTATAGAAGCGATAAAATTCACACAGCTACTGTAACCATGACTCTCCTTCCCCTTTCTCCTCCTCCTTTCTTAAGAGAGTCATAGTTACTCCTGCCTAGGGAATTAAGGCTACCCCCATTATATACCCTCACTATATGTGGCTTTAGCTACTGTTCCATAACCCCAGCATGCCCACAGTGTTGAACTACAACCAAGATGTATGGGAGCTATGTGCCTGTTCATTGAATGTATGGCTGGACTCCTGCAGCATCAGTTTGGGTACGTGAAAAGGCCTGTGAGTTTACTTGAATACAATAATTAATGCTTTCTGAATTGCATATTCCAACATTTGTTTTTTTTTTCGTGTGAATTTCTAAACTCTTAAAACATGTCAGTTGGAGAGCTCTTCCACTGAATCTTGGTATGGCTCCTTAGCTTCTGGATTTCCAAACAAGTCTGGTAGAATTGTTTCCAGGTAAAGGAACTGCGCAGTAACATAGTATTCAAAATTACTAAATGAAACAATGATTTGATGATAGGAAACCTGAGATTACAGAGATTCACAAATTACAACAGTACCAGCTTCAATTTAAACTATTTATCAATTGAGAAGTGTAACTCAAACAGGTGGGCTACATAGACCTCCCAAGGGGATCTACAGAAGAATGTGCTTGCTATTTTAGATCTGAGATTGATAGGTTTTTGCAAACAAAACATACTACAGGATCAGGCAGGTATATGAATTTAGGTGATAGATTAGCTGTGATTGCATTGGGTTGCTATACATTCTAAAGTGTCTAAATGGCCATACACCTCTTCCTGTGTTCTGAGTGTGAGTATTAAGTGAATTATGTGGTGACTGCATTACCTCCTAATTCACACCAAACCCACTTCCAGCCTGTATAGCACATGCATATACAATATGTACACAGGTCAGATTAGTCATTTATTCCATTTTATTTTTCTGTGACAGTGAATCATGCATTATGACAAATATGAGAGACAACAGGCAGCCTGATTAATCACAAATTGTAAAGTAAATGGCTTTGAACTTAATTTTATAGCATATCCTACATAATATGGCCATAGAGTGGAAACTCTATTATCTGCATTTCAATTCTCTGCCTTCATGACTGTCAGAATTTTAATGAGAAAGAAAACTTACATGATGTTGGTCAAATTTGTGTTATAATTGCTTAACTTTCTTCTATAGGGAGAAACCTATATGTATTGGGGGTCATCAAGCCCAACACTAAGAGGATGGCATCCGCGATGGCATGCTTCTATTACGACCTCCATGCTTTGACTGCATCATGCAGGCCTGGTGGGAATCTATAACTGTTAATACCAGAGGAAAGTGGGGCTTTGGATTCTCACTCCAGCTGCCGTTCCATCCCCCCATGGAGCGGAAGGGAAAAGAATCAGCAGAGCTTCCACCCTGACTGTTAATGTTTGGGGAACCGTTCACCCGGCACCTAATCTTCATGCAGTGTGAGAATGGCAGTGCTATGTCCCTCCCACACTCCTGATGCAAGAAGGAGGCACTGCTGCTCAGAGCCCATCCACCAAACCTCATCCATAGAATGATGGACCCCTTCTTTCCTTCCTCTCTCCCCTTAATCAAAGTGCACCCCTCTCATGTCTAATCGAGTGATCATGGGGCTAAGAGCTGTCGAGGTGTTAGCTGCTAACTTGGATATAAGATGGATGTGAACACCCAGGTCTGCTGATGTACCTGGGATCTGTAGCAGCTGATATTATGCATTCCACCTTGCCGAGCCCTCTGGTAAGCCCGTTCAATGGCTGCAAGTGTAAAGCTCTCTGTCGGACTAGAGTCAGACATGTCACTGAGGATGAGAGCAGCATCGTTCTGTTCTCAATACAACTCATCATCATTCTCCCACAGAGTCCAGGCAATAGCTTCAGCACCCTGCCCAACTGGCAACAGCATGGGAGCATACTGCTGGTATCACATTACTGGTTAGATATTTATCTCCATGGTGGGAGAGCTGTTTGCTTTCATGTCCTGTTCATCCCCGAACCGAGACGGCATAAGGTCATTCCTGGATCGTCAGCCCAGTCGGTCCCTGTCCTTTGCTCAGGATTCTTCCACCTCCTCTGCGTGATCACCCTCACCATCCTCCTCAACATCTTCCTCATCCAGGAGATGTGGCACTCTTCCATCTCCTCCAGGTTCTCTTCCCTCTGCAACGTCAAGTTGTGGAGGGCACAGAAATCACAACAGTGCAGGAGATCCTTTGAGGGTTGTATTATAGGGCACTCCACTGACTGATCCAGCATTAGAAATCACATCTTCAGAGTCCAATCGCTTCCTTGCACTTTGCTGTGTGAGCCTCGTTATAATGAGTCTCAGCAAGAGTTTGTGGCCTCTGCACTGACATCACCCACTGCCTCCCAAGTGGGTACTCCTTGTCCCCAAGGAACCATGTCTCCAGCCGTCACTCTTTCTCAAAAATGGCTGAGATCTGAGAGCACCCCATGATGTAGCCATCATGAACATTTTTCGAGAAACAAGCACACATCTTCATACAACACATTGTGTGATCACAGACGAGTCTAACATTGAGGGAGGTGTAAGCCTTCTCATTTATGAATGGTGCCGTGTGATGCTATGGCTTGGCCATGCGGATGCAGTCAATCAAATTTTGTACCTGGGGTAAGCTTGCTAAGCAGGCAAAGCCAGTGGCTCTGGGATCTTGGCTTGCCTGGTCCCAGTCCAATTTAAAATACAAGTATGAAGGGAATCTGTAACTTCCCAAATGCTTTTGTGTGTTGTTGATGAGGTGATGCCACACAGGTCACCAGTGCTGCCCTGGAATGAGCCACTGGCACAGAAATTCAGACTGGCTGTGAGTTAGAGAACCACAGGTAATGGGTGTCCTCTCATTTTATGTGGTGCCAGCTCTTGCAGAAACTGGCAGAGGTGGTCCATTATTCCCCAAGGTAGACAAAATTTTCTACTGCACTCCGAAATTTGCGAGTAGGAAGATTGACATTAGAATACCCTTCGTTGGTAATTATGAGCCTATGCACCCATGCTGTCACTTCCGGAACAGTGATAAGGCCAGTCTCTCCTTCCTCCGCAGGGTGCTGGTCCTGGCCAGATGCCACAGGATGTTGGTGTCTCTGCCACTGCTCTATGGTGATAAGTTGGATAGCCTATACGGCAGGCTCCATCATCCTCCAGACCATCCTCCAGACCATGGTCCAGACCATGACCATAAAGAACGAGTTATGAAGATCTGTGAGAGAATCCTGACCCTCATTTCTTCAATTCTGCTGGGATTATCACCCATTCACAGCCCACTCAGGCGCCTCAACGCCATCCCTCACACTCTCTTAGCTGCCCCCACTCCTCTCAGTTGTGCTATGGATATGAATCCCATAAGGAGGACACAGGAAGCGTTGCCTGTATACCAGCCTTCACAACCCCTTTAGAGCAAGGGGCGCCTTGACATGAAGGGACAATAAGGCTCCTATCCCTGAAATTGCAATTCCGTGACCTCTCTATGTCTGGGCCTGACTTTAATTTATCTGTGTCCCCCGAGTCCTCTCTAAGTGCCCCCCTGAGCAATGTACAATGCTTGCGTGCCCCTCCGAAATCCCCCTTGGAAGTGAAGCCACCAGATTCACGCTAATGTTGACCTGTTGTAAATGGCACCAGCATGACATCACACCAGCATCAGCTGAATATTCAGTTTGGGGGAAGTTCAGGAGAGAGTACTCACTAATCATAGAATCATAAATTCATACCTAGTGCAGAAGGAGACCGTTCAACCAATCGAGCCTGCACCAACAACAATCCCAGCCAGGCCTTATCCCCATAATCCACGTATTTGTCCTGCTAATCCCCTGACATTAAGGGGCAATCTACCATGGCCAATCAGCCTAGCCCCCATATCTTTGGACTGTAGGAGGAACCTGGAGCTCCCCGAGGAAACCCATGCGAATGGGCAAATGTGCAAACTCCGCACAGACAGTAATCTGTAATCGAACCGGATCCCTGGCACTGTGAGACAGCAGTGCTAACCACTGTGCCACCGTGCCACGCTTAAACAACACGGTAATGTATTAAAATAAGCTTCCTGGGATATCGCAGTGTGCTTCACTCATGTCTGCCAGTGGGGGGTTGGGAAATTGGAAACTCACTGGCGAGAAGGGCATTTTCGGAATTTCTCCAGACATTGCGCCCAAACCACCAATCTACACATTGGAGAATGTGGATTCAAATTCTCCCCAAGACCTCAACATTCTGCCAATTTCACTGGATGTATGGTTACAATATAGGGTATTTTCCTCACATTATGTGTGAAATGAGTACATGCATTATATGTGTACAATCAACAGATAACTGTATTAATAAGTCCAACTCTATGGGTACATTTATACGCAGACGTGGAGTTTAAGTCAGAAAAGCCTATTTAATAAAGAGATACTTTATACAAATGAATCCATATTTACTATGTATGAATATATGCTTTCTCCCATATAAAAGCTAAATAAACATACCTGAACGCAGAATAAGTCTTAATCGTCACTGCATTTGCAGAACACAAGTTCAAGTAAAAATATCATTTAAAGGTTTGTGAAAAACAACTCCTAGATATGCGTTCAATAATTTGTACGAATGCTGAGTGAGGTTGGGGAGGCCGGGCACGAGGGGACAGTCTATGATAGCTAGACATTTGAAAAGGGCCAATTCGACTGGTCTAACAAGTAGTGCTATGAAGACCTGTCTCAACGTGTTGTAACAATTTATTGTTCTTTCCAGCTGTACATGCACTAGATCAGATTACTGTGCTTTCTTCTGGTTTCTGGCAAAATTTTCACTTCAAACTGAAGGACATAAGTTGTATTGTAAATGGGAACTGAAAGAAGCATGCAGTGGAATATAAACTGACACTGTATACATAGTAACATATTATTTTGCCTGAAGTGATTGCTGTAATCCTTCTGATCCTCTCGGAATTTTCAGTTACTGGAAGTAATTGCCAGGTCAATAGAAATCCTTTGGATATGTAGAACATACCTCATAAGATATAATTAATATCAGATTTCTTATCAGAGCAAATCAATTATTCTTATTTATGATTGTTTTGTTCTTTAATGAAAGAAGTGCTCACTTTTTTCAGATTCGGTAAGTATTCACTAGGACTTCCACACCTCTTAGAATTTGAGTATTCCTAAAAAAGACATTTTGTTGAAGATTTTAATCAAGCACTCATCAGGGCAATTATAAGAATATCAATGTCAGGTGGAACAATATTTTTTTCTGTATGAGAGTGCTGATTGGTTGGCAAGTAGAGTCTGATTGGTAGAGGCTTCGCCATGGAGAAAACACCAGTTAATGGTGACTGACAGTTAACTGCCAAAAAAGCAAAAAAACTGTGGATGTTGGAAATCTGAGACAGAAAATGCAAGATAAACCTGGCAGGTCTGGCATCAATTGAAAATGAGTCATATGTACTTGAAATGTTAAGTCTGTTTTTCTCTGTACAGATGCTGCCAGACCTATTGAGTTCATGTGACATTTTCTGCTGTTAAGTGCCAAACATTATTTGAAAGTTTAAAGTAAGCAGTTTGATTCTGATTGGTCAAGGCATTGCTCTAAGAAATGAATCAGCAGATGATTATCCATTACTTTGTTTAGCTGAAATAGGCACAATGTAGCTACCTGTCCCTTCTGTCTGCAAAGAACAGAATATATGCAGCTAGTTAATATATGTGGCTTCCAGAAGATGCAAATATGTCATGCTATGAACCTGATTCACAATCTTAAATTGGCTGTCAGTATAATTTTTACATATTGATGATTATTGAATTAAAGTTGCCAAATCATAGAATCACATCTAATGTTGGATACTATATTTTGAGCCTTGCAAACATGAGCTGGGTTGAGTACAGTCTGTATCTTGTCCATTGTGAACAGCTGAAGAGATTTGCTGTTGGTACAATCCAGTAGTCTTTAGGATTTACAGCTTACATACTGAGCATCACAGTGGCACTGAAATGCATATAGTACATTACTCATCTGTGTGATGGACAGAACATCATTTTGGCTTGACAACAGCATTCTATTAGTGGTGAATACCACTTGTGTTGTTACTGCAAAGTATCTCTGTGAGACAACTAGCTTCATCTGTTGCTCAGATGTTTGAGATACTTTGCCCTTCCAGGGTAATCAGAGATAAACTGGGCTCTTTTCAGGGCTGAAGGTGACAGTCTTGGTCCCATTCGTGAAATTGTGTGATACGTAGTGCAAAATAATACAGTCAGACGAACTCCTCCCTTCCCTTGACATACGAGTTGAGAACTCTGTCAGGCGTTTCTCCACTACTGTCTACAACAAGCCTGACTTCACTGATTAATCCAAGCATTGGAAATCTTACAGTTCCATGATATAAAATTGACCTTATCAGCAAGGTTGTGAATGGGCCCTGAGCCACTTGTTCATGTGCAAGCTTGATGTTGAAATAGGGCATGTCAAAGATCAAAGGCATCCTATGGGTTAATGATTATCCTGATCAGGTCATTTTGTGCAAACTCAATAACTGGCCCAAGACAGTCAATTCTAGCCTTACAAAGTGTCAGTTTACCTCCAATTAACCTGGAAGGGCAAGAAAACTCAAAAATTCGACCAAGCTAGTTGTCTCTCACTGTTAATACACAGGAGCAACATAAATGATATTTGCTATTAGCTAGATGCCACCATTAAGCCAAAAATACCTTCTGCCTCCCACACAGGACCAATTCGACTGGTCTAACAAGTAGTGCTATGAAGACCTGTCTCAACGTGTTGTAACAATTTATTGTTCTTTCCAGCTGTACATGCACTAGATCAGATTACTGTGCTTTCTTCTGGTTTCTGGCAAAATTTTCACTTCAAACTGAAGGACATAAGTTGTATTGTAAATGGGAACTGAAAGAAGCATGCAGTGGAATATAAACTGACACTGTATACATAGTAACATATTATTTTGCCTGAAGTGATTGCTGTAATCCTTCTGATCCTCTCGGAATTTTCAGTTATTGGAAGTAATTGCCAGGTCAATAGAAATCCTTTGGATATGTAGAACATACCTCATAAGATATAATTAATATCAGATTTCTTATCAGAGCAAATCAATTATTCTTATTTATGATTGTTTTGTTCTTTAATGAAAGAAGTGCTCACTTTTTTCAGATTCGGTAAGTATTCACTAGGACTTCCACACCTCTTAGAATTTGAGTATTCCTAAAAAAGACATTTTGTTGAAGATTTTAATCAAGCACTCATCAGGGCAATTATAAGAATATCAATGTCAGGTGGAACAATATTTTTTTCTGTATGAGAGTGCTGATTGGTTGGCAAGTAGAGTCTGATTGGTAGAGGCTTCGCCATGGAGAAAACACCAGTTAATGGTGACTGACAGTTAACTGCCAAAAAAGCAAAAAAACTGTGGATGTTGGAAATCTGAGACAGAAAATGCAAGATAAACCTGGCAGGTCTGGCATCAATTGAAAATGAGTCATATGTACTTGAAATGTTAAGTCTGTTTTTCTCTGTACAGATGCTGCCAGACCTATTGAGTTCATGTGACATTTTCTGCTGTTAAGTGCCAAACATTATTTGAAAGTTTAAAGTAAGCAGTTTGATTCTGATTGGTCAAGGCATTGCTCTAAGAAATGAATCAGCAGATGATTATCCATTACTTTGTTTAGCTGAAATAGGCACAATGTAGCTACCTGTCCCTTCTGTCTGCAAAGAACAGAATATATGCAGCTAGTTAATATATGTGGCTTCCAGAAGATGCAAATATGTCATGCTATGAACCTGATTCACAATCTTAAATTGGCTGTCAGTATAATTTTTACATATTGATGATTATTGAATTAAAGTTGCCAAATCATAGAATCACATCTAATGTTGGATACTATATTTTGAGCCTTGCAAACATGAGCTGGGTTGAGTACAGTCTGTATCTTGTCCATTGTGAACAGCTGAAGAGATTTGCTGTTGGTACAATCCAGTAGTCTTTAGGATTTACAGCTTACATACTGAGCATCACAGTGGCACTGAAATGCATATAGTACATTACTCATCTGTGTGATGGACAGAACATCATTTTGGCTTGACAACAGCATTCTATTAGTGGTGAATACCACTTGTGTTGTTACTGCAAAGTATCTCTGTGAGACAACTAGCTTCATCTGTTGCTCAGATGTTTGAGATACTTTGCCCTTCCAGGGTAATCAGAGATAAACTGGGCTCTTTTCAGGGCTGAAGGTGACAGTCTTGGTCCCATTCGTGAAATTGTGTGATACGTAGTGCAAAATAATACAGTCAGACGAACTCCTCCCTTCCCTTGACATACGAGTTGAGAACTCTGTCAGGCGTTTCTCCGCTACTGTCTACAACAAGCCTGACTTCACTGATTAATCCAAGCATTGGAAATCTTACAGTTCCATGATATAAAATTGACCTTATCAGCAAGGTTGTGAATGGGCCCTGAGCCACTTGTTCATGTGCAAGCTTGATGTTGAAATAGGGCATGTCAAAGATCAAAGGCATCCTATGGGTTAATGATTATCCTGATCAGGTCATTTTGTGCAAACTCAATAACTGGCCCAAGACAGTCAATTCTAGCCTTACAAAGTGTCAGTTTACCTCCAATTACCCTGGAAGGGCAAGAAAACTCAAAAATTTGACCAAGCTAGTTGTCTCTCACTGTTAATACACAGGAGCAACATAAATGATATTTGCTATTAGCTAGATGCCACCATTAAGCCAAAAATACCTTCTGCCTCCCACACAAATGAGTGATGTGGTGTATGGATTTTGGTGCCACAGTGATGCTAGGAATGTAAGCCATACACATCAAAGACTGGTGGATCGAATCAAACAACATAACCCTTTCTTTGTTTGCAATGGGCATGGTACAGATCACACCCAACCAGCCCTGGACCGACTCAAAACTGGGAGAGTTTCAGGTCTGACTTTTAGGCCTGTTTTTAGTGTCCCACCTTCCTCTCTCCGCACCCCCATTCCCCCACCGATACCCCTCCATATGCACTCTGCCTGCAAAATTTTGAGCACATCAGATTTTCAGGGCAGAAGCTGGTGAGCAGAGCTTGACACATCCTGCCACTGCAAGCTGCCTGAAGCATCTCCCCTCACCCTACAATGGTGGCGGTCTGTGGCCCAACATATAGCCTCCACCAACCACCCGCCCGCCTCCCAGACCGATTGTGGACACCCTCCCTCCCCTATCAATCGCAGAGGCACCACCTTCCCCCTGCAGTCACTGTAGAGTAGAGCCAGTCCCGTCTCCCTCCATCTCCCCCTACCGATTGCTGCAGAGTGGCAACGGGCATCCTCTCCACCCCTCCTCCCACTGATCCTTGCAGAGTGGAGCGAACCCTCTCCCTCTGTTAGCACTGCCTCCCAACTGGCCCCTCCCCAATAGCCCTACCCCCTTTAGCCCTGCCCCTAATTTATTTCTCACCTGCGAGAACCTTTCCCTATGAGGTCATTAAGAGGAAGCGAGCTCAAATAATTGAACCTGGACTCACTAAGCAGATGCAAATGACCATTTTAGTAAATTTAAACATATTAACCTGCTGCTGGCCCATTTCATGTGGGAGGCTGAGTACGAGATATCTGCCACTCGTAAAAGGACATTAGCCATGAAAACCAGCGCCGATCGTTCTCAGCACTTTATGACCCGCTTTACTAGCATGATACACCTGAAAACAGGTGCGACATGATGATAAAATTGCCCCCAGAGTGTCCAACATTTTTAGATATGACTCTGTAATTGGGCAACATTTGTAAATAATCATCAGAGTGCTAAAAAACTATGTTGACAACTGTAATGTCCTAACAATGTCAAGGGTTGTGGGTTTTAAACAAAAAGAAAAGATGTGCTTCATGCAACCAGCTAATTTACTTTAATTTAATAACCAATTTAAGATTGTTAGTCAGCTCACAGTGTGGTTTATTAATGCAGACTGGAAGCTTCATATGTTAATATTCAAGGTCCTGTTTTATTCAGACAGAAAGAACATGTATGCATTTTGTGCCCGTTTCATTTAAACAAAATAAGCGATAGCAATTCATTGGTTCATTCCTCAGAGCATTGCCTTAACCATTCAGAGTCAAGCTGTCAGATTTAAAGTTTCAAACAATGCTTGGCAGTTAACTGTCAATCATCATTAACTGGTGTATTCTCCATAGTAAAACAGCTTTCAGACAAACCACTTTATAATCAGCACTCTCTTCTCATACATTAGTGTTTCTCCTGAAATTGGTAACCCTGCGATTGTCCTGATGACCACAAGTTTTGGTCAAATGTATTTTTCAGCAATACTCAAGTTCTTTTACTACGAAATGACAAATGTTAAGCTTCTCAGTGTACATGAGCTGGAAGAGGATATCAGCAAGTTCATTCTCATTTGATTAATGTCACCAATGAAAATAATTGGAAGGGTGCCTGGTTAAGAGTGAACAATGAGAGTAACATGGATGATTTACTGTTTCTATCATTAACTGGAACCATGGAAATGGCTACAAAAAGTCACTGACCAAAATTGAATAATATAGTTAGGGTCCTATCCTGTAAATGGTGGTTATAGCAAAATTTTGCAGAAAACTATCTTGCTATAAATATATGCAGTTGAAGGGGCATGAAGCAACCAGGTAGAGTTCATGGCAAGAGTAAATTATATATTGGCTGTGGAAGGAAAGGTAGTTTAGTTGATCTTGTATAGATCATCTGCTTCTGAATAGTATAGCTTTTAAAGTTTATTTTATTAGTGTCACAAGCAGGCTTATATTAACACTGCAGTGAAGTTACTTTGAAAATCCCCTAGTCGCCAAACTCCAGTGCCTGTTCTGGTACACTGAGGGAGAATTTAGAATCCTCAATCTGCCTAACCGTTACATCTTTCGGACGGTGAGAGAAAACTGAAATACCCGGAGGAAACCCACGCCAACACGGGGAGAGCGCGCAGAGTCCGTACAGGCAGTGACCCAAGCTGGGTATTGAACCCAAGTCCCTGGTGCTGAAGGCAGCAATGCTAACCATTGTGCTACTGTACTGCCCAAAAAATAATTAAATCACTGTGTGCATACAGAACAGAAACCATACTTTTCATGCTTTGCATGAGCTGTTTGAAATGGTAGAGTCAGCATGTTGTGAAGAGACCCATGTGTTAATGAATTCATCCCAGAAGTTAATATAGAAATGGTCAATTCTGCATCTCTTCAGTTTGTGAAGTTTCACCCCCACATCAATATTGTACCGCGATTAATATGCAATAACAATGTGATTTTGACAAATATTTTATAGGTCAATAAAAGCGTAGATCCGTGGGTGTTTCAATTTTTTTTGGCACATTGTCACATTATGTAAACAAGGTGGGGTTGAAATAATGGCAGTGTTGTTATGAGTGCCATTTTAAGATATGCATCAATGCATGCTTTGGGTTACAAAAGAAGTGCTGCATAAAGATGAGAAAGGAAAAAAGTCAGGGTAAGGTCAAAAAATCTAAAACGACATATCATATTGCGTATTAGTCTGGACACTTTTTTAGTTGAAATATGTTTGAGGTGAAACATGTTCGTATGTGTTGGAAAGGAAATACCTCGTTCAGAGATGAGTGAAGCCACTACTTTGGGTAAAAATTGATGAAAGCTAAGTAATTGAGCTGGCATTGTGTTGACAAATGGGTTGACAGTTTGGATGTTATCAGCACAGGTGATAGATCTCAGTTCTTTTCAGAACTAACCGCTTTAATATGATCTATGGCACCTTCCCAGCAGAGCGAAGGCCAGGGTTCATGTGACATTTCTGCACTCCATACTCCTTAGATGAGGAGAAATTTCTTCACCCTTAGGGTGGTGCATCTGTTGAATTCACTATCACAGAAAACATTTGAGGCCGAAGCATCGTATGTTTTCAGAAGGAGTTAGATATGGCTTCTGGGGAGAAGAGGATCAAATGTATAAGTTGTAGGTGGCATCAGGCCATTCAATTGGATGACCTGGCATGATCATAATGAATGGCCAAGCACTCTCAAAGTGAATGGCCTCCCCCTGCTCTTATTTTCTATACTTTTCTAATGCGTTTTCTTGTTTAAAAAATGTTTTATTTGTTGTATTAGAAGTTTGTCAGCAGACTCCTGTGAGTTTGTTCAGTAATCGTTCACCATGGTTTCTATTTAAAAAAAGAATAAGGCCAGAATTTTATCACCCCGCCCGCCACGGGAATCGAAGTGGGTAACAGGCGGATAATGGAAAGGGCCGTTGACCTCGAGCAGGTCCCTGGATGCATTGACTTCGGGCAGGTGAGACCGGAAAATTTGCTTTTTGCCCAGAGAATGTCATAGACCATTCTGAAGTTACCGTTGCAAAATCCTGCGGCCAAAATATTCAGCACTAGCTTGATACATATATGAACTAAAGACGGTCTGATTTGACAGACATTCTCTGAAATGTTTCTAAAGGATTTACTAGAATGAAAGCTTTATGTTCTGCTAAGCTGTCCTCCCAACAGAACAGTCATTCAATGTTGCTGACATTGTTTGCAGGTTATTATCTAGGAGATGAGACAATAAAGATAACAACAAATTTCATTTAGGATATATACATATCCCCAGGCACTTCACAAAAGCATAATTATACAAAAATACATGTCAAAACAAAGTAGGAGATACTTGGAAGATGTGGACAGAAATGTATTCAAAAAGTGCTTTAAGAAGGGTCATAAACAAAAAAAAAATGACATGTAGAAAGTAGGAGAGGTTTATGAGGGAATTGTAGAGCAAATTGCTCAGACAACTGAAGGCACATCTACCAACAGTGGGACAAAGTTCTCCACGCACTTTTTCTCATCCAAACCATGCAGTGAGGAATCTTTAAACAAATCCTTATCCTCAGCGCACTGATGATATTTCAATGATAAAGCAATGAAGAGCAAGAAAATAAAACAGGAGGTAAATTTCTTTTTACAAATTCTGACTCTGTTACGGCAGTATGTTCTTGTAAATGGAGGAGTGTGATGGTGCAGTGATATTATCACTAGACTGATAATCTAGAGACCCAGACCACAATCTTAGCAATACACCTTGCCAGTCAATGGTGGAGCAAGCTGGTAAGATCATGAGATAGTCAGGAAATCAGGATTGTACCTGATTTCTTACCTCTTGTGATCTGATTTGCAATGGATATCTGGCAAGGTCATCCTTGTGCTTGAAAAGGGCACAAGACTGACTGGAATATTTAAATCCCACGTTAAATAGAATTTAAGTATGGCAAGTGAGCCTGAGGCAAAATCGTCCAGCAGTGCCAACCTGATACAAAGATCGATACAAAGGTCGGTGGTGTTGTGGATGGTCTGGAGGGATGCCAAAAGTTGCAGTGGGACTTAGACAGGATGCAAGACTGGGCGGAGAAGTGGCAGATGGACTTAACGTGGATAAATGTGTAGTGGTCCATTTTGGCAGGAATAATGGGATGAAGGAGTACAATATGAGGGGTAGGAGTCTTAGCTGTGTTGTAGAGCAGAAGGATCTTGGGGTCCGGGTCCATAGGACTCTTAAATCGGCCTCGCAGGTGGAGGAATTGGTCAAGAAGGCGTACGGTGTACTGGCCTTCATTAATCAAGGAATAGAGTTTAGGAGTCAGGAGGTAATGATGCAGGTCTATAAGACTCTTGTCAGACCCCAGTAGGAGTATTGTGCGCAGTTCTGGTCGCCTCATTATAGGAAGGATATAGAGGCTATTGAGAGAATTCAGAGGAGATTTACAAGGATGCTGCCTGGATTGGGAAGCAGGCCTTATGAAGATAGGTTGAGGGAGCTGGGACTCTTCTCACTGGAGAGACGTAGGTTGAGAGGCGACCTGATAGAGGTTTATAAAATGTTGAGAGGAATAGATAGGGTGGACTCTCAGAGACTATTTCCCCGAGCTGAAATGGTCACTACGAGAGGACACAGATTTAAGGTGCAGGGAAGCAAATACAAAGGAGATGTCAGGGGTAGGTTTTTCACTCAGAGGGTGGTGAGTGAATGGAACCGACTGCCATCGGAGGTTGTTGAGGCAAACTCACTGGGGTCTTTTAAGAGACTTCTGGATGAGTATATGGAAAGGAATAGGATAGGGGGTTATAGATAGGTCTGTGGATTGGTAGATGTGATCGGTGCAACTCGTGGGCCGAAGGGCCTGTTTGTGCTGTATTGTTCTATGTTCTATGTTCTATGATACCCTGGCACTTCCAGGTACCCTGGCACTGCCATCTTGATACACTGGCAATGCCCACCAGGCACCAGGCAGTGCCAAGGCAGCAGGACCTGCTGGGACTATGTGGGAGCTGAGGGGCTAGTTGACTGGGGAAGGGAGGGAGTGCTACATGCTCTACAAGTGTGATGGAGAGAGTTAATGCTGAACGCTCTACAACTGGTGATTGGCTGCTCAGTGCATGGGGCAGGAAATTAGCGATTAACCATGGAGACCTTGGAGAGGTGGAGCATGCAGGGTTGCGGGGATCAGATGGCCTAAGCAGGAAGTTGGTGTTGATCGGTCCAGGTGAGGGAGTGATGGAGACCAGTGATAGCTGGGGGAGGAAGCAAATGACAGAGATTAGTGTTCACAGAACATGGAGATCTAAAGTATGTCCAATGCCACCTTCTTCTGCTGTCTGCCAGCTCTCTGTGACCTTGGGCTTGCTGGTGGACACGGACATTGCATGATTTTTTTTCTCTGAATGAAGTAAAATTCGATTTTTCACTTGCAACCCAAAAAAGCAAGACTTTCTCCTGTTTTCGTGCTTGTTTGGCATTTAGAAATTTTTTGGTAAGAGTTCGACTTGGGTTCAAATCCTACCATAGCACGTGGTAAAATTTGAATTCAATAAAAATCTGGAATCAAAAGTCTAATAATTAAAAGTATCACTGCAGAATGGTTAAAAAAAAAACTTCCCATAAGATTAAATCGAGAAGAAATTTCTGCAAGCCCTGAAAATAAAGGCATTTTTAATTGTAAATGTCCTGAAGCTTATGAATAAGGCAGACTATCATGTGGAATAAGCAAAGAAACTTGCATCTATACGATACCTTTCACCATCTCAGGATCTCCCAAAGCAATTCATAATCAACTTTGCTCTGAAAAAGAGTCATATAGGCTCGAAATATTAACTCTCTTTCTCTGTAGCTCCGTTTCCGTTTCCACAAATGCTGCCAGACCTACTGAGTCTTTCCAGCATTTTTTGTTTTTTTTATTTTATGGTAGACAAATGACTTTGCAATTTGCATGTAGCAAGATTCCACAAGCAGCAAAGGGATAAATAACTAACTCATACTCAAATTATGCTGAAAGAGGGCAAAGGAGGCCTTGCTTCAATATTGCAAGTCAGCACATCTGACAGTGCAATATTCACTAAATACAGCGCTGAGATGTCTATCTGGAATGCATATTTAAATGTCAGTGCACACACAAATCCACAACCTCTGACTCCAAAGCAAATGTGTGACTACTGAACACAGGTTAATGTTTAAGTAGAAAGTATGCCAGCCTAAAACTATGATAGCTCCGTGATGATGTTGCAATCGTTAAATGGATCCCTAAGCATTCAATATTGTCAGTGGAATCCATGTTGACATACCACACATAAAGTGGGCTGTCCTCATTAATGGTAAAGATCATTCATAGGAGCCTCGAACCAATTCCTGAAACAGGTGTTAGACCCATTGTATCTGCAAATAGAGCTTCTCTGACAGTGCAGTGCTCCCTCGATGCTGCCAGGACACAAAGGGTTCCTTAGGCAGGAAGCAGCGTGAAATTGAAAAAAAGGGATTCCCTCCGATTTATTGCCTGCTCTGATCTCACAGCAAGGCAGGCAAGGTCTCAGAAGAAATGTCTGTCCTTGTCTCAATAATTGCCCAGTAAAGATCTCTTTTTTATCCTTCTCAATTTTCGAACTGGCATGAAGATTTATTTGGCATAGAGGTAGCGAAAGTTAAGCCCCCTTCTGACTGCTGCCATCTCTCCTTAAGCTGCAGTGGCCCTTGGGCCTCCTTCCCCCAGACTTTTCCCCAATATCCAACCTCCCTCTTTGTTCCCTCCAAGGCCCTCCCTAACCTGGGACCTCCCATTCCGGGTCTTTGAATCTTCAGTCCACGCAGATCATGTAACTGCACAGATTGGCCCACAATACAAACTGCTCTTTAAGGCAGGTCTTCTTCCTGAGTAGAAGGTGGAGGTCCAACATGCTGACAATTGATGTTTTTTTGAACCCGAAATGGCTGTGGGGCACTAGGAGTTGGTGAGGATGTCTTGCCTGCCAACTCTATGGATGGTAAGATTGAAAACCCTGCCATCTGAAAAAGATTCCTGACTTTGGAACTGAAAGTGAGCGATGGAATATGTAAATGTGCTGTTGTTGGATGGTCTGATTTGTGATCAATTATTATTTGATTGGGCGGAGGTATGGCATTGAGCTGGTAGCAATGCTTACCTACAAGGAAAAACATTTGAACATGCTTCTGTGACCCTGGAATGAACTTTGCACACGCGTATGATGAATTAGAAAAACCTGTCCATAAATGTTTTGTTTTATTTAATGTTGAATTCAAGCAGAGATTGAATTACAGATATCATCACCAGTTAAGCATGACTGATTTCTATTTAATCAAAAAATGGACTGGTAATTAATATATACAAACATGAAGTTCCGAATTGTTTCCAGTGAGAACCTGAGGTCGTGAAATGATGAAGTGTCAATAAGATATTCTGAGTTCGACCATAGGAGATTGACAGAAAAATATTGTTCATAACACTGGTTTCAGGAGACTGCTTTGCAAAACGAACACCCAACCAGTTAGCTTTCTTTCTTCCATTCTCATTCTATTTAATGCAAACAGCAAAGGTTTGTTTTCTTAAGGAAATCTCATAATATTCTCTACAAAGCCCATCAGTCTCTATTCACTTTTTAGCATTGAATATGTGCGCTGAACGCAAGAGTTTTTTCTCACCCTGTTTGTCAATTATTAGATACCAGACCTCCAAGCTCTGTTCAGATGTATCTGCCACGTAAATATTTGTGACTATACTGAACGCAGGTGTAAAGATTGTGTTTCAGTCTAGTTTCAGTGAGACAATTGAAGCGCTCAACGCCACTATAAGTATTTGCTGGTCAGTCGAGATCAGAAAATGACGGCAGACTTGAGCAGCTCTTAGTAAACAAAGCCTTACAAAGTGATATTCAAGATTGTCAGGAGACTGCATCAAGGAGAATTCAGTTAAAGACAAGCCAAATTGTTCTTCTTTGAGAGCTTTGTTTAATCCCCAGCAGGATTTCAAGCTGATATGTATCAGATCCCCATTAGCTGACTGACAGGTGTTCTGATACACATCGGAATTGATACAATGCTGAACTAATGTTTTCTCGTTCAGGCAAAATAGCAGGATCAATTTTAAATGATTCCTCCTGGATAGGGCAATAATGGCCTGACAATGTGGCCAGTTCACTTAGCTCTCCTGTACATTCCAATCCAAAGGTTTATTTATTTAAAAATCCACTTCCATCACAGTGGAAGTGGATTTTAAAATAAATAAACCTTTGGATTGAAAGGCCAGCTTTACAATCGATCATTTCAAGCAAAATAAAACAATTACAAAATCTGAATTTACAAAATTAGGCTAAAGTACGATCATCAGATTTGGGATTCAAAATTCAACAGTCATTAGAATTGTTCACTGTTTGTCTGAGATACGGCTTTGCATCATTCTTAAATTTTGTTAGCCTATGAGGCTGTTCTCCCAGCCTACAGCAGCGCTGCAGGTAGGGAGATCTAAGCGGAGGCCAGTTAGCAGGCTCTCTATTGGGCACTTCATCCTCCAAGCATCTCCAGCCCACCGTAATTCCAGCATCGTCAGCTGCATGCTGGAAATCGGTATGGAACTAATTAAAACATGTCAATTTAGATCCCATTAGCGGGCCCAGGACTTAATTCTCCAGGCTCGCAAGCATCTTTCCCCACTGCCGGAACTGATTCACTCCAGTGAGGTTCCCCACTGGCGGCTCAGCGCCACTGGGGTGAAGGGGACAATGGGGGCTCCCCAGGATGTCATAGAATGATAGAACCCTACAGTTCAGAAAGAGGCCCTTCGGCCTATTGAGCCTGCACTGACCACAATCACACCCAGGCCCTACCCCCATATCCCTACACAATTACCCGATAATCCCACTAATTTAGCATATCAGGATACTAAGGGGCAATTTTAGCATGGCCAATCAACCAAACCCACACATCTTTGGATTGTGGGAGGAAACAGGAGCACCCGGAGGAAATCCACGCAGATATGAGGAGAATGTGCAACTCCACGCAAACAGTGATCCAAGGTCCCTAGAGCTGTGAAGCAGTAGTGCTAACCACTGTGCTACCATGGCATCCCTTACCCCCATGTCAGGGGTAAGGGGGGTGCATCTTGGACATTGCCAACTTGGCAGTGCCAGCCTGGCCCCTGGCACTGTCCAAGAAGCAAGGTAGCTATGCCCATGAGGCAACTTGGCACTCCCCACCAGGCATTGGGCAGTGCAAAGGGATGGATCCACAGTGGGGGCTGGTGCCTGAGGGCGGGATTGGTGGGGGTGAGGGAGTCCCACTGCACTCTGCACTTAGGATCAGTGACGGAAGGAGGGAAGGGCTGATTGGGGTTGGCCTTCGGGGTGAGGGTTGGGGGTCAGCCTGCTGTGAGTTGGGGGGTCACGTCTGCAGGGAAGGCAGACAGGACTGCGGCGGAGACTGACGGGGGGGTTGGGTGGTCAAGGCTGCTGGGGCTGGAGTGGTGTTGTGAGATTGGGAGTGCCGTAGGAGAGAGAGGTTGGAAGGTCAATTCAGGCTGGGAGAAGCGGGTTTCAGAGGCTGGCCTGGAGACATCTGGGAGGTCAACAATTGGAGAGTAGGGAGGTCAAGAGGGGCAGTGTTGTGGGGGTCTCATTGCTGGCCGACAAAATGGAAGAGTGGCTTTGGTAAGATTATTACAGCCGCTTATCCCTAATTTCTTTCAAACTGAGAGGCTTGCTATACCATTTCAGAGGGTAGTTAAGAATCAACTGCAATGCTGTGGGTCCAGAGACACCTAAGGAGTAAGGATATTAGTGAACAAATGGGCTTTCACAATAGTTTAATGGTCACTATTACTGAGAGTCATGTTTCATTCCAGATTTATTAACTGAATTCAAATCGCACTAGCTGTCACGGTGAGAACTGAACTCATTCTCAGAATGTTCTCCTGTGAGCCTCTGGATTATCTGTTCAGTGACATTACCACGATATTATCATTTCAATATGGGAAATGAGCAGACTAATCGGCAGTGATAAAAGGATTGCAGGAAACCACTGGACATGATTCACAAAATCAGTCAATCTTAGAATGGGAAGATGGTGGGCTCTAGGAGGATGAGGTCACATATACTGCACCTAATTCCAAAATCATGTTCCCATTCACACTGGCAAGATCTTACAGTCCTACCAATGGTGCATCCTTGCCGTGGGTTTCCCGGTAGCGAGGAGTGTGTTCAATGGGAGAATCCATTGACATGTCACTGTCAACGAGCAGTATGCCGCCTCCCACTGCTGGCAAATATACCGTGGAGAAGGGGAAAACTCCCTCTCTGAATGTTTTTTGTGCTCTTGCAATATAAAGAACAATTCTCCCAGTCAGTGTTTTACATTCTTAGTTCTGTATTGTATATTTGAATAAATATTTAAGGAGGAACAGTTCTCATTTTAAAAAAAAACCTCTGCACACATTTTGGAGGGGATTTCTAGTCCTACCTCTCTAGCGAAAATAGATAGGTTTTCTTACATAGCAGATTAATGGCCAGGTCCAACTGTTTTCAATGTTCATGGTTGCATCAGGTTAAGTTATTTGAACAAAGCCAGCAGGGCCCTTTCGGGGCTTAATGACAATACCGCAGCCTGGCTGTGATTAGAACTTCAGCCTGAGTGGTAGCAGTTCAGCAATTTGTTCTGAATAACTCTGGGCTGAACCCAGCAGTAGTTCCTCTGGTGAGGCAGCAATTTGGCCTATTAACAGTTTCAATTCTATTTGAGGATAGGCATTGGCACAGTGGAATTATTACTAGATAGCAATCTAGACATCCAGAGTAATACTTGGGGGCTCAGGTCCAAATCGCACCGCCACAGACGATGAAATTTGATTCAATAAGAATCTGGAATTAGTGGGAAACAATCGTAAACATCGTTGAAAGGAACCGCCCCCAGCAGGGGTCTGGAGACGCTAGCGGGCCCCGAGAAT